>VZDJ01000148.1:143669-203169 GCA_008694505.1 Cyanoderma ruficeps | reverse complement strand
GGGGATGGGATGGGGCTGGAGCTGCTTCTCCTCTGCAGCCGGAATGACGTGGCTGACAAGGGGCTGGGGGAGTCCAGAGCGGGGCCCTGCATTGTTCCTGATGGAAATGGGATGTTCAGCAATGCCTGCTCAAGGCAGTGCCACTCTCGGTTTGGAGAGCACAATCAACTGATTTGCCATGGGAGAGGATCTGTTCCCTGGGGACTGTGATAATGTTATTCAGCCCGGAATTTACATAAATGCATATGATTTGCATATGCAAATACAGGCGTCCAGGCGGTGACCGTGATAAACACAGCGAGGTTTTCAGCACTGTCAAAGAGACGCTGGGGTTGGTTTGGGTCCTGCAGGGCTGTCCCTCTGTGTGTGACACCACCTCCCCCTCACCTGCCACTGCCCGCCCTGCCTGCCAGCCCTTCCCACTGTCACCCACCTTCCCTCCCCGCCTCTGCCCACGGCTGGCACCGGGGAGGGACACGTGTCCTGCCAGGGATGAGGGGACAGCACATTCAGACCAGAAGGGGCAGCGCAGAAATCCAGGGAGGGAAGGGACACCTCTCCACTCACACCAGTCAGGGTGTTGGTCATGCCCCTCTGGTCATCCCCCACTGGTCATCCCCCTCTGGTCATCCTCCACTAGTCATCTCCCACTGGTCATCCCCCACTGGTCATCCTCCACTGGTCATCTCTTTTTGGTCATCTCCCACTCATCATCTCTCACTGGTCACCTCCCACTGGTCATCTCTCTCTGGTCATCCCCCACTGGTCAGCCAAGCCCTCTCCACATGCTCCACCTCAGGCCTTGAGACCTCGGCTCAGGGTGTGCAGTGACTTCTCTGCTTGGGTGGAAACCACACACCAACTGGAAAATCACATTTCTGGTGTGGTTCTGGAGGCTGTGGGTTCCAGGCTTGCTGGGAACACCTGAGGAAATGAACAACTGGGTGTAAAATCCTCCCCTGAGGGCTGCAGTGCACCTCAGGCCTCGAGACCTTTAAGGAGCCCCTTTGGGGAGGCCACGGTGCTGGGTGGCCTCAAGACGTGAGGGCCAGGGTGAATCACAGAGTTTGGCACTGGAAAACAGCTTCCCAATGCTCAGACCTCACGGGAAACGCCCCCGGGATGGGAATTAACACTCGGCTGTCCCACAGTTTGGGGTGTGACCTCAGGGTCAGCCTGGGCTGCCTCTCTCTGCAGAGACCAGGACTGCAGTGCCCAGGCTGGTTCTGCCCCTGTGAACAGCCTGGGACTGCCCAGGAGGGAGGAGCCCTGGCCCAGGAGGCGGACACAGGGGCAGTGGGCAGTGGTCACTGGGGCAGTGGTCAGTGGGGGGAGTGGTCACTGGGGCAGTGGTCAGTGGGGCAGTGGTCAGTTGGTCAGTGGGGCAGTGGTCAGTGGGGGCAGTGGTCACTGGGGCAGTGGTCAGTGGGGCAATGGACAGTGGTCAGTGGTCACTGGGGGCAGTGGTCAGTGGTCAGTTGGTCACTGGGGTAGTGGTCAGTGGGGCAGTGGTCAGTTGGTCAGTTGGGCAATGGTCAGTAGGGCAGTGGTCAGTTGGGCTGGGCACTGTGGCTGACACTGAGGCACCAGTCCTGTCTCAGCTGGAGGAACTGGACCTTAAGGAGTCTCGTGTCAGATCCTGTGTGGAAAACCCAAATGGAATCCTGTGGAAACCTGACCTGGGATTTGTCCTGGCGGTTTCTGGTGCTGAGGAACCCGGGTGTTTTACTCCTGGGGGCCGCTGTTCCCTCTCCAGGGAGAGGAAAGCCCTGGGAGCGGAGGGCTCCGGGCTCTGGGAAGGTGTGAGGCACAAACTGCCATGAGAATTGCAGGCAAGGCTGAACCCTGTGCCACCCCAGCTGTGCCCCAAAGCTCAGGGTGGGTTTGCTCTGCCTCCTCCCCAGGGAGCCTCAGCCCTGCTGGGAAGCAGCACGAGGAGCCAGGGAAGGGGAAAGAGCGGCTCAGCCCAGCCCAGGCTGGTTCCTGATGGGATGTGGGCTGCCTGAGCTGAGGGCTGGCTCTGGGCCCTTGTGCTCAAGGGCTGAGTGAGGTGATGCTCAGGGGTTTTCTCAGCCCACGGTCTGTGTGTCCCCTCAGCCCCTCCTGGGAACACGTCCCACGGCCTCACTGCACACTTGTCTCACTTAACTTTAATCCCACAAGTCCAATAATTTCACCAGGCAGCAACAATAAGCCTTTGAATAAATGAAATGGTGGCTTTGGGGCCACTCCGTTCAGCACAAGATGTGAGAAATGTGCTTTACAGCCTCCAAATGGAAAAGGGATGGCAGCAGCATTCCTGGGGATCCAGGCACTCCAGAAGGGGCTGGTCCTGGAGCACAGCTCCTCTGGGCACCTCGACTGATGTGCTGGGCTGGATGTTGGAAGGGAGGAAAATATTTGGGAGCATCCCCAGGGGAGGTGACTTGTGCTGAAGAGGCCCCTGGGTGATAAATTTCCAACCGACCCAAAATCTGGGGAAGAAGGAGGAGGTGGGGGATGTTGGTATTTGCCTCCCCAGGTTACCCCCACGGGTGGTGGAGCCCTGCAGGAGGCTGAACCTGCCTGTGATGGGCAGGATTGAAGGAACTCCTCACCTGGCTTTGCTTGTGTGTGCAGCAGCTTTTCTTTCCCTATTAAACTGCCTCAGTTCAAGCCATGGGGTTTTTACACTTTCACCCTCCTGATTCTTTTCCCATCCCACTGGAAAAAGCAGCAGGGTGGGGCTTGGCTGCCCACCTGGCCTATCCCACAAGAGCTTCTTAAATCTGAGCAATAAACTCCTGTTCCTCACCACACTCCTGCCATCATTTGTGATCTGCAGGATCTGGTTTTTATTCACTTGGGATCATCTCTGTCCAAGCAGCAAATCTAAATATTGTCTCCTCACCTGAAGGAATTCAGCCCTTCCAGACCCTTGCTGGGTTTTTGGTGTGCTTTCCTCACTCTGTAGCAAATGCAAAGATCTGCAAACAGACTTGGGCTGCAACAATAGGATAAATAATGGCTGAAATAATGCCATGCTGGTGTTCTCTGTCCTGAGAGCAAATCCAACAACAGCTCCTAAGTGATCTTTCCTATCACTTGTCAAAAATCTGGGCCCCAAAAATCTGGGCAAGAGGGGGAGCAGCCGAGTGAATTCTCGTGGATTTTGCACAGCTTCACTTCTTGGTTAGTGAGCACTGAAGCACCAACTGCAGAGACCATCCCATAATAATCAAAACCACGTCCTAATAGAAAACCTGGCCTATATTGATCAGATTGTGCAGATCTGGGACCTTTTCCCAATTTGCTGTATTTCATGGCCATTTGCAGTTAATTTGATTATCCACTGAGTGCCATCCACTCCTGTCTGCTGAGGTTTCCCTTGTGCTTTACCACCCTGAGCAGTGTCTCATGACCAAACTTCATCACAGAATCCTCAGAAACCATGGAATGGTTTGGGTTGAAGGGACCCTAATGCCCATCCCAAGCCCCTGCCACAGGCAGGGACAGCTTCCCCCAGCCCAGCTTTGTTCACTCCTCTGATCTCTGTTCCCCCACCCCTTGTCAGTGCTGGACACTCTGTGTCCTACAAACCTCTGCTGTGGACTCCCCATCAATGTAAACAATCACCTTTTCTGTCTTTTGTAACAAACAATCTGCTCTGGAGTTATGGGAAATATCCTTTACTCCCAGAGTTTTTTGTCAGGAACAGAGATGAATCAATCTGAAAAATGAGATGTTTTCTTACAAGTTTATTATCGCTGAGAAATTTTTTTCTTTTTAATCACTGGGGATATGGCTTTTTTCCCCAGCCCCATACCAGCTCCAGTAAGGTTTAACTGAGTTCAAAGCTGGGGTGAAGGAATGGGGACCCTCTCTTAGGTGATATTTTTGTGTAAGGCCAGGGAACTGGGGAGTTACTGGAGCCTGATCTGACTCAAGGAACTGAAAGCCCAACCTCAAGGCAAACGTTCTTTGAGTGCCTAAATCCTTTCCCACAGAACACTTTTCCAATGTAATTCATTCCAGCCCTCAGGGGAGGATTTTACACCCAGTTGTTCATTTCCTCAGGTGTTACCAGCAAGCCTGGAACCCCCAGCCTCCAGAACCACACCAGAAATGTGATTTTCCAGTTGGTGTGTGGTTTCCACCCAAGCAGAGAAGTCACTGCACACCCTGAGCCGAGATCTCAAGGCCTGAGGTGGAGCCCAAGAGTTTCCTCCTCCCAGCCCTGACCATGGAGCAGCCTCATGGGCTGGATCGTGGGCTCAGGGGGTCCAGGGGGGAGCACAACCAAACCTCAGCCTGGGCTGGACACCACAGACCAAGACTTGTGTCCCACCAGCACCATGGACACTGCTGGGACTGAGACTGCAGCCCCCTGAGCTGGGGTGGGCTGGACAAAGGGCAGGGCTGTGGTGGGGGACACATCTGCTCTCAGTGGGGTCACAGCATTTCTGAGCAGCTGGCTGGGCTCATCTGTGTCCTCTGGGCATTAAAGATGATTTTCAACAATTTCAGGAGCCTCTGAGCATGTCCATGGTGGTCCTGTCACCACCGTGTCCCTCTTGTGTGGCTCCTCCCAATCCTCCTGGCGTTGGGGTGAGGGATGTCACAAAGGTGTCACAGCTCCCAAAAGGATGTGAAAATCACAGCCCCAGCACACAAGGGCAGGGTCTCCTCTGGGGGTTTTGCCTCCAGGACTGTGATCCTGAGCCCTGCACCACTGTTTGAGACAAAGAGTCTCTTTTACATTGATGCCTTAAGCTTTAGCTTTTGTATTTTCAGGCTCTGCGCTGCCCAGGGCGCAGCTCTGAGCTCACAGTCAGTGTCACTCAGCTCTGCACACAGCAGGGACACAAAACAAATCCTTCTCCTGCCCCACACCAAGGACAACTTTCAGCCCCAAAAGCACAAACAAGGGTGGCTGGAGGGAGGAACAAGAAGGATGAGACCTCACAGCCTGGAGCTGGAATTGGACAATTAAACCCCAACATGCAAATGGACCAAAACATAAAAATGTGAGACCTCGTGACCGTTTGTCATTTTGTGACCATTTTGGGTCCACTCTGGGTGCAGCCCTGCCCAGGCCCTGTCCTGCCCAAGGTGTATCCTAAAGGCCTTTCAATAAATCTCTACTTTATTCTCCAGCTCTGTCCAGTCTCTGTTCCAGCTCAGCCTTCCCAAGGCATCAATATCAACTCCCAACTCTTTTTAAGTTCTCAACCTACAGAAGCAGCAGCCTATGTCCCACCAAACCCACAGACGACGACTTTGTTTCTGGATATCTTATTTTTAGATTTATAGGGGAAAAATGAGCAAACTGAAAGGAAAAGTAAAAATACAGAGAGAACCACGACTCGGTGTTCTGCAGAAACTCCCCGTCAAACAGACAACAGGTGGATTTCATTAAAAACTTATTAAAGGGGAGTTGGTTGTTAGCAAACTTAATCAGGCTGGAGCAGATAACGTGCAATAATCAGAATTAAAAAAGCTAATTGAAACATTTTGCAGCAATAAAAAAAACCCCAAAAACCTCAACAAGAAGCCACCCCTGAAACACCTGAGAGGCCTCTGCAGGTAAAACCTGCCTTGCAAATGTGCCCCTGGCAGCAAGAAACTCCCAAAGCCCACGGGAGGAAGGAGTGAGGAGTAAAGAGCTGAGTGGAACTTGTCAGGACTCTTGAAAAGCTCCTGTAACATTTTTCAAGGACCGGAGCGAATTTCTTAATTATGAATCTCCACAATTTCTAGAAAGTAACTGCAGGAAATTTGGGTGACTCTGTGACATAGAAATGGGATCAGAATAAAAAAAACCCTCAAGATTTTATCACCCCACACTAACTCTTCCTGCCCCAGTGAGGGTTTAGTTGTTGAAAAGGTGGTGGAAGATCTGAGCCAGGCTGGTGCTGGAGGGCAGCAGGGAAAGTGTTTCTCATTCAAAAGTGTGAGGACTGGGAAAGGTGCCAGTTAGACTTGATTAGATTTGTAAGATTAATTAAAAGCAGACAGGTTCAGTGAATTGTGAAAAAGACAAATTAGCAAATTAGCAAATCAGGAAACCTATCTTCAGAAAAGGAATTAGAGACTTTGGCTCCTTTATCAGGGCAAATTTGCTTTTCAAAGCGTGGCTCTTTCACATTCCAGGGGTGGCAAAACATCTTCACTGACAGCCCTGGAGATCCACTGGCACTTCCCAGCCTGGGCAGGGATCCCTTCCAGCCAAGGCTCCCACGTCCTTGCTCAGGTGGATTTTTTTTTTGCCTTGGTGTCTGCTGGGTGTGACTGGAGAGAGGAATCCCCTGGCCAGGGCAGGGTCAGACAGGGCAGATGAGCAATGTTTGTAAAGGACCCCGTGTTTGCCTGGTTTTGGGCTCAGTTTGGGATTTCTGAGGTGTCCTGGACATGGTCCCAGCCAAGTGGAAAGAGAGGGCTCCTGGAGTGGGAGAGCTGGGGGCTCTCCAGATCCCTCTGTCCCAAGGAAAAGCCTTTCCCAGGAAAAGCTGCACATCAGCACAGGGGGTGTTAAAGGGCTCCGAGTGTCAATCACAGCACAACAAACACAGAAATCTCAGCCTATGTCCCATCCAGACATTGCCTTAAGCCTGAAAACTTCACCCAAACAAGCTTAAATAACACAGCCTGGTACTGAAAACCTCTCACCACACCCAGCACCGCTGGGACTGCACCACAGCATCACTGAACCACTTCCATTTGTAGACACCAAAGGGACCCCAGGTCAGGTCAGCAAGAATAAGATTGCAAAGCCAACAGAAGGTTAAAATTCAGCTCCAGGTGAGGAAGGAACCCGAGCTGTAACTGTGTGTGTGATATGTCAATTTTATAGCCCATTTCAGGCCCTTCAGGAAAATCCCTGATAGACCCTCTGAGTGGTGTTGGGAATTGAATGAGGCTGTGGCATGAGCAGGAGCAAGTGAACATCAAATTTGTCTCATCCCAGCAAAAGCCAGTGAAAAAGAAGTGTTGAGCCTGGAGCCACTGGGCTGCTCCCTCTGCAATGAAGGAGAGACCAGGAGGCTCCAAACCTGCCAAGATCAGGGCTGAGACAGAATTTCTGGGCCTTACAGAGGTCCAGAGTGCCTCGGTGACCTCACAGAGCAGAGCTCTGGCTCAGACAGCCCATCACGGGCCTCTTGCTGTAGATCAACACCTTGAGGTGCAGCTCAGAGCCCTTTAGGGCTGTGCCAGGTTGGGCACAATCCCACCCCAAGCTCCATTTGGAGCTGCTGCCTTTGGGAAGCTGAGGGGAGGAGTGGCCTTGAGCAGAGCAGGGGTTTCAGTCAGAGCACTGGATTCCAGTTTGCAGGTTCCAGTCTGTCTGCTGGGACAGCATCACAACCATGTGGACACACAAAATCCATGAATCCACCTTCAAGAGGCCTTTGGTGTGAGCTTCATAATGTTGTAAAAATGACAATGGCTCCTCAGGATTTAGGGAATGAGCCTCGACTTTCATCGAGGACTGTGATGTGTCCACACTGGTGAAAGGTTGGACTCTGAACCCAGAGTTGTTTTGATCTTGACGCTCAAAAATGTTCCACATTTGATACGGTGTCACACCTTGGACCAGCCAGACACCAGTCAGTGGGAGCAGTTAGTTCAGGCAGCTGCTCAAAACTGCTGCCAGACGAGCCAGGGATGCTCCACTCAGTCAGAGGAGAGGCTCAGGCTGAGCCAGACTGCTACAGACACAACTTTGGCTCAGGGCAAGGCTCAGAGGGGCAGGGAGGGTCAGCAGTGGGGCAGAGCTGCAAACAGCCCTGGCCCAGCTCAGCCCTGCCAGGGGTCCTGGGGGGCTGATCATACCCAGAGCTCTGTGCCCAGCACCCCAGGGGGGTTCCAGAGGGCTCCCCAAGCTGATGCTGAGCCTTGGACACCGAGATGGAAGCACAGGGCAGATGAAAATGTCACTCGGTTAAATCATGACAGAGATAATGGAACGTGCTGTGCATTACACCTGCATGTTTCAATAGAGAGCTCAGTTCTTTAGTCTTTATCATTTCCTGGGTAATGTTTGGGTTTTTTTTTTCTTTAAAACTGGCTGCTTGGACATTTCCTGCCTTTCCATGTCAAATCCAGCCCCGCTGAACTGTTTGACCTGGCAGTGAAAGGGTCTGATGAGCATCACTGAGACTCAGATCACCAGTGTCAGGGGGAAGAGACCCTCCCACTGCTGCTCCCAGCCCTGGTAGCCAGGCAGAGAATGTCCACTTGTCCTCCAGGACAGCAGCAGAAATCAAATGCCCCCTGAGTGTCAGCTAAAGGATGAGAGTGAAATTCAACAGTCAGGAGTGGTTTAGTGACTCAGAGCCCTGTCCCTGGGGCTGAGGCTGCCCTCAGGGAGGGCAGAAGGGCTGGAGACAGCTCCCCTGGGCTCACACTGAGGGACACGAGTGAGAAGAGCAGCTAAAAGCCTGTCCTGACCCAGCTGGGCTGGCAGTGCCTCCTACCTGGGCACACAGGTGTGGTGTAGAGCAGGGGGGACAGGAGGGACCTCCAGGTTTGTGCTGTGGGTGTGGGGCCGTGGGGTGGAGTTGCTGGGGGTCCTGGTGAAGGCACAACCCTCATGAAATGTACCCTGGGAATGGAGTGGCCCAGGAGGTGTCGGGAGGAACCTCAAAGATCACCTTTGGCAGCTCTGCCTCAGCAAAGGCTGCCACAGTCTCTGGCACTGAGAGCATCCCTGGGGGTCTCCAGCCCAAGCTCCTGCTCAGAGTGGGACATTCCAGCACCAACCAGGGCAGTGGAGTCCAATCCTACAAATGTCCCAGGACAGTCCCTCCTTAGCTCCCTGCAGCAAGGAGGGTCCCCTCAGGAATGAACCTTTTTTGGCAGCTGCCCTTTGCTGGATTGGTCAGCACTGGAGAGAAAAGCTCAGCCCTGTGCTGTTGGTGAGCAGCTCTCACCTCCCCCTTTCTGCCTTTCCAGCCCCCAGTGGCCACACTCCAGTTTTTCTCCATCCCTCCTGAGCTGTGCCCACAGCAGCACAGGAGCCCCAGGTCCCCCAGCTCAGTGTGTCTGGGGTGAGCCCAGCCCTGAGTTCCTGCCCCTGTTCCCTGCCTGACTCTGTCACTGGTGTGAATTCCTGCCTGGCCCCATCAGGGCAGTGGCTCAGCAGAGCAATCGCTGCTTTGTGGCCTCCCAGCTGAGAGGGTCGGGTGGCCACAAATCCAGAAATCCCCCCTGAACTCCCAGTGCTCTTCCTTGGGGTCCCTTCAGCAACTGCTTCGCTTTGGCAAATGCTGCCTTTAGTGAAGGAGTCAAATGAGGGTTTGCAATTAAACTGCCTCTTCAAAGCTCTTGGTGGCCACTTAAATTGAGTTCAGTTACAAGAGTGGCAGCAGAGATTTGTGTCCTAAGGGCAGAAAGGCTCTTGGGTGAGTCAGAGCCCTTCTCCCTGGGCTCCTGTGGCTCCTGTGCTGGCCCTGCAGGACAGGGCAGGCCCTGGGGCACCCCAGGAGACACCAGGGATTCATTTCTGAGGGAAGGAGACTTGCTGATATTCAGGAATGTGACATTGCTTATTGCTCTGTCCTGTCATACTCCAGGAGCATTTTGAAGCTGCTGCTGAGCTCGGGCCCCCACAGCCCTGTGCCATGGCAGGGGTGGAACAAAACCACCTCCAGGGCTGCCTCCAACCCAAACCACTCGGATATTCTGTGCAGGGCAGGGACAAAACCAGCAAGAGATGCCACCTGGAACACTCTGCCAGCTCCTGGGTGTGCTGAGGCTCACGAGGCTGTACATCCTTGGAGATCTGCCCTGGCAGTGCCTGGGGCTGCCCCCTGTCCTGCTGCTCAGGACTCAGGATGAACCTGAATTCCAGCTCCAAAAGTTCTGGTTTTCATGGCATGGATTCACCATCCCATTCCCACTGGCTACACCTGGCTGGGCAAAATGCCGAAGAAAACCTTTTACCCCACAAAACCCTTTAGAACCACAGGATCCTGAACACTTGTGGCCAGTCAGGTACTGAGGGCTGGGTCCATGGACAACCACAGGTCAGCCCAGCTTTGTCCCTCAGTGCCCCAGCCCAGCTGAGCTCCTGCCCAGCCTTCCCTGCCCTCCCCTGGACCAGGAGCTGTGGCCCTGAGGGGCAGCGCTGTCAGACACCCCCAGATGTGCTCACACAGCAGCACCAGCAGCAGGGAACTCTGGTTTGGGGTGCAGAGCTGCACCTCTGGGCTCCATCACTGACCTCCTCCATCATTCCCTCACTCATTGCCATGGAATATCCTGACCTGGAGGGACCTCACAAAGATCTGCACTCGATTTTACTCCTTTAGAATAAAGCTGCGAGGGCCACATGCCTCTAATGGGCTGTGGGATAAAAATGTTTTGAATCTTCAAGGAAAGGGAAACTCCTGATTGCCAGGAAAATGAAGTTCCCATTTGTCCCAGCAAGGTGAGGCACTGAGAGCTGAAGGGGACCAGGCAAATGTCACCTCTGATGGTCTCTATATAAAAAAGTTCTCACAGGATCTTCCTCAGGAGGAAGCTGCCGTGGGATGAGTGAGAACATGTTCTGAAGTTTCTCCCTGCCTCCTCCTAAGGGCCCAAGGCCACTGGGATCCTCAGCCAGCTGCCAGCATCTCCTGCTTCCCCAAAAACATGTCTGAAGGGTAAAGATAACATTTAATAACTTCTGATGGACAAAACCATTCTTGCAGTTGCCAAATCATCTGCCTGGAGACAAGGGAATGCTGAATGTGGAGAGGCACCTGTGGCAGTCACAGCTTCGGGCTCATTAGGACCAGATCTTGTGGGATGAGAGGAGTGAGGCTGGAATTTTTACTCCCTGTTTACACCAGTGACCCCAAACCTGACTCCTTCCTCCAGGCTGGTGACACACCAGAGCTTTTCAAGACTTGTTGGGGAATGCTGCCCATGGAGGAGGAGAGCATTTGGTGATTTTTGCAGCTCATGGGTGGAAATGTCTCTCTGACTGGGTTCTTCAGCCCCTGCACGTGCATCACATCCTGGGAGTGATTTCTAGTTGTTTCCTAGGCCACAATATCTCTGTAGGCCTGCACTGAAACAGTCTGGCCATGGGCTGGATTTCCAGCTAAATTCTCCCAGAACAAAAAGCTGAATTGCTGCATTTCCAGCTAAATTCTGGTTTCCAGCTAAATTTCCAACAAAAAGCTGGATTTCCAGCTTAATTCTCCCAGAACAAAGCTCTGGGCCCACCCATCAATCTCTACACACTGCATGGACCTGTCTTTTCACACCGTGATCCCCCAATGACTCAAACATGTCCTGGTGTTATCTGTCCATGATATTATCTGTGCTATCAGGGTATTTGGGATTAAAAAAAACAACTGGAGGTGGTTTTGGTGTCATCACCAGCTTTTTTGCTTGGGCCTAGAAGGCCTTGGCATGTCCCAGGGGGCTGGGAAGGGCCACAGCCCCTCTGCCCCCTCTGCTCCCACCCACACCACTCCTGAGGGTCAGGAGGAGCAGCCTGGTCCCCACGGCCCCACCACAGCTCCCCATCTCCTCCTGCTCTTTTAGCAGCAGTAACCAGACAGCCCAAGTGTTGGACACATCTCTGAGGGAGCTTTGTTGGCCTCGGCTCCTCCTGTCAGCACTCACAGGCAGCATTTTGCTGACCTTTTCCCATCTGTGCCCCATTTGTTCCCTGGCACGGCTGTAATAGGATGGGAGCATGTGGAGAAGGGTTGGAGCTGTGTCAAAATACCTCCCCTGCTCACTGGAGGTTACATCCACAGCCTGAGCCACCCCTGGACCTCACTCAGAGCTGCCTGGCTGGGGACAGGGCGATGTCAGGGAGTTTCCAACAACCCAGCTGGGCTGAAATCCCCTCCTGGCTTCTCCAGCCTGCTGCCACCAGCGGGCCTGGACCCCCAGCTCTGGGTGTGCAGCACAGGGACCTTCCCTTTGCTGTGCTCTGTGTGCCCAGAGCCGGGGCAGGACCCTCCTGCAGAGCTCCGGGGCTGCACTTGGGCTCTCCCCTCTCTGGACAATGTGAAGGACCACGTCCTTCCCTGGCCCCTCAATAAAACACGGCCCCCAGACCCTGAGCAGCTCCATCCCTTTGCCTTTATCCCCTGCAGTGGCACTGCTGCGGGCTCCCGGCATTGTCTGCCTGCACCGTGGAGCAGCAGGATTATCCCAGCCACCCCCAAACCCATTTACAAGGTGATCAGACCCCCGATCTTGTCACACTTTTTTCCCCTTGGGCACACCCAGACAGTTCCTCCCCACCACAGGAATAAACATTTCTCTCGTTTCTGTCCCACAGCAGAAAGGATCTGTTTTGATGTTGCTGCCAAAACATTCCCTCTCCAGCAGGAAAATACCCGGGCAGGTCGTGCCGGCAGGACAGGGCACGGCCTGTCAGCATCCTCGGGGCCCTGCCACATGAGCAGCCACCCCGAAGGGCTCGAATTTACCAGGGATGGGCTTGGCTGGGGGTGAGCCCCAGCCCAGCCTGGCCTGGAGGGGTGCAGGACACCAGCACAGGGGTCCAGGCCGAGGCTGAGCCCCACCTTTGCTCCCCTTGCCTTGTTTTAGGGTGTGCTGAGGCCTGCAAGTGGGGCTCATCCCCCAAATCCTGCTCTGTGCCTGCCTAAGGATCAGAGGAGCAGGAAGACAATTGGAAAATGATGTTTTTTTTAAGGGCACAGATCTCACCGTGCCAGAGCCCACTACATAAACCTCATGTGCACAGAGCAGGTATTGAAAGCCTTCAATGGGACCAAAGGAGACCTTTAATTTGTGTGCTCTGGGAGCATTGTCTGTGCCTGAGCAGCCAGGGAGCCCTGGACCAGGTATTTCTGCCCTCCTGCTCCCTCAGCCTTCAAGAAACCTCTAAACCCCATTTGCAATCTCAGCCCTCCATGGGGCACCTCTCACATCCCTCCAGAGCAGCCGAGACTCTCTGGCACTTTGGTGTGGCCAGAATCGACAAAAATATGCAAAAACTTGGATCTGTGGATGAAATTCTGTGGAGAGTGTGTTCGACTCCCTCCTCTCCCAGGGATGCTGCTTGCCATGCCCCTGGTGTCTGTGTCCTACATCCTCTGTATTGTTCCTTTGGGGTGAACTCTGAGGGGTTTGGGAGAAGGGAGTGGGGCAGACACCTGTCTGCAAACAGCCCCACAAGACATTCCACTCACGGGGACATTTTTGCTTCTCAGGGGAAAACGAGACCTTTTTGTTGAGAAGGTTTTGGTTCCTCGCCCTGAGACATGAAACCCTCCTTGGTTTGGGCGTTAAATCGTGGTTTATGCCACAGCCTGAGGCAGGCCAGGGGCTGGTGGGAGCTGCTGTCATGGCCAGGTGTCCCTGCCCCACGCAGCTCCTGCCCTCAGACCCAGCCCTGCCATCCTGACCCGCTCCCCGTGCCCGCACAGCGGCGCCCGGACAGGGGAGGGAAGGGATGGAAGGGATCCAAGTGCCGCTGCCTGAATTTCGGGAGCCTCTCCTGCCCCAGGGCTGAGGGCCTGAAGTTCGGCAGCCACGCTCAGGGCGAGGGAATAATTTAATTCTCCAGGAAAACCTGCTGTGATTTAGCCATTTCGTGAACCTGCGGAGCTTTGAAACGCTTCCTGAGCGGGGACTTCTCATTGTGTCCTCGGTCTTTCTCCTCTGGAATGGCACATTCTCATCCCCAAAGTCCACGGTCATAAACGGATTATTAATTAAAAAATAAATAAAATTTCATCCTTTCTGAATTCTAAATATTCCCAGACATGGCAGTCCATTCCCAAGTTCACTCCCACCTACTTCTTGCCATCTCCATGTTGGCACTGAAAGGATCTAATTCAGTAATAAAAAAGGGAGACTTTTCTGGAAAGGCGAAAATAACCCCAAGACTCTCAGGAGCACCAAATTCCACCATCTCCCTCTTTTCCCTACGGATCATCAGGCTCACAGCCCCTACCTGGCACATACGGAAACTTAACAAGAGATATTCCAGCAAGAAATCCTACATAAAGACAGAAATAAACTGAAATATTCTGTTATGCAACAACACTGTCTGCTGGATTGAAATGACCTGGAATATCTAATTTTTTGTTTCTTGTTCTAAAGGGCTTCCAATTGCATTTTGTTACTGTATTCATTTATATAGCGTTAGATTTATTTTTAAAATAAGTAACTCAGGTTACTTATCAGCCTAATTACAAAATACAACCAATTCTTTTAAAATTTATTTTTCTCGTTGGTGCAAGAAAATTAGCGACATTTCCATAATTAAAATGAACAAAATCCACCTTTGGGCAATTTTACTAATGAATGTTTTCTCAGGTGCCATTTGAGTTATTTGCCGGACTAAATTCACATGACAGAATACAACAAAAGAAGGGAAAAGAAGTCCAAAAAACGCAGCAACCAAACAGAAAATAGAAATAAAATTTTTTAAAAGCATCAATCGCAGTTTCATAGAAAGGAAGAAAATCCCCGTGGCAGAGTCATGCGGGAGACAAAATTCCCATTGCACAAGGAAATAAACCCACATCCTTTCACATCTGAACCAAGAGCCCATTGCTACAGTGCCGAAAATGGAGAAATTAAGAGTGGTGGGGAAGCCTCCATTTGCGCAAAGGGAAACCCAGGCATGGCCCTTTCAAAATAACCCCCAAACTTTTCACTGATTTCATTAATTACAGGTCAAATCTGAGGAAATTACGCTTCGACTCCACCATGCAGCCATGGGCAGCTCCGCAGGGCGAGGGGTGAAAAGGAAGGAACACGCAGCTCCCATGGCTAATAATTAATGAATTCATTAATCAATCATAGGGAGAGGAAGGGCGAGGGGAGGAAGGAATCTTACCACCAAATTGGGTAACCGGCTAAGACCTTTGTGCCATTGAAGAGAAAAGACAGAATTAGTCCAAGCAGGTGGTAATCCATTAGTCCAGGCTGGTGCAAGGGGAAAATCGCCGCGAAGTTTTCAGAAAAACATGAAGTGCCAAAATGAAGAATCCCCCTCCTCCCAGGAAAAAAAAAAAAAAAAAAAANAAAAAAAGGGGGGGGAGTAAAAAGAGTGAAGCCAAGTCCCTCGTGGCTCGGGTGACTTTCTGGCTTGTCAGAAACACACCTCTCCAAGCCTTTCCCCCGTAGATCATCCAAAAGCGTCTATTAAAAAGTGCAGGGCTCGGGGATGTCAGCAGGCGGCCAATCAGACCGCATGGCCCAAGGTGAGGGATGAGGCTCAGCCCAGGGCTGTCAATCACCCTCTCCTCCCCCTCCACCCCACAACTTTGTTCCGAGCCCTCGCTGCCACTGACAAACCCTCTGTGCACCACACTCCACCGGGGCACTGTGAGCTGGGGGGAGGATTTTTAAATTTTAATTTTTTTTTTTAATTTTTTTTTCTCCCCCTAATTTGACTTGGAGCCCAGGATGTGCTGCCCCTGAACGCCAGGACTCGGCAAGGTAAGGATGAAGGGTGGCTGTGGTGAGGGGTGGCTGTGGTCGAGCTTAATCTCACAGTGGGAGTGAGACAGAACTTGTTCTTCAGATGGACAGGCGTGGGGGCACCAAGGGGTAGAAAACCCTCTGGATGTGGTGGTATGGGCAAAACTGGTGATGAAGTTGAAATGAAACCGGCAGGGGCCAGGTTTTCAGCGTGGGGGGGTGATGGATGGACGGGGGAGCAGTGGCAGCCTGGCTTTCTACTGAGAAAAAAAATGCCATGTCATGGTGAGAGGGGAGCAGGCAGATGGGGACGTGTCCCACAAATGGATTCCTTGGGAAGTGCATCTCTGGATGCAGGAAGATCCAAATATTATCAACCCTCCACATGTGTAACAAAAAAAAAAAAAATAATACAACCCTTAATCATGATTTGCAAACAGACCCAACAAAGATTTTCCTTAAAAGTCCTTGTTTTCCTTAAAAGCCTTAAAACAGGGTATTAGGTAGCCTGTTTTAACAGGAACTATTGTACAGTCAGAGAGGATGACTCGACAGAATGGGACAAAGAAATGGGAGAAGCCAAACAAGTTGCTTTTTCTCCTAAAGCATCTCAGCAAACACAGCTCTGCTGCTGCCCAGGGTGGAACCACTTCGAGATCAGGTGCTTTAGGAGCAGCCAACAAATCAGTTTATTTCAGAGCCGTGGCAGTAATGGAGAGTCAAGGTCCTGTCTTGGGCAGCTCAATGCATCTCACGGTTTTGAAAGCTCCAGACCTTCTCTTGATCTGGGCACTTCTTGTGCTCTGGGCACAAATTCCTCGTTGTTGTTTAATTACACACTGGCACAGGGAAGCTGTGGCTGCCCTTGGATCCCTGGAAATGTCCAAGGCCAGGTTGAACACTGGGGCTTGGAGCAGCCTGGGACAGTGGAAGGTGTCTCTGCTCATGGCAGGGGGTGGAATGAGATGAGCTTTAAGGTCCCTTCCAACCCAAACCATTCCATCATCCTGTGATGCTCCTGCCTCTCGTTCCTGCTGTTCTTGGTGCCAGCTCTCCCTGATTTTGGTGTGTTTGGATGCTGAGCTGGGGCAGTGCTGCTCTCAGGAGGGGGGGTTGCTGTCCTGCCCATCACACACCCAAGGGAGGACACTGCTCACACTTCCCCTCTCCATCACCCCCTGCATCTGCTGCAGGGACTGTGAGACCAAATTTCTCCAGGTTTACTCCAATGGGTTTTCCAGCTATGACCCAATATAGATATTAAATATTCTTGTTCTCTTGTGGGATTTTGAATCCCAGAGGGGATGTTGGGTGTAGTCTGTCCTGGCAAATCTTCCTGGAGCCCAGATGGGTTTTGTTGAACTCAGTTGCCTGGGTCTAAGAAAGCACTGATTGTCAAATGACATTTGAGGATACATGGATTTAATCTGCTCCAGTAAATTAAACGCTACCTGGAAATCTTCCCCAGATTTTGAAATTTACTGCTCATGTTTTTAACCATGAAGACAGACTCTGGTGTGGAGCTGGCCCAGCCCAGCCCTGAAGAGATTTCAGTCCCAGCTTGGGGTTAGTGTGGGACAGGAACTATTCCAAATAGACCCTTCAGACATGACCCACCTGTTGTGGAGCTTAGGGAAGTTTTTCAGGATGGATGAAGGTGCCCCTGTCTGTGTCATTCCAGGCCCAGGGAATTGTCCCAGGCACTCTTTCCCTACTGCCTGAAGAAAGCCCTGGGCTGTGTGAAATGCCGAGGTGCCTGTGAGCTGCTCTGGCCAAAGCAGAGCTGGAAACGCTGCCCAGGTTTGTATTGGTGGATGTTTGGAAGCTGCACAAACAGAATAAGGATTAAAAGTACCGAGGGACAGAATTTCCATCATTAAAGTGTCACTGCTGGAGAGGGAGCAAAGGGAGAGACTGAAGTGAGATGTCTCAGTGATACTGCAGGTGGCTGAGCCCATTGGAGAGGACAAAAACCTCAGACACTGTAGGAATCCAGCTGAGGAAAGCTTCTGAAATCTGAATTGAGTTGCTGTTGGTTGGAGACCATCATCAAGGTCTTGGTGGACCTGGCAGTGTTGGGTTGATGGTTGAGCTTGATGATCTTAAAGGTTTCTTCCAACCTTAATGATTCTGTGGTGGCTGAAACATCCCTGTCCATCAGACACTGGGGAATACAAAACGCTCCTTATCCATTCCTGGTGCTGGGATTTATAAACCAGGCCAATAATGAGCTACAAAGTGCTTCCTCTGCAGGGACCAGGAGGGAAAGTGACCCAGACCCAAATTCAGGGTTGTGGTGGGGCAGAGATCTGAGAGTGCCTTGGGAAGGGCTGTGTTAGAGCCAGAGCAGAGACACAAAGCTCCCCCACACCAAACTGACGTGGCCATGGGCAGGTTCTTGAAGATCCACAGTAAAGGGCTGATCCCAAGCACACTGAATTCATGGGAATGCTCTCCATGGCTCCCACAGGTGTCAAAGGAGGTTTCTGGAGATCCTCACCCCCCCAAATCCTCTAACTTCTTCATTCCACTGCTCTCTGAACATTTGTTTCTCCCAGCATCATAAGGAATTTGTGTTGTCCCACTTTTTTTGTGAGGAGACTGTGCTGGGGGTGTGTCTGTAATTGCTTTGGATTGGAGGTCCTGGGAGCAGAAGGTCCTGCCTGTCCCTAACCCAACCCCAGGAGACTCCTGGCTCTGAGTTTCTCCCAGTGGAATGAGCAGAAAAATGAGCAGAAAAACAATGGCAGTTCTCAGCTGTGCCTTTGGCTGTGTCAGCCTTGATCCCCAAAGCCTTGAGACAGCAGGCACAGCTCCCCAGGGAGGAGGACCTGTCTCCCAGGGATGAAGACTCCATTGTCTGTGAAGGGAACAGAATCACTTTGAGTCTTCTCTGCTGCGAAATGAAAATCTGATGCGTACATGCTAAAATTATCCTGGGCATATTTCATGCTAGCCTGAACAAATATTTATAAGTTCCACAGCAAACATTAATTTTAAATGTAATTTCTAAGAGCAAATGACAGTTACCCAAAAGAGTACAATTTCAAAATTTCACTCATAGATACCTCCTTGTGCTGCTGAGTGACAGTTTTATTAACTGAGGGTCTTTTCAATCACATCACTCTGTCTAGTTTGGCAATATTGACTCTCATAGCCCAGTTTCAATATGCCCAGAAATGAAAGGAACTGAGGAAGTCCGAGGTTTGGCTGCTCAGGAGAAGTCCTGCTGCCTTTACAATGTCAGCACAGAGGTCCTTGTGTGTCGTGGGACATTGTGGCCCTGCAGACTCTGCTGCTGGAGGTGCTGAGGCATCCAAAGGGATCCTTTGGTCTATCCCAACAACACTCCAGCAAAGGAGCATTGTGATCACGTTGGAAACGTGCCTGTCCTCCCCCTGGGGCTCTAACTGTGCAACTTTGCCTTCTTTCAGCTTTTCTTCCCTTCTCCATCTGAATCTACCAGCAGGAAGAAACCAAGTGCCTGGGGAAGGTGATGGGACCGTGGAGTGTCCTGGATTTGTGCTCAGCGTGGATTTCAACGTGTGGGAGCCCTGAGCAGTGTGAGACCCCTCCTGGTGGAGTCACCCCAGGGTCAGGGGGATGTGAAGAGGACAACCCACAGCTCACAGCCAAGGGCAAGAGATGGATGACTGGGATGAGCTCGCAGAGGGGGTTTAGTGTCTTGGCTCAGAGTTTTGGGGATGCCAGGGGATGTTCAAGGGCTGTGGTGCAGCCCTAAGCAATGAGAGGTGTTGGGGGCTTGGATCCCTGGTCCCCTTGGACCTGCTGGTCCACCCCAGGTCACAGGTGAAGGGGGGTGTGAGGGGGTGCCAAGGTTGAATTTCACTTCTGGGCATGGCCAGGAGCAGGAACTGGAGGTGGATCTCTTGGACAATTCTCTTTTAAGGGTCAGCAAGTCCTAAAACAAGTTGGGTTTGTTGGTTTGGAGACCTAAATTTTGTTGTTAGAGTCTAAAGTGGAGGTAAAATAGGATATTAGTAGTCTGAGGGTTCATCAGTCCTAAAGTAAATAATTACAGAAAATTAGTGAAGAGCTGAGGAAATTCTTCCTCAAAGCCTGATGAACTGCCTGACTCCTTCCATCTTAAACTACCGAAATTCTGATTATTTCTGAGGGCTGTTTGCAGCTAACCTGTGACAGGTGACATTAACCCTCCCTCCAAACTGCCCTGTTCCTCATTCCTCTGGGCCAAACCTCTCTCCTGGATCGCTGTGTCCCCTCTGGCTCTTGCAGGCTCTGCTCCTCTGCTGTTCCTGGCTCTTCACCTCTGCTGGGAATCTGGGAGTTGGTGTCACCCGGGCAGAGCCATCCTGTGATAACACCTCTGAGACTGGCAGGACCCTTTGTCACTGCTTTTATTGCTACAATAACTTTATGGCTCTTTTTTCCCTCCTGCAGATAGCCTTCACCTCACTCCATTTATTTACAAACTCTTCTAAGCTGGTGATGTAGAATTCCTCCACTTGGGATATTTTTTGCCTACCAGTGATGGTAGAAATTCTTTTCAGCCAATTTCCTGCACTATCCCAGTCTTGGGGCCAAGGCCTTGGGAGTTCTGGTTTGTTTGGTTTGGTTTTTTTTATTTTTTCCTTTAAAAAGGAAAAACAAAGTATATATATTTGTTTAAAATTAGATTTTTAGAAAATAAAATATATATATTTTTTAAATTAGATTTTTTTTAAAACAAAAGATATATTTTTATTAAAACTGAAAGGTTGCATTGTAGAACATCAGCAGTGTAACCTGTTCTCAGCTCCAAACCAAGGAATTTGTGTTGTGTTCCCAACTTTCCCAAGAGCTCCTCACACGATTTTGCTGGCCCAGGTTCTTTATCTATCCCTGGATTTCTTGTAAACCTGGGGAAATCCCATCAGCTCCTCCAGGCAGGAGCTGCCTCCCCCTCTGTGCAGCCCTGAGCCAGAACATCAAGGGACAGCTGTGAATCACGGCCTTGATAAACATGGAGCAGATGAAGAGGAGCAGAACCAGAATCCCAGATTTCATATCTGAAGGGCAGAAAAAGGAGAAATGCTGCTGCCCCAGGTTCAGTTGTTCTTTCTAGTCCCAAACCCCCTCTGTGGCTGGGGGCTCCCAGGAAATGAGGGAGGTGGAAGTGCTGACTGCTGGCTCCTCCAGCACTGCCAGAAATGCTCCCAGGACATTCCCCCTCAGTGCTGGGTGCCCAGGAGCTGCAGCAGTTCCAGGCTGTCAATAAAAACACCTTCCTTTCACTCTCATCTACTTCAATTCCTGCTGCACCTCACACTTCAAACTCCATTCGATTTTCAGATCTTTCCCCTTTTTTTGTCAAGGAGATGTTCAGGAAAAAAAACAACCCAAAAAACCAAACCCTAATGAAGGCCTAACACATGGGTTTTAGTGGCTATGGCAACGTGGAGCACAGAGAGTGAGCGAGGAAACCCATCTCCAACTTCAGTAAATACAAGGACTTTATTATGTTTGACTGGCACAATTTGCCTGAAATAGTGTTGGCATCATGTGGGGTCACTGCTCGGGACTTACAGAGCTCGGGATGCAGCTTTGAAGTGTTCTCTGTTCACCTCCTGCTCCTCTCTCCATGTCATCCCTGCTCCAAGTCATCCCCACTCTCCTCTGAAGTAAAGGGAAATCTAAGTCTGGTCCAGTTGGACACTTTTCCCTTCAGCCATCAGCTCCTGGTGGAAAAATTATTTCCAGATGCCATTTAGGGCTCTGTTGAGTCTTCCCCTGAGCCACTTAGGGCACTCTAAGGCCTGTGGGAAAGGTCTTGGGAGGTTTTCTTGCACAATAATGTGATTTTTTCACCGATTCGAAGCAGTAGCTGGGGAATACAGGGGAGGCATGAGTAGGATGGATGAGTCTGTGCAAAACCCCCAGGTGTGTGTGAGGGGTGTGTGGGGGAACGGGAGGGAGCAGGGCTGGGTGAGGGTGCTGAGGATGTGCCAGAGGTGGGACAGGTCTGGCTGCGGGGGGAGCAGCCCCAGGCCTCTCCTGGGAGCAGCTCCACCACACAAAGCCCTGCAAGGGCAGCTCGTGGTATCCCCCTGAAGTTGGAAGGGAAGGGAAGTTTTCCCCTCATGTTTGGGGCAGCCTGGATGCACGGGAGAGGCTGAGCTGCCTCTCAGGGCTGCAGTAAATCTGACTAATTGGACGAGCTGAGCACATGAAGAAACGACGCCCCAGGTCCTGGGCTTGTTTCAGGCAGCTCTGTCTACCTTGACATCTGCAGGAATGCATCCCAGGCATGGGGGAGGGATGGGGAGCAGAGGGAGCAGAGTCATCCCTCCCCTTCCTTCTCTCCTTCCCCAGGACTCCAGCCCAGCAGTATCCCAGAGATTGGGAAAAGAATGAGACCAGCTATTTTTTGCTGCAGGCTGTGATTTTCCACGATGTTGTAGCTGGAAATGGTGAGGCCCTGTGATGTGGGTGAGTGCCTGTGCTGCTGGAGGGAAAGGAGATCCGTGGATTTCCATCAGTGCTGTGCCTTCCCTGGGCTGTGGCTGGGTGTGAGTGCCCTGGAGCACTGTGAGGATTGGAGACCTTCCCCTCGCTGAGCTGCTGTGCCCACAGAACTTGTTTCCATCTGGAATCACGGGATGGGACTGAAAGAATGTCCTGAGCTGGAGGAGACCCACAGAGATCATCCAGGTCAGCTCATGGCTCACCCAGACACCCCAACAATCCCACCCTGGGCATCCCTGGCAGAGCTGCCCAAACACTCCTGGAGCTCTGGCAGCCTCGGGCTGGGCCCATTCCCTGGGGAGCCTGGGCAGTGCCAGCACCCTCTGGGGGAAGAACCTTTCCCTGAGCTCCATCCCAACCCTGGCACAGCTCCAGCCATTCCCTGGGTCCTGTCCCTGACCACAGGGATGGAGCCTCAGCCCCCAGACCCCAGATCTGCTCCCACCCCAGCCCAGGCCCTGCCCCAGGGGAGGTGTCACAGCCCAGCTCAGCCAGCACAGCACAGGAGGAGCTCTAATCCACGGGGTTTGCTTTTTGTCCCTGGCTCCAAGTCACCACACTCCTCGTGCCATCGGTGCTGCCAGGGAGGGACGGGTGACACAGATCACAGATCTGGCATCCTGGGCTGTGCCCTGCCCTCACAGAGGTGTGAGGTGCTGGAGCTGGCATTGCTGTGCCAGGGCAGGGGCCCTGCAGGTCCCCAACAGCCCCTTCAGAAGAGGGGCTCATCACAGCCTTGGGCCTGTGCCAGGGCTGGGCTGCCCCAAACCCCTCCTGGACAGCCCAGCCTGGAGGGACCAGAGAATTCCCAATTTTGTCTGGACACTCTTGAGGATGTTGGGCTGAACTGGAAGAAGCTGAAATACCAGGCAGGAGTGAAGTGGGACAGGAAAAAAATATCCTGATGTAAAGCTGGGCTGGGCTTTACTGAGCTGGGGCTGAGTTTGGACGGGGCTTTGCTGGTGCAGGGGATGAGTTTGGACTGGGCTTTGCTGGGCTGGGGCTGAGTTTGGACGGGGCTTTGCTGGGCTGGGGCTGAGCTTTGCTGGGCTGGGGATGAGAAAAGGCCAGGGCAGCTGGCTGGAGGCAGGCAGGAGGTCTGGAGCGGTGCCTGCAGAGCAGCCTGGTGGGGATTCAATCCGGGAAGTTTTAGTGACACAACAACAACAACAACAAAAGAGGAAAGAGGGGAAAGGAAGAAAAGGCTCCTGCAGGGCTGGTTGCCACGGAGACCCCAAGAAAGTTTGAACCAGTCCTGCTCTTTTCACAGCCGCCTTTGAGCCAAGGAGGGAATTATGGCTGGCGATAAAAGGGGACATGTGGCCCTTTGCTCACAGGGACCGGCCTCTGCAGTTATGAGCCTTCAGCTCATTTTCTCTCTTGTCCCCTCCTGCAATTATACACTCAGATCTCAGAGAAAANCAGAGAAAAAAAAAAAAAGAGGGAAAAAAAAAAAAGAAATCTAGGACAAGTTGTGCATCCTTTGCCCTGGGGACCCATCCCCACAGGGCAGATCGCTGCCTCTTCCAGCCCATTATTCCCCCAGCACAACCCTCCTCCCGGGCTTCCTCTGCTCTCAGGGAATGTTTCTGTGCTCGGGGCTGACAAACAGCTCACCCCGGCTGTCCTCACACCAGCCCCAGCTCCCAAACAGCCTCCACCAGGAAGGAGACTGAGCCGGACAGAGTTGCCTTGCTTGTCACAGCTCTTGGGTTTTCAAGAGGGATCTGCTGACCAAGTGCCAGGAATTGAAGTGAAAGGGAGAAATTCAGCTCTGTGCTGCCTCCTCCGATTTCTCCAGTGACAGTTGTGTAACTCCAGCCCCAGAGTTGTGTTGTAGAGCTCAGATTGAGCTCTTGGGTCCTCCTCCCCTTGGGGCCAGTGATGCCTTGGGAAGGCTGAGCTGGAACAGAGACTGGACAGAGCCAGAGAATAAAGCAGGGATTTATTGAAAGGCCTCCAGGATCCACCTCGGACAGGACAAGAGCCTGACCAGGGTAACACCCAAGGTGGACCCAAAATGGACCCAAAATGGTCACAAAATGGACAAATGATCATGAGGTCTCACATTTTTATGTTTTGGTCCATTTGCATATTGGGGTTTAATTGTCCAATTCCAGCTCCAGGCTGTGAGGTCTCATCCTTCTTGTTCCTCCCTCCAGCCACCCTTGTTTGTGCTTTTGGGGCTGAAAGTTGTCCTTGGTGTGCAGCAGGAGAAGGATTTGTTTTGTGTCCCTGCTGTGTGCAGAGCTGAGTGACACTGACTGTGAGCTCAGAGCTGCACCCTTGGGCAGCACAGAACCTGAAATACCTGGAAGATAAAGTTTAAAGCATCATTAGAGCTGGGTGCTGGCACTCCCAGCCCACAGGGGATGTGCTGCTCAGGCCCAGTGGGTGCCACACACGAGGGACAAGGAGGCAAAGGGAAGGACGAGGTGCCAGCAAGGGAAATGTCTCCTGCAGGGGTAGGACAGCACTGGGAGCACTGCACAGCACAGCTTGGCCCAGCCCTGGCCAATTCTGCCCAATTCTGCTTTTTCATGGATCATTGAGGGTTCTCAGGCCTTCCTGGACCTTTGGTGCTGGGAGGGTTGTGGCTCTGAGCTGTGAGAGAGGACATGGGGTGGTGACCAAGGCTGGGACCTGCTCCCCGTCCTCAGGACTTTGCTCCTGAGCCCCTTTCCCTGTCTGGGGCTGAGCTGAGGTGTTGGATGATGTGACCTGCATGTGGCAGAGGGACAGAGGCCAGGCCAGGCTCCTGCTCTGCCTCCCACCCTGCAGCCTCTCTGCTGCTGAGAGCAGAGCCAGGCCCTGAGTGGGGCTGGAGGGTCCAGGTGCCCAGGTAGGGTATGACTGTGCAGATCTGTTTGTTCCCATCAGCTTCTTGAGTTTCTTTTTAAACCCAGAACTGTGTTTGAAGGGATCCTATTACCCAGAGAGTCTGTGGGATCTCCATCCTTGGAGGTTCTGGAGACTGGGGCAGACAAAACCATGGGGACCTTCCAGTGTTAGTCTTGGATTAGAGACCCCCAAAGGCTCCTTCCCACCAGCACGTCTGTGAGAAGGTGCTGGATTGCTTTATAAATATTGATTTAGTCCAGTTTTTGTGTGTGATAATAACACAAAACACTGAAATAGTCCACGGGAATCCTCCCAGGCAGGATCCTGCTCCCTCCTCCTCCAGGCTCCGTGCAGCAGCAGTGACACACTGCATGGGGCAATTACACCCTCTGCAAAACCCCCTGAGGGTGGGCACAGCCCTGGGATCCCAGCAGGAGTTCAGACACGGACCCTGCCAGCTCAGCAGGAGCTGAGTGATGCCCATCAGCCACCCCAGTGCCATGGAGAACCTCTCAGCTCAGGCAGAGCTGACCTTTCGTGAAGGCAGGTTAATATCTTTAAATGAAGAGCAGCTGCATCAATTGACACTCAGTTGGACAAATGTTTGCAGACAGGTTTTTGCTGCCTTTGACAGGTTTTCATGTTCTGGGCAGATGTATCTTCCATTCCCACTGTGCTCCCTGGACACACAGCCCTGCACCCTCACAGACAGCCCCTCACTCCCCAGCTCCTGCCATGGTCCTGCTTTGCAGAGCAACTGATAATTTCCAGGCTCTGTGCTTGGCTTTGCCTGCTGTCTTCAGACAAAAATAAAAGGAACTTGCACCTCTCAGAGTGTCTGAGCATCATCCTTCCTGTCATGGAGCTTGACAAGTGTGCCAGCCTTGGAGGACTCACTGCAGGGGAAGCTGGAACTTCATGGGGCTAAAAAGATACCAGAGCTTCAATTCTGATCCCTGTAAATCCACTTCTGCCCCACAACAAGGCAAAAAAGCCAACTGGAGCATCCCCCACCAGTGTGGTCCTCTCTGGGCCCATCCCACAGGGCTCCCAGTCCAAAGGGAGTGATGAGGGTTCCTCAGGTGGGAGTTCCTCAGGTGGGAGTTCCTCAGGTGAGGGTTCCTCAGGTGGGAGTTCCTCAGGTGGGAGTTCCTCAGGTGAGAGTTCTTCAGGTGGGAGTTCCTCAGGTGGGAGTTCCTCAGGTGAGGGCTCCTCAGGCTCTCCTTGGTCACTGCTCTGCTTAAATTCCTCTGTCCCTGTGTCCTCAGAGCCACATGTTCCCCCCTGGGGTCACCCCCTCAGTGACCCTGGTGTCCTGTTTGTGGGGCTAAGTGGTGAATCACAGCTGTAAAAATAACCTTTATTGGGGGAAAAGCTCTATTTACCTCAGTACCACCTTTATCTACTGCTCCATTTGTTTTATTATCACATTTTTGGTGGAAAATGTGTTCATGAGAGAGAGTTTCTGTGTGCTGGAGCAGGATCCCTGTCTCTCTGATCATGAGAGTGTGTGTTTGGGGATTCAGAAAGGGCACGGGCAGCATCTTGTGTCCTGCTCACACTTCTGCAACCAGTGGCTGACTCTCAATCACTTGAGTTTCTCAAAAACCATCTTAATTTGACAGAAAGACTCTCCTAAAATGCAGTGAGGGTGGTGCAGTCCCTCCTGCTGAGCTGCAGAGTAGATGCCTCCCACCTGAGCTCCGTGTCCTGGGGAAGAAGCTGGACTGGATGGGGACATTTCCAGGAGAGCTCGGGCCAGTGGGACACAAGTGCCATCCAGTGGGCTGTGACAGCTGCCCGGCCACCACAGGGTGGGGAAGGAGCCTCCAGACCGTCCCCTGCCCCGGCAGGGACACCTCTCACTGCCCCAGGGTGCTCCAAGCCCCATCCAGCCTGTCCTTGGACACTTCCAGGGATCCAGGGGCAGCCACGGCTGCTCTGTGTCCGTTTGAGTGTGGGTTGAAGCTCTGGGTCACTGATCCTCCCCTGGTCCCACCACAGACAATCCTGGGCTGTCCAGCACAGCACAGCTACAGGTTCGATCCCCAAAAACACCTTCCCCAAGGCCGTGGGCTCCTGGCAGTGCCCATCACAGCTCGGGGGATGCAGGAGGACAATCAGTCTGGAAAAACCACACCTGAAGCTCTGTGGGATGGATGCTCCAGGTGATGGAGGGAAGCAAAATCCAGGTCGCCCTGTCAGGTGTGAGTTCGGTGCGGAATGAGGGGGGTCCCCGAGCGCAGACCCCCCTCCCCTCGGGTGCTCGGGCAGAAAAGGGCGGTGGGGTGAGTGGGAAGAGCAGCAAACACCTTTCCCAGGCTTTGGAGAGGATTTCTCCCGGAGAAGGCGGCGATCCTCGGGGGCACAGTACCATCTGCTGGCAGCGGAGCGGCAGCGGAGCCGGGGGTGGGCGCGGGGCGGCCCGGGATGGGAGAGCTCGGCTTTACCCAGGCTCAGTGCAGAACTGAGCTATTCACCCCAATTTAACTCGTTCCGGTTGCAAATTTAGGCTTCCAATTCGACGCATCCCTGCGAGGAGGAGATTCCCCCCTCGGACTGTCGGACTGGCAAATTCAGGCTGATGTTTTCTGTCTGCAGAAGGAAGGAAAGAAAATCCCCAGACAGAGCCCGCTTTGCCAAATTCGTGTGGAAGGTTTATAATAATTTTTTCCTCGGTTTCTTACTAATCTGTAGCTTAAATATTAATTCATTCAGCCCTTAACCACTTCTTTACTGGGTGTGCATTACATCAGCACTCCCTGCTTCCCTCTCAGCCCCAATTTATTCCTGCCCTGTCCTTTTCTATTCCTCCCAGCACCGTGTTTCGCCTCTGAGTCTCCCAGGCTCTACCCCACTCCCATTTATCTGCTGAAGCAATAGCAGATGATCGATTCCAGGCTGTTTGTAGTTCATTCCTGCTCTCAGAACCCTCCAGTCTGGCATCCACATCCACTTTGTTCCCTCTTAATCACTTCCCAGCTCCCGTGTGTGGCTGTCTGTGCTCCCCGTGGCCGTTCCACAGAGCGGAGTCTGGAGGGTGCAGCTCCCTGAAAAGGAAGCTCAGAGCACGTAGCCACTAGCCCACAGGCTGTGGCCAGGAAACTGTGGTCGCCAGCAAACCCAGAGGATTCAAAACACAGCTCCCAAAAACATTTGTTAAGTGGCACGGCTTCAGAAAGGATCCAGGACTTGGTCCCGCTCCTGGAATGTGGCCCCACTGGTTGAGGATGGGGAAGGGGCAGGACAGGCCCTGCTGGGCTGCACTCCCTGAGGATTTTGCTCTCCTGAGCCTGACCCATCTACCAAAATGCACCTGATTGAGGAGGCGTGTGTTCAGGGCTTTGGAAATCCCGGTTTGTTTTTCCCTGCAAAGCCATGGGCTGCCCCCAGGGCAGTGCCTGGAGCTGCAGGCCCAGCTGGGAGCTCTGGGGACAGGGCCCAGCTGGGAGCTCTGGGGACAGGGCCCGGCTGGGAGCTCTGGGGACAGGGCCCAGCTGGGAGCTCTGGGGACAGGGCCCAGCTGGGAGCTCTGGGGACAGGGCCCAGCTGGGAGCTCTGGGGACAGGGCCCGGCTGGGAGCTCTGGGGACAGGGCCCCGCTGGGAGCTCTGGGGACAGGGCCCAGCTGGGAGCTCTGGGGACAGGGCCCACCTGGGAGCCCTGGGGACAGGGCCCAGCTGGGAGCTCTGGGGACAGGGCCCACCTGGGAGCCCTGGGGACAGGGCCCCACTGGGAGCTCTGGGGACAGGGCCCCGCTGGGAGCTCTGGGGACAGGGCCCCACTGGGAGCCCTGGGGACAGGGCCCAGCTGGGGTTGAGCTGGTGACACTTGGGGTGAGCTCGGCTCAGCTGAGCCTGCCTGGCAGTGCAGGGTCCAGCCTGAGGGGCTTCTCCTGCCCAGGCCCTGCTCTGGCTCAGCTTTGGCCACCAGGCCCATGTGGGTCGGGATGTGCTCAGGGGAAGCTCCCGGGGTCCAGCACTGACAGAGGCAGGGAGCTGCTCCCCACATCTGCCAAAGGCTGGTATTCCCCCAAACATCCCCCCTGGAACCAGCTGGGGGCCACAGGGCTCTCCATGGACTAGTTCAGATCACTGATTATGCAGAATTATGCAGAATATGGTGTCAGACAGTGATCAGGACTGCAGCTGGGAGCAGAGGGGATGAAGAAAGGAGGGGGAGAGTGATTCCTCTTCAGGCAGCACCGAGCTCTTGGGCTGGCTCAGTTTGTCACTGATTCCCTTCTTGCAGCCCAGCAGTTCCACATGGACTGATTGAGTGTTAATTGGGATGAACAGTCCTCCATCCAGCCCGGAGACCTCCATGAAGGCCTCTCCGAGCTGTTGGCCTTTTCCTAGGACCTCAGCAAGGCTGACCAGGATGATGGAGCTCCTCTCTGTCCTCCTGTTTTCTCCAGGGTACAAGGACAATCCTGGCTCTGCTCCTCAATCCTGTCCTGAGCAGTCACACGGTGGTTTGGGTAGGGAGGAACCTTTAAAAACCATCGATTGTCAACCTCCTGCAATGGGCAGGGTCATCTTCAACAAAACCAGTTGCTCCAACCCTTGTCTGACCTGGCCTTGGACACTTCCAGGGATCCAGAGAAGCCACAGCTTCTCTGGGCAACTCTGCCAGGGCCTGACCACCTTTATTTTTTTAATTTGTATCTAGTCTGAATGTAGTCTCTTTTAGTTTAAACCCCTTGTCTGATCACAACAGGCCCTACTGAGAGATGCAGCTCTGCTTCCTCCTCATTTGGGGTCTTCATCACAGGTTTGAAGGGGGCCTTGAAGATGATCAAATTCCACCCCCCTGCTGCAGGCAGGGGCCTGTTCATGCCTCACTGCCAGGCTGCAGCCTCACCAACCCCCCTGGGTGGCCCAGCACAGGCCACTGTCCTTTTTGTCAGGACAAGTGATGCCACCACGGCTCACTTCAAAATATCCTGATCCCTGCATCTCCCTGTCCTGCCTTGCTGCACAGGCAGGGAACTTTGCCTGCCAGAGGAAGTTGGAAATGCGGGATTTCAATTTCTGTCAGGTCCTGACTGGGTTCAGGTTGGAGCCCCCCCATGGTTCACAGTGCATTCATGGCACCCCTCACTCAGCTGCTGTTTGTGGTGAGAGCCAGACCCTGGAGAACATGTGTGGACTCTGAGCCTTGGACTTCAGGTGCTCTGGACACTCCTGATGCTTCTCCTTTCATCTCTGTGCACCTCAGCAGTGTCCCCTGCCCTGGCTGAGCTGCTCTCCTTGGCACAAACAGGGACATGGGGCACTTCCCACCCCTCTGGAGACTGTGGATCCACCCCTGACCTGCTGCATCTCCCGACAAAGCTCCACCAGGAAATCCCCACCAGGTACTTGGATGCTGTCAGGGAGCAGTGGGCTTTTCCCGAGGAGTCTCATCATGTTCCCTTCTGCCTTTCATCTTCCCGAGGGTTGCATGTTTCTGCTCCGTGACATGTCCCCCGCTTTCATTTTTGCCACCTTTGTAATTTGATTTGGCTTTTGATCTGTTTCACCATTTCCCCAATTTTCTGTTTAGATTTTGAAATTTGGCTCCTGCCCAGCAGCAACACTGTGCAAAAGCAGATTCCTTGGGAAAATCACAGGAACAGAATGTGCACGTAACGAGACTTCTCCCGAAAAATTTCCCAGACAGCAAGAATTTGCAGCTTAGGGACTTCCCCAGCCCAAGGTAGTGTTGATGGCTTTAGTAACTGTGGGGGTTTTTCTTCCATAAATCTACATGGTTTCCCCTTAAACTGCAAGTGAACATTTGGCTTCTGTGACTTGGTGTCACCTGCAGTCTCAGAGCTCCTGGTGACAATGTCCTGGCTGTGTGAGGGACAGCATCCAGTGGGGGAGTTTAATTAAAATGCCATTTAACTGAGTTCCTGTCCACTCTCTGGCAGAGTGAGAGGTCTGGACCAGCTCTGTTGTTCCTGCATCCACTGTCTCTCATCCAAACGGAGGGATCCAAACCCCGTAGCTCCTTCCCCAGGTCTCTGGCTCTGATCCTGCTGCTGTGACCCTCCACACCTTTCCCTGTTCCATGGCACCCCGGGCTGAGGTGGGAGGTGGGAGAGGGGCCTGTGCCTGGACCTCCATTAAAGCACCATGAAATCTGGCAACTGCTGCTGCTCCTTGCCATTCCCGCTGGGCTGAGCTGAGGGAAACCCCAAACCATCCAGGCACAGCTCACTGGATCACATCTCAGGATCACTGAGTGCTGGTGAAGCTGCAGAGCAAGGCTTGGGTGGGGAAGCAGCAGCGCTCCAGAACATTCCCTGCGATGAGCTGAGGGCTGATTCCCTCCTCAGGCTCCAGCTGGTGGAATGAGCACCACTGTCCCAGGATAATGCAGCCCAGTGGGGCAGGGGAGGAGGGATCTGTCTCGTGTCTGGGACACGTGGACATCTGAGCTAATTCCTCATCTCCTTATGGACAGTGAGTTTCCAATACACAACAAGGGCTTAGTTAACCATGGTCTTCCATAAAAATATAATCTCAAACCTCCTGGGTGGTCATCGAGGAGAACAGCACATCAGGAGATGAAAATAGGAAAAATAGAGGGAATATCTGCCACTGTGTCCTCCTCATTGCCAATGAAGACCCAGGAGAAGCAGGGCAGGTGCTGGGAACTGTGGCGAAGGGAACCAAAGGTCCTGAGTGATGGGATGGCTGAGGAGGGGCTGGGGCTCCTCAGCTGGGCTCTCTCAAAAGGATGAATGCAATTCTTACTTGGGCTGGATGTAATTCCTGGCAGGCACAGAAAGGATTCTCCCAGCCTGGGCAGTGCAGGCACCCTCAGGGCACCCCATGGCCTGGAGTCACACTCTGGGGCAGCCCAGGCGTGTCTCACACTGCTGGGAGAGGGGCTGAGCTCAGGAGAAGCAAGAGGACCATGTGCTGGCCAGAGGTGCCTCAGGAGAAGTCTCTGGGGACAGGCAGTGCCATGTGACAGCCCAGACTCCGAGGCTGTCGGGGTATCAGGGAATCCCTCAGGCCTTGCTCCTGATGTTTGGGGTTTGTTGCTGTAAAGGTCCTGTGTGCTGCCTGTGACAGGCTGTGCCCAGCAGCTGCTGCCATGAGCTGCAGTGGTGGGAAGGAGATTATGAATTATTGCAGAAGATATGACCTGTCCCGTGGGATGGACAAACACACAGAATCCACAGAATCCACAGAATTCACAGAATCATTAGGTAGGAAGAGACCTCCAAGATCACCGAGTCCAACCCATGCCCTGACTCCTCAATTAAACCACGGCACCCAGTGCCACATCCAGCCTTTTCTTAAACACATCCAGGGATGGTGACTCCACCATTTCCCCGTGCAGACCATTCCAGTACTTTATTATTCTTTCCCTGAAAAACTTTTTCTTGATATCCAACTTATATTTCCCTTGGCACAGCTTGAGGCTGTGTCCTCTCGTTCCATCCGTTGCTGCCTGGAGAAGGAGACCAACCCCACCTGAGCACAGCCACCTTTCAGGGAGTTGTAGAGATTGATAAGGTCACCCCTGAGTCTCCTTTTCTCCAGGCAACTTCTACAAGCATGACAGAAATGTGAAATATTGCTGAGTTCTCGGGGATGGGACCCTCCAACTCTGTGCTCCACAGAAGCCAAATGAAAACTGCATCTGAATTAGAGAGGGTGGCTGCATGGTGCTGTCACTTCCCTGTCACCTCCTGCTCTCCAGGGTCTCATTGGGCAGCCCCTGAGAAAAGGAGTTTGAAAGGTTTTTGCTGCCCATCCCAAAGCTTTCTTCACCTGAAAAGGGAAGGGGGTTTTATTTTGTGGGCTGTAGAAACCCTTGGTGATTCCATGGGGTCCTGGATGCCCTCTCTGGAGTGTGGGACCTGCAGCCAGGCTCTCTGAGCAGGACAGGGCTGCATGGAACAATTTACACCTCAGATGAGGAGAGGGGTGGGTTTTGCAAAGCCCTGGCTGGGAAAATGTGAGTATTATGCCCAATACATTCAATCAACACCTGAGTATCAGAAAATCCTGTGAAATCAAATCCAGCATCAAAGAAACATTGAGTGGGAAATTTTTTATTTGGGTTTCCATGAATCCCTCAAAATGCATTTTCTCCAAAATCTCACAATATTTGGCTCTTTGTGGTGAATCAAAGCCAGGTGGACACTGAAATTGGATTAAAATGTCCTTGGAAACACCCCAGCTAAAACCCCTGTGTGACCTGTAGGTGTGAAATCACTTGTGATACAGGTACCTGCCCAGATGGCCACGGCACAGTGAACAGAGCAACAAGCAGCTGGCTCAGAAATGATCTGCTTCAGAAGAGACATGCCCATTGTGCCTTGGGAAATGCCCCTAAACCTGCTGTCAAACCAGCACAGATCAAACCAGCTCTGGAATCAAACAGCTGAACTGGAGAGGCATCTACAATGACAAGCCCTGGAGCATGACCCCAGGAACTGGGATATAGGAACTTGCCAGAAGACAAGTCCTCTTGCTGCAGGCTCTCCCAGGTTTTACTGGCTGAGGAGCTCCATGGCAAGGCCTGAGCCCTGGCCCTGCACTGTGAGCAGTGAGAGCAGCCTCACCCATTGGGGGGACCCCCTCAGGTTCTCAGGTACTCAGGTACTCCTGCTGCCTTCCTATTTTCACCAGTTTTCCTCTCTCCTGATGAATTACAGCCTTGTTCTGCAGAGTCCTCAGCACACCTGAGCCTCAGCCCTGCCTCTGGCAAAGCCTTTTCCCTTTGAGCTGTTGGAACAAAGTCCTGAGGAGCACAGGGCCACTCACATTCCTGCTCCTGGACTTGCTTCACGCCCAGCTCCACCACCTTGTCCTCCTCCAGGTCTGGCTGGTGTCTCTCCTGACATCTTCTTTTCTTCAGACACCAACTCACCTTCCCTTTATCCTCCTTCTGACCCAGCTCTTCACTGGCCATCCAGACTCCCGAGATTCACTGGATTTTCCCCAAGAGAACTCCAGGACTGTGCTCCTCCCTCCTCGCTTGGACACCTCCCCTGCCACGCTGGGCTCTCTCAGCTCCTGCCAGGCAGGAATTGTGGGGACAGGCCCTGCTACAGCACCTGCCCAATAACCCAAGAAGGAAGAGAGGTCTGGGGACCAGCAGAGTGTTCACATTGTCCCACACGCTGTCACTTGGACATGTCCTGCTGAAGACTCATCTCCGGCTGTCCTGCCATGAGAAGAGCAGAGGGCACAGCCAGGGCTGTCCTTCCTTAGCCCAGCACCTCTGCCAGGCTCCCCTTTGCTGGCAGAAGGAGCCAGGGCCAAGAAGAGCAGGTCCCAGAGCCTCCCCATGGCCTCAGGGTGTGCTCAGCTTGCCCAGCAGCTCAGCCTGTTCTGCTGGCAGCTCTTCAGGGCAGACGTGGCTTCAGCTGGGCTGTGACGGGCACAGTCAGCCCCAGCTGGAACACCAGGGAGTGTGACTGTCCCTCCATCTGCCCTGTACCCCCACCTGCCCCCAGACACTTCCACACCGCCCAGAATTCCCTCCCTCACACCAGCCAGAAGGGAAAACGTGTTCTGCCAACCGTAACTCTTCCAATATAAACAGACACTGCCAGAGGTGTGAAAATGTGGCCTCCAGGCTGTATGGGAAGGCACCTTGCCCACACCAGAGACACTTCCCAGGAGGCACCAGAGAGGCGTCTGGGCCCTCTGCCCCACCACTGCTGCACTGCCTCCCTCAGCAGCCCCTCGTGAGCTTCTCTGTCCTTGGAATTTCCTGTCTGGGATGGAAGGGTTCAAACATCAGCACAGGATTGTCCTCTGCAGTTCATCACCTGGGTCCTGGCCAGTCCCCTCCACCCTTCCCCAGCAGGTCTGGGTGGAGCTGCACAGCCCTGTGGGGTCCAGGACTCTTTCCTTCCTCTGCGAGGCCTCATGGCTCTCCTGGGACTCTGTGTGTTGGGCAGGGCAGTTTTGGGCTTCCAAAGAATTTCCAGAACGACTGGAAGCCCCTCACCTTCCACAGCTTTGCCCAGAGCCACCACCCCTCCCATTCCCTCTGGTGCCTTGGCAGAGGTGCTGTGGGAGCCCTGCCCTGCCCAGCAGTGCTCCCTTCCCCAGGCAGGGCAGGGAGAACACACCCAGGCAGGTCCCTGACACACTGAGGTGCAGCCAGGAGGGGTTTAAGGGTGTCACAGCTTCTCCCAGAGCCTGAGAAAAGGGACCTGGGCTGCTCCAGAACCCAAAGCATTGGGACTGTGGTGCTCCAGAGCACGTGGATCTGCAGAGCAAGTCCCAGCAGAAGGGCAGAGGCTGTGCTGTGACCTTCCCAGCCAGAGACATCCAGGCCTGGATGTGACACTGGGGACCACGGCGTGCTGCTCTCCACGTGGCCTCACTCTCAGGGGGCTGCCCTCTTCCTGAGCTGCTTCCAGGATCTGCCTGGGCATTGTGGCTGAAAAATATTCACAGATGCACAAATGCATTCCCTGAGGTGCTCTCAGAAAATACTGGTGTCCATAATTTCTTGATGCCCAGGCTTGTACCCTCTGCATAATGGTGTGGTAGCAAGAAGTGAGTCAAAATATGAGAGGGTTATCAAAAGCAACCCACTCTCCCTGTCATTCCTATACAGCTCACTGGAAAATGTGAATGTTTCATCCCTGGAAGTGTCCAAGGCCAGGCTGGACAGGGCTTGGAGCAACCTGGGACAATGGAAGGTGTCCCTGCCCATGGCAGGGGGGTGAATGAGGTGAGGTTGGCCCCTTCCAACCCAAAATATTCTGTGGTTCTTTGGAAAATAGCACTGAAAGTGTTTCTTACGCAAACATCCCTGAACAGGGGTGACAAAATCAGCAAATCTCTGTGTCTCACCTGATGAGCCCTGCCAAGGGCAGGGAAGAAGAACTTTTCAGAGGGGCAGGGAAACGGAACTTTGCTGCTCCTTGAATATTTGGGCAACAAGGTTGAGATGTGGCTGCAGCTGAGCAGTTCATGGGGAGTCAGGAGGGTTTTGGGGCAGTCCTGGGTGTCGGGGAACTCTGAAAGGGCGGGAACAGTCACACTGCCCTTCTTCGCCCCATTTTCCATGGTCTCTACTCCCATCTCACCCCCTTCATGAAGCCACAGACGTCTGTGACACTCAGCCATGCACCTTCCTCTGCTTCCCTTCCCAAACCACCGCCCTGCTCAACCTCCTGTGCCACCAGGGCCGGGGGGCACAGCCCAGCCAAGGACAGGCCACGGGAGGAGAGCAGGGCTCCCTCTTCCTCCTGCAGCAGGGCTGGAGGGAGATGGTGACTGTTCCTGTTGTCCCTGCTTACCTCAATCCCTAAAATCACCAGTTCTTGAGAGCTCATTTCTGCCGGGCAGGGGCAGGGCTGAGGGATGTTCTGCCCTGGGGGAAGTGCCACAAGGGAAACAAAAAGGACAAGCCCAAGTGCAGACTGCAGAGCAGCACTGATCCCAGTAGCAGAGGACAGATCTTTACCCTCCACATCCTGAGGCACCCCAGGGTGGGAGTCTCTGGGAAGTGCTGGGTTCCTCAGCCTCACACACACCTCTGTCTGTCTACCCGGGGTCTGGAGGGGGGTGGGAGGTGCTCCAGGGCACCTCCAGCTCGGCTCAGAGCCTTTCTCACCCACTGCCTGGGGGGGCTGGTTTCGCCTGCCTGTCCAGACCCCTCCACACGTGTGGCTCCACAGCCCTGGCATTCTCAGGCAGTGTTTTCAGAGGGCAGACATTGCACCTTTATCCCAATGGCCACTCTTGGGTTCTGCCAATTTGCTTCTGAGCTCCTCTGTGAAGGTTTGTGTAACTGCACTTGGGAGAATCAGGCTGGTGTTAAACCCCCTTCCCTGGAGGGTTGTGCATCTGTAGGATGAGTGCCCAGGGAGGTGTGGGGATGGACACCCCTGGGGGCCTGCAGGACTTGGCCTGACAAAGCCACAGCCATCTTTGTCTAGAATTGACTGCTGCCTGTCCTGGGTTGGTCTGGAGACCTCCAAAGGCTTCTCACCCAGAATTTCTGGGAGATGTCACCTGTGCAATGCATGTTTGGTCACACGTGCCCACGGGAGCTGTTCCATGCTCTGGGACGTGTTGGGATCTACATCCATGAACAGCAGAGCAGGAGCTGGAGCAGCAGGGATGTGCTGAGGGCTGCCGGGTGCCCGGGCAGAGCAGGTGCCTCGTCACCTCTTCCGTGACGCTTCCAAACAACTGCCCGAAGGCAGCGCTGAGGCTTGGGAAGGGGATGTCCCCCTGCTGCGCCCGCAGCTACCGCTCCATGGGGCACTGCCGGGCACCCCGGAGCCTCTGCTGAGCCCCAGCGAGCCCCGCCGCGGTCTGGGAGCACAGAGCCCCCAGGGTCGCCTTGGGACCCCGCGGGGATGGGGGGATCCCACGGGGATGGAGGCGCCCGGCGGGGATGGAGGGATCCGATGGCGATGGAGGGATCCCACGGGAATGGAGGGATCCCACGGGAATGGAGGGATCCCACGGGAATGGAGGGATCGATCCCAGAGGATTGGAGGGATCCCACGGGGATGGAGGGATCCCACGGGAATGGAGGGATCGATCCCAGAGGATTGGAGGGATCCCACGGGGATGGAGGCGCCCGGCGGGGATGGAGGGATCCTATGGGAATGGAGGGATCCCACGCAGATGGAGGGACCCCGCGGGGATGGAGGGACCCCGCGGGGATGGAGGGACCCGGTGGGGATGGAGGGACTCGGCGCGACCCGTCGCGGCGTCCCCGAGGGCTGGGGGTGCGGCGGGTCCCCAGGGAGCCCCGGGGGTTCCCGGCGGCGGTGGGACGGGACGGGACGGGACGGGACAGGACGGGGCCGCCCCGCCTCCCGCTTAAAGAGCCGCGGCGCCGGGCGGCCCGCAGCGAGCTGGGACCGGCACCGCCCGCACCATGCGCTCCGCCGCCAAACTCAGCCGCATCCTCCTCCTCCTCCTCCTGCCGCCGCCGCCCGCCGCCGCCTACTTCGGGTCAGCACCGCCCGCGGGGACCGGCCCCGGCGCCGCCTTCGCGCCGGGGACCCGGGGGGAGCGCGAGGGTCCGTGGGTCGACGCCGGGAGCCGGGGCGGGGGGACGGAGTGTCCGTGGGGCAGCTCGGGGTGTCCGTGAGGCGGCACCGGGACCGGGGAGGAGCAGGAGCGTCCGCGGGACAGCGCCGGGAGGGAGCGCGGAGTGTCCGCGGGGCAGCGCCGGGAGGGACCGCGGAGCGTCCGCGGGACAGCGCCGGGAGGGAGCGCGGAGCGTCCGCGGGACAGCGCCGGGGCCGTGCGAGCGCAGCTCCCCGCGGGGGCTCTGCGGAGGGGCCGCGGGGGCTCCGCGGGGCTGTCCCGGTGCCCGGGCACGTCCCCGTCGGTGCGAAGGGCTCCCGGCCGAGCCGCGCACCTGCAGCGCCCGGCGCATCTCCCGCAGTGCCCCGGGCAGCGCCGGCACCGCGGGGACCGTCCCGGCGGGGCAGGGGGTGCGGGGAGGGGACACGGGGTGCGGGGAGGGGACACGGCGTGCGGGGGTCACAGGAGCCTCTCCGAGCTCCCGGCGAGCCCGGACAGAGGGGACCAGCAGAGGATTTACTGTGCAAGAGCGGGATGTGGAAACGGGTGGGAGATTCTGTTGGCTGGGAGGAAAAGTGGATTGTAGCCCTGGAGTGTGCTCGGGGTGAGAACCAGCCCCGGGAGAGGCTGGGAGCGATCCGTCCCTGCACGCCGCTGCCCTGGGGGACAAGGTGGGAGGATGGGGCTGCCACTGCCACAGGCAGGGATGGGGGACGGGAAGGTGCTGCGGGGCTCCACGGCTGACAGCCAGCCCAGGGACAGAGGCAGAGCTGCTGCTCCAGCCCGGGACACTCCGCAGGGTCAGAATCACTTGGGCACGGCTGTCCCTGCGTTTGTGTCTTCCCCTCGGGTTTTAGTTGGCTTGGGATAAAGGCAAAGATGGTTTGTAACAGGTTGGGTCAGTGCAGAATTTCCCGTGCAGAGTGTTCTGGGGGATTTTGTCTCATTTTCTGTGGGAGGTGCTCCTCGGGCAGGATTTCCAGACTCTCATGGTAGCAGAGCTGCTGGTGCACATATCGGTGAGGGCAGAACAGACACGAGCATTTGTGATTCAGTGATTGTAGCACTCGGGACCGCTCTGTGCTGCCTTGCACACGTGGAGGGTCCTGTTCCCTCTCCACTGACCCTCCCACCACACGCCAGACTCTTCTTTCTACATTTGCTGGGAAGTGTCTGCTGGCTCGGCCCTCCTCACCCAGCACACCACTGGTGTTTCATTCCTGCTGCAAAGCTTCCTTAAATCATCTGGATTTTAAATTTATTAATCATTATCATTCAGCCTAATTCACACGGAAGCCCCTGCTGGGGGGGGCTCCCCTTTCTCAGTCACTCAGAGCCTGTGTCAGCACTCACTCCATGCAGGGCTTGGGCTGCAGGGAGAGTTTGGCCTTCCAGCCACAGGGATGTGCATGTGGCTGTGCCAGGGGAAGTGAATGGGTTTGTGCTGCCCTTTCAGAGAACACAGAGCTGTCACTGACCACGGCTCAAGCCGGACACTGTTACAGCAACCTGAGTGATCCTTTGCTCTGTGTCAATGATTTATTTGGCACAAGCAGCTTTCTGGGCACATGAAATCTGTGTGTGCTGCCTCTTGACCATGCACAGTTCAGGATCTGAGGCTGTGGGTTTAATTTTCAATGTGTTTTTTTTCCCCTTGAGGGGTCTGACACAGGTGTGTCCTGTCTCACCTCTTCATCTGAAACTCAAAAGAAGAAACCCAAGTCTAAACCTCAGTGAGTTTAGTGATGATGAGCAGTGTGATACGTGGGTGCTTTCAGACACAAAACTCAGTTGATAGACTCGAAAGGAACTTGAGTATTTTAGAAATTAATGTTTGACGTGGCTTGGTTTGGGAGAAAAACCAACCTCACACCTAAACTGTTCCTGAACCAGAGGGGACTGGGGACCCTGGGGCAGTGGTCTGCTCCTCTCTGGAGCCAATTGAAGAGCCATGGAGAGCCAATTTAGGCACGTGTGGCAAATATTTCCAAATACTGAAAGGAGAAAACCTGCAAAGACGTAAGAACAAGTGAAGGAGACTTCTGGGTGGCAACATGCAGAGACAGGACCTGAGTCCTTTCTGCTGTGGATGTGGCAAAGGTGAAGTATTGCTGGTTCAAAGGTGGAGGAAATGCCAAGTTTGATTCCATCAGGGCAAAGGCAAAGCATGAAGTGTATGGGATAGTCCAGCAAAAATGGTCCAAGGGCCTGGCAAAGGTGCAGCTCACCTTTAAATAGAGAAAACAAAGTTTTGCCAGAGTGAACACAGCATTACAATGGATAAATCCAGAGAAACCCAGAATGGGTTGGGTTGGAAGGGACCTTTAAAGTCACCCAGTGCCACCCCTGCCATGGCAGGGACACCTCCCACTGTCCCAGGCTGCTCCAAGCCCTGTCCAGCCTGGCCTTGGACACTTCCAGGGATCCAGGGGCAGCCACAGCTGCTCTGGGCACCCTGTGCCAGGGTCTCACCATCCTCACAGGGGAAGAATTCCTTCCCCAAATCCCATCAAACCCTGCCCTCTGGCAGTGGGAAGCAATTTTTGTATTAAGGTTTTAGGACAAAGGGGAGTCTCTTTTAAATGACAGGAGCTGTGGGCAGAGCCCTGACCCCATTCCCAGTGCCTGCAGCTCTTGGCTCACTGGTGTCTGTGGCTGTGCTTGAGCAGGTCCTGAACTCCTGCTGCTGGGTCCATGGGGCTAAATGAAACCTTGCTTTTAGGAGAGGGAGAGAAAATAAGCTCTGTGTGAAAGGTGACCTGGCTATTGTTGGGGCTGTGTTGGGCTTGCCTGGCTCTGTGCATGCAGAAATCCAGGAGTGTCCAGTGTCCTCTCCTCCCCACTCCCTTTGTGCTGCTTTGGCTTCCACCTTTGCTTCAATCCTCCCTCATCCTGCAGCCTCTTGTAAAGGAGGGAATCCTCCTTTTCATGCTTTTCCTCTCAGGATGTTCAGCTCCTCAGGTGGTGGGAATGTTTCCAGACCTCATTAAAAGCTCTCAACCTCCTGTTGTCTCCTTGTTCGTGTTTCACAAGGTGAAAAGGCATTTAGGATGTGCTGTAGGGCAAAGAGCTTCTCTCAGTGCAGAATCCAGAGCAGAGCCACCCCAGGTAGGAGGTTGGTGGGGAGGTGGAAGTACCAAACCTGATCAAAGCCTCTGTGGAACAGGCTGGGACGTGTCTCACCCATGGGCCAGGCTGGCCCCTGCTCCATGGGCAGATTTCTTTATAACTCATCCTGAAATACCTGTGGTGGCTGCAGAGGTCCTGGGATCTCACTGGATGTGCTGGCTGGGCTCACAGCCCCTCTTGATTCAGCCCTACCCATGCCCTCTGTATTTAGTGCTGGTTCTGCTCCATCAAAGCCACAATGTTTTGCTCATTGTCTGATAAAAGGATTTTTTGGAGCTGTTAGAGGGTAAAAACAGCACATGACTTGCAGGGCTATTTAAGCTGGGCCTTGCACAGTTTTGGAAACAGCATCATGTGTCAAATGATACTTTAAAGTAAAAATTATCATCCCAAAAAAAGCTGTCCTCACGTCTCCTGTATCCTTCTAGAGACGTGCAGCAAGCCTTGGTTTCCATCCCATTAACCCAGTTACCCACATTCCATTGTGTTCCTTGGTGTTCTTATTGCAGCATTTCCCTGAGAAATCTAATGGACCAAATGCACCTCAAATAGTGACTCTGGTGTCCAGTTCTGAGTGCTCCTGGAAAGGTTTTTGGGGTTATTTCTCTTCCTGTTGAGCTGATAATTAAATGCTGATATTATTTACAGCCTGCATCTTTGTTCCTTGAAGGACCAACCCTCTTTCAGGGAGGTTTTGCCACAGCATCATTGTTCTCATTTTCAGTCACACGGAATACTGGGGTATTAAAAAGGGAGAGAAGGAGCAGAAATGGAGAGGGAAAGAATCTTTCAGCTGAGATTTGGGAAGACTGAGGATGGAGTCTGTGGTGAAACAGCAGAGGGGCTGTGGGGCTGCAGGTGCATTGCAGAGGGAAAGGTTTTCATGGATGCTTTTTGATTCTCTTCAGCTCCCAGACTCTCTTTAGCCACTATCTCAGTGTAGCACAGGTTCCAAAAACCCATCCCACTGGGTGTTGAGTGTTTCATGCCAGGAATGCTCTGGGGAATGTGGCCAGTCCAGAGTCAGACTGCAAATCTCCTCTCCCCTGTGACTGCCCCATTGCTGCCCCGGGCTGGGATCAGCCCTGGGACTGCCCTGGAATTGGGATCCACAGGAATATTTCATGTGGCTGAGCTGGGAACTGGAAGGAGCCAAACCAAGGATGTCCAGACTGTGAGAGCCCAGAGCAGGTGAGGATGGAGAGCCCTGTGCAGGAGCCTGACCTGCTTATTGCTCCTCCTACCAAACTGGCAGCTCTCCTGATGCAGGAATTTTATATCCTGTTCTCTGTGGAACCTCAGGAGAATTCTTTTAAAAAAATGAGTCTGGACACATCATCTGTTGCTGCTCCCAGGCAGGGCTTGCAGCAAACAGCAAACAATCCATCTCAAAGGATTCTGACTCACAGCATTGTGTGAATTCATCTGAGGTTTTAATTCAAGCTTTTTCTCGTTGTGAGGAGCAGAAACTTGATAGAAAACCTGGAGGATTACAGGTATAGAGACACCTGCCCGAGGGGCTGAAATGACAACTCTGATGGAGGGAAGTGAAAAGCTTTGATATCAGCTGTTAGAGCTCTTATTGATTATTGAGATTTATGGTTTATATGCTCTGGGGGTTTCTGCCACCTCCTTTGCAGGCACTGGGGGTACAAAGCAGAGGAACCATCTCGATCAGTCACAGCAGTGTGACACTCACAGGCCATCCTTTCTGCAGGGACAAACGGGGAGGATTAAATTGTGCTGGTTCTGAAAGGATGAAAACTCTGTGTTCACAGAGCTGCTGGGGGCAGAGGGGAGCTGGGGACCTGCAGATCGATCCCTCATATCCCACATTCTCCCAGCCTTTCCTGAAGGCTTCTTGCAGCTCTCCGTGGGGTGGAGATATTCCTGTGGAACATGAAAGGCCCCTGAAATCAGATATGGAGTCCTGTTGTGGGCTGCTTTGATTTTCTCCTTACTTGGGAGAGGTAGGAAAGGCATATTTTTACTGGTTTTTAAGACCCTTCAGATCCAGAGGACATTGGGCATTGCACAGGAACAGGCTCTCATTAAAAGTCTCTTAAGCAGCTGGAATGTGGCTGGAAGGAGATTAAAGGAAATAGATGAATTTAGCAAAGTGCTCAGACAGAAAAGGAGAGAGAAATAAAGTTGGAGATCCTTATTGTTCTTTCAGACTGCGAGCAGGTGTGCATTAATTCAAAGAGTTCACTTTCTTTGCTGCATGATCTGTAGATAATAAACTCTAAATCATCTAAAATGATGCAGTTTGCCTGACTGCAAATATCTGCATATTTTATATTTAATCTCGGACGAATGTTTGCATACTCTGGTCTCGATCAGATCCTGCGTTGGCTCTGCCCTGATGAAATACAGTTGTGGTGGGAGGCTGCAGAGCCTCCACTCACAGGGCAACCTCTGTGGCTGTCCTGGCTCAGAGAGTGGCTTCTGCTGCCAGCTGTGCCACTGTCACCTGCACAGCCTTGGGCACCTCCTTGAATTCCTCTGCTGCTTGTCTAAATTCAAAGTCCTGTGAGAGAGGAGTTTTGGGAGCTCAGTCTGTGCTCTGACTGTGAGATTCCTGATCCTGGGAGCCTCCAACACAGCGGTGGAATTATTTCTGTAATTTATATAATTATTTCCTGCTGGCATTGCCCTGCCTCAGGTGACAAGTGGGACAGTTTGCCCAAGGGAGACTGTCACAGAAATGTGTGTTCTGGGTAGCTTCAGCCACTTGGATTAACCAATTTACTGCTTATTTCATTAGCTGTATTCTATCCATCTGGTTATTTCTGACCTCCTTTTTTAGAGGAAAACCAAGTTACTCCATGGGTTCCAACTTCAGAAATTCAACAACAACAACAAAAATAAAAATAATAATAAATATTAAGTAGGTTTGCCTGTGCAACCAACTCTCTGTGTAGGATGCTGCGTTACCTCTTTGAGAATTTAAAGTGTTGCTGGATCCAGTTTTAGGAAGTGTTTTCCCCATGAAGCTTTTGCTTTGAATGGTGAAAATGATGAATTAGACTCGGTGTCTCTGTGTGTGGTCCCAGGCTCTATTTGCTGTGCACTATCGAGATTGCTCTGGAAATGGAATCGAATTCTTCAAAGGTTTTTATGGTGCCTTTCTTCTACAAATATCAGCACCCAACATCCTTCAGAGCCTGGAGAATGGCAATGCCACCTTCCAAATCCCACTGGCCACTGGGGAGCCAAAGGCATCCTTGAGACAATCTCTGTCCAGCACTGTAAAACTCAGGACAAAGGTTGATGTGGCTTCACAACCTTCACCAGCACTGGGTAATAACAAATTGAAGGCAAAAGCATGAACAGAAGGCAGACTGAGATGCTCCCTCAGAAACTTTTCCAGCTTCTGGCAGTCTGCACATCCCGAATTTCCTGTGTCAAATGGTCCCTTTATGGCTTTGTCTTCCATGGTTTCTGTGAATACATGGACACTTCAGCATTCCTTGTGCCCTGCATTGAGAAGGGCTGCAAGTTTAATTATAACCTCATTTATTTTAAGTCGAACAATTAATAAATGATCATGATTCCCCCCGATTCTTCTGTTTTCGAGATCAGAATAATCTTTACTCACTTGGAGGCCAGTCCTGCTTCCACAGCCCTGTGCTCTCCTGGTGGGAACTGTGGAAGGTATCCAGCCTATCTTACACAAGCTATTTTGGAAGTCTGTCACCTGTCCATGTCCAAGCAGACAGGAACCTCTGGCTTGTCCCTGGTCTGTGTGTGCAGTGACTCCTTCGGGTTTAAGAGGCCTGACCACCTTCCACACAATTTGTGTGGACTCTTCTCCACTGCTCTGTATTTAACCTTTGCCCACAAGTTCTTCTCTGGTTTTAGAGTTTCTCTGAGCTTGTCCAGGACAGCTTATCCCTGGTTTGTGTCATTCACCAGATCTCTTGTAAATCTTGCAGATCCCTTTGCCACCTTTCCTCCGTTTCACAGAGCTTTCGGCAATACCTTTGCACCACATTCTCCTTCCTGCGTCAGTGCCTGGATGTGAATCAGACACCCCTGGGCTACAGAAAACTTCACAGTCTTGTCCTTACAGCTGCCACTTAAAATTCATCAACCCCCCAACAAACCTGGGGGAGCTCAAAAGCCTTTAGTGAAACCGTGTCTGCTCAAGGGCTGAATTTCTGACTTCACATTCACCCGATGGCTCTGGCTTTACACTCCCTGCTCTCCCTGTCCCCCAGGAGAAGGGATTCATGGAGTTTTGGCCAATATCCTGGGCCCTTGGGATGAGCATGTGTAATGGCAAGAACAAACAGTGAGCAGTTATCACAGAATCACAGAATGTGGAGGTTGGAAGAGACCTTCAAGATCATCGAGTCCAACCCAGCCCCAAGACCTCAACTAGATCATGGGGTCAAGTGCCACATCCAGTCTTTTTTTAAACACATCCAGGGATGGTGAATCCACCACCTCCCTGGGCAGACTATTCCAATATTTAATCACTCTTTCAGTGAAAAACTTCTTCCTAATATCCAACCTGTATTTCCCCTGACGCAGCTTAAGACTGTGTCCTCTCGTTCTGTCAGCTGCTGTCTGGAGACAGAGACCAACCCCCAGCTGGCTACAACCACCCTTCAGGAAGTTATAGAGAGTGATAAGGTCACCTCTGAGTCTCCTTTTCTCCAGGCTAAACAGTTCTCTGGTTTTTCCCCAGCTGAGGTCATACCCTGGGACCCCTCTGGAGTCAGAGCCACTGAGCCTCTGCCCTGAGCTCCTGCTGCTTCTGAAGCCCTGGGAAAGGGAAGGGCACAGGGCTGATCACACCTTTCCTAGGAAGGAGATGATTGCTTGAAATAGTCAGTGAAGCCACTGCTGCTGCCTGAAATACCTGACAAGGGATTAAAGATGTTTTAGCTGAAATTTAGGACACTAAAATGAGGATGGAGACTGGCAAGAGGAGAGATCTTATTGTTCTGGTGCTTTGGGAAGGCTGGAACAGAGACTGGACAGAGCTGAAGAATAAAGTAGAGATTTATTGAAAATCCTTTAGGATACACCTTGGGCAGGACAGGAGCCTGACCAGAACTACACCCAAGGTGGACCCAAAATGGTCACAAAATGGCTGATCAGTCATGAGATCTCAGAGTTTTATAAGTTTTGGTCTATTTGCATATTGGGGTTTAATTGTCCAATTCCAGCTCCAGGTTGTGAGGTCTCATCCTTCTTGTTCCTCCCTTCAGCCACCCTTGTTTGTGCTTTTGGGCCTGAAAGTTGTCCTTGGTGTGCAGCAGGAAAAGGATTTGTTTTGTCTCCCTGCTCTGTGAAGGGACCTCACCAGCACTTAATGTGAGGCTGGGCAGCACAGAATGTGAAAATATGAAAGCTAAAGCTTAAGGCCTCAGTTCTGGAGGGGATTTTGGGGACGTAGGGTGCCTGGCATGGGTGGCAGCTCTGTTGGCACATGGGAAGTCAGTAGTTTTGGATTTTGGAAGTCAGTGGATTTTGGGGGGGTGGCAGCTGTGCTTTCAAGCAGTGAGTGACCTGTGCTGTTATATCAGGCTCTTCAACTCTTCAGTGACACCTCCCACTTCCTTATTTCCCCTTTCTGTGCCATGAACTTGGGAAACTGGTGCCTGGGAGCACAGACACTGCAAAGTGTCTGCATATGGGGAGAAAGTGGCAAAGGGAGAGGAACCACATTCCCACTCCACTCTTTGGGAAGTGCACTTTTCTGGGATGTCAGTGCTGGAATCCCACTACAGGGCAAAGTCCAGGTTCTGGGTGAGGGTTGTTATTCAGACATAACAGCAACACCTCTGCTGAGACCAGCACTGTCCCACTGAGCTGAGTGCTGTCTGAACACCCCTAAATCAGACTTTTGCTGACCTCTGAGCTGTCCCTGCCCATGAAAATGTTGGCACATCTTGATCTTCTTGAACTTCAGAGCTTGTGCCCAGCGTGTGCTTGTGCTCTCAGGAACATCCCACCCTTGTGCAGAGGTTGGTTCACCAAGGTGTGTTGGGTTTCAAGCACCAGGGTGAGGCAGGAAGAGCTCTCAAGGTGGTTCATCCTGGGCTGGTCTCAGTGCCTCAGGTCAGTCTCGTGTCCCTCAGGGCACTTCCTGCAGCTCAGGTCTGCCTTGAGCAGCCTCTGGGCAGGGTTTGGGGCTCTGACCTGTGCAGTCTGAGCTGCTCTCTGAAGCTCATCAAGCCGTGTTAATTTGAGTTTCTCGTGCTGAACCTGGCCCCAGAGCTCTGTCTCTGTTTCCAGCATTGCCTCTTTATTTCTTGGCTCACTGGGACGTCTCCTGGTTCTGTCCCCCTGTTCAGCAGTGACAACGGGAGGGAGAGATGCTTCTCACCCACTTGGTTTCTAAGGTTCAATCCCTGTGTGATCCACAAGGGTTCCCAGGTTCTTGGGTAGTTTGCAGGTCTCTGGGTGAGTCCATGTGTTAGTTAATTGGCTTTGTTCTTAATTACAGACGTGTGAGCACATCTGGGGGTTGTAGGCTCCTGTGGGAATGGGCACAGGGTGCTGTGGGGTTAGGTCAGCAATGCTGTGCTCCAACTCCTGTGCCTGGATAGGCTGGGCTGACCACAGGGAGATGCAGAAAATATCTCAGGAACAGCTCAGGAACACACTTTATACATTTACAAAGTACAGGGGGACTCAAATCACAGCTGCAGTGCTTGACTTGCATCCTCCATCATGAAGGAGTAGTGTCCAAAAATAAAGGTTCCAGAATATTTCCACTGATCTGTCTGGTTTGGGCATTTTTTGGGGGCAGGGGTTGAGGCTCTGTGTGAGCCTGGGTTTGGGAATCAGGCGGCACCCCTGGTCAGTGCTGCTCCCAGTCTGCAGCCCCCAAATCCGGCATCAAAGTAAAAGAATTTCTCTGTGCTTTCAAGCATCCTGGAGATATGAGGTAAGATGAGTTTTGCAAGAGAAATATTGTCTTGCCATGGAAAGTGAAGCCATTTGTCTCCAATATTTGTGACATTTTTCAGCTGAATTGCATTAACACATAAATGCATTGCCATTGGCTTTGGCAGGACAATTTTATTTGACCTTTCCTGTAGTTTTTTTTCAGCAAGGATATGTTTTCCAGCAAAACTCATGCTTGTGGAGGAAGGTAGTCACTGGTAATATCCCCCCACTGGCCTTCCCAAGCCGTGGGGTGAGGTACCAGTGCACACACACCCTGGGAAGGAGCTGGCTCCTGTTTTTTTGGAGTCACACAGAGCTGTGACACAGTGAGCACAGCCAGGGCTCTGTGTGTGACACTGGCTGTGCTGTGATCCAGGAATGGGAGTTGTCATGTTCTCTCCTTGGAGCCAAGAGATCTTCCCATGGGGCTGCTGGTGACAACGCACATGGGATTCTCCTCCTCCCCAGGGCATCAGTCTGGGACTTTGCCCTGGTGGGTGGTGGGAATGGGATACCAGGTCTAATCAATCTGGATTGATCAATCTTCTGAGCTGGTAAAATGTCCTGACCTGCAGCTTCCTGAATATCCTTCCCTTCTTCACCTTTTCCATGATGATGATCTTAGAATCACCACAGAATCCCAGACTGGTGTGGGTTGGAATGGACCTTTAAAGACCACCCAGCCCATCTGCCACTGGCAGTGACACCTCAGGGTGGCTCAGAGTGTGGGAAATGGTAAAGGTAAGAGGATTCTCAGGAAGCTGTGAAAGCAGGCCTCAGAAACACAAAGAGCAGATCACTTTGAGCTAGCCGCAGCTGCCAAGTTTGAATCTAGAAAAGTTACAATAGTATAGCAAGCAAAGACGTGAAATAATAGTTTGAGTTTCTAGGTTTGGCTAGGATAGGCTTTAAGACTGCAGAGAAATATACCTAGCAAGATGGTACAAGGTTTTAAGCTTAATAAAAAAAATATTGTGTATTTTTAATAGAAAGCATCCAAGCAAGCATTGTTTCAATCAAGTGTACGTGTGCTTTTAGTGATTAGTTAGAACAGTTGTCTGTAAGCTTTAGTGATCTATTAGCTAGAAAGCTTTTAAAATGCCCTGTAACAAAGAAATCTTCAGCTGCTGCTGGCAAAACGTGTTGGTCCAAGGTGACCCTGAATGATCCCAGGGATGTAACTCACGGCTTCTCTTGCTCCCTTTCCTTCCAGCCTGACCGGGAAAGAAGCTCTGAGCCACTTTCCATCGCTGGGCGCCCCGGGAGGCTCCGGCCCGGGCAAGGGGCACGTCAAGCAGTGCGAGCTGCTGCAGTTGTCCCGCAAACAGAAGCGGCTGTGCCGGAGGGAGCCGGGGCTGGCCGAGACGCTGCGGGACGCGATCCGCCTGGGCATCCTGGAGTGCCAGTTCCAGTTCCGCAGCGAGCGCTGGAACTGCAGCCTGGAGGGCCGGCCCAGCCTGCTCAAGAGAGGTACAAGGTAGTCGGTGTGCAGGGAAACCCTGGCCGCAGCCCCCGGGATGGCCCAAATTAAATCTCACGGGGAGCAAAGCGAGGCAGCAGACGGGGAGTGCCGAGGTCTCTGTTTCACCCAGACACGGGAGCCGGGCGGGTCGGGCTCTTTTGCCACAAAAAAACCTTCTCCTCATGTTCCCAGCATGGTTTGTCAGCGATTGGAGGGTGGGAGGAGGTTCACATCCCTGGCTGGTGATTTCTCTGGGAGCAGAGCTGCAGACGCTGAGCCCCCTCCTCAGCTGGGGTGATGCTGTGGGAGAACAGGGTCAGTCCTTGACGGCATGGGACGGTGACGGAAAAATCCCTTTAGTGCCTTGGATATCCGTGTATGTAAACCTCTGTTATTCTCAAATTTTAAACTGTTTTAAACTCAAAACTCAAGTTTAAAGCTTCAAAATTTAAACGGTTCACTGCTTGACAAAGCTATTTGTCTGCATGCAGGCATCTCAGTGCATGTCAACAAATCTCTCCTAAGACTCTTTTACATAAATTTGGAGAAATTTGGGCAGAATGGACAGAAGACCCACTGGTTTGGGGTTTTTTTTGTTTCCCAAAATGCTTTAGATGAAGAAATTATCCTTCAAGGTCTGGATTTGATGTAGAAGGGAACATAACAAATCCTTCCAATGCTAGAGAAAATTACAATGAAGATGGACACTGAAATTATTTCTTAATAAAAATTCCCAAAGAATGCAGAGAGGGTTTGCCAGACCTGCCCTGATCCAACCAAAGCCCGAGTGTTACAGAGCTTCAGCCCTTCAATAACTTCTATTAGCACTGAATAAGCTTCAGTCTTCAGATTTATTGAGTTTCAGTCCTTTGATAATATTTAGCAAATTAATGTTTATAAAAAAGACCTGAAGAAGCCAATATTAATTTTGATGAAAATCAATGCTAGTTTTAATGAACATTGGGATCGAAACTTTTTAACGTTTCCTTTTAAAATTATCAATTTTTATTACATTAAGTCTCAACTTCCTATTTTATTAAGTCAGCACATGTGAGATCAGATTTTCTTCATTGCAAGGCTCTACTGTGAATTTTTAGGCAGGTGGTGGAAGGAGCTGTTCGTGATCATTTTTGAGTGTCTTTCTCACATCTGCACCTTCATCAACCTCAAAGAACTTGAAAATGACAATTGAATAATCCTCATCTTCAAATAGCTGGAAAACATTTAATTATCTGGCGGTGGCATGCCTTAACATTTCCATGGGCTCCTGACTGACAAAATAAAATATCACCTGTAATTTCAAACCTGTTTTGGCAGATGGGGATAAGTGTTTGAAAACTTTTATTACACAATCTTAAGGATCAAATGATGATTTAATACAGCCAAGTATGCTGTGTGCACCCCCTGTGTGACAGGACACTTGGCTGGGAGCAATTATTAGTTCTCATTTTCTTTTAGCTTGCAAAGGGGCTTGTTTCTTTCATAAAGAACATGAAGGCTTTCAGCTGCCACTTTTGATCTGTTTGTGACATTTGCTGGAACTTTCTTGGAAATTGTTGGTCGTGCAACTCCCCCCTGTCACCCATGTAATGACGAGGTGTTTTAGAAACGTTTAAATCATTTGGTATCTCCACGGTCCTATAAAAACCATGAAGCAAAACACACATTTTCAGCAGTCCTAAATGGTCTTAAGAGTGCAAGGCTGAAAAAGGTCCTTCCCAGTGGGATGGGGCATTTCTGTAACAGGTGGAAAGCCACACTCAATTTGCAATCACAACTGACAAACTGCTGTGACTGATCTGGATCATCAGTGCTTTTCCTGCTTCTAGAGATGCCAAAAAACAAACAAAAAATAAGCCAAGGGTTTTCTGGTGCTTGAAATGCCAGATTTATTTTAGCAGTCTGCACCATTTGTTGCTCTTGATAATTCTCTAGGTACAACAGGGAAACTCCTTTTGCATAACCAGCAGCCTTTCTGTGGCCACTGTCACTTATGACAGCTCCTGCTCCTCAGTGATCCATACAAAATCCTCCTGCATTCCTTCTCCCCTTCTTTAAAGATCCATGGAAAGAGTTAAGAGTTTCAATGATTTCAAGCTACCTTGTTCCACAGGGGCAGTTGGTGTCTTTATAAAAACATGCAAAGCAGTGACGACCTCTTGGTGTCCTGGGTGTGCCATTAAGGGCTGCTGGAAGTCAGGTAAAGCAGGATTTCATCTCAAACAACTCAGTGATCTGGGGAAATAAACACCTTTAGCAAAGAGGTCAGAGCCAGCCACTCACAAAATCCGTCTTGAGAAACGAGCGCTCTGCAATCCTTCCGTCCCTTAATCCATCCCTTTGCCTCCTGCTGGTTGGACTCTGACCTTCCAGCAGTGGTTTCACCCTCGTCATGAGGAATCCAGGAATGGTACAACAGAGGAGTGGTGATTCACAGACACAGAATTTCCTTGATGGGAGATTTGGTGGAGTCAGCTGGACAAAGCCCTGGGCATCTGGCATTGGAGCCAGTCCTGCTTTAAGCAGGAGGTTGTTCTAAAGACTTCAAGAGTCCTTCCATCCTAAATATTTCTGCACTTCTTTAGCTTTTTTTGGTTGGTTTGTTTTGCTGTTGTTTTCAGAGAGATGCCTTCCCCACCTGCTCTGAAATGCTCCCACTCCTTCACTACAGCATTGAAAAGCCTCTGAGCCTGGGCATCTTTCCTTTGGCAGAGTCACCCCATAGCCAAACTCCTCCCGTTACAATTTTCCCTGTGGTCTGGAGCACACCACAGCTCACCACAGTTGGTGCCATTGCAGCAGAAGCCCTCCTGTATTTATAGGCTGCTGAGATAAGAAATCCTTCTGGGGAGCTCAGGGCAAGGCTTGGACACATGGAAGGTCCTACCAGACGGAGCTGGTTTGCTGCAACCTCCTGAAATTCATCTCTGTGCTGGATGTCTGCACCCAAACTGCCCAGCAGAGACATCTGCCCTCAGATGTTCCCCCTGCGCCGAGAGTTTCAGATTCCATTTTGCCCCTGACAGGACCCTCAGTGGGGTCAGGGGAGTGACCTGTCCCCAACCCAGGCCCCTGAGAGCCCGGAATTGCTTCAGGCTCCACTGCCTGTGGGGACAGGAGCTCTGTTGTCACTGTGGGAGGAGAGATAGCAGGACATATGGAGTAACCTCTGTTCACATCCCAAATTGTGCTCCTTGGAAATGATGGCTGCCATTTGTGGTGTGTCCTCCTGAAAATCCAGCCCCAGCAGCTGCTCTGCCACACTTCCCACAGGGGCTGAAGGACAGCTTTAACTTCCCTCATTTGTTCTGTGAATTAACAATTAAATGTCATCGATTCCTCATTCCTCAAGTGGAGGGAATCATCTTAGACTTTTCAGACAAGCATTTGGCAGCCTGGTGATGCTGAAGCTTTGTTTGAAGGAGAAGTTTCAAAGTCTGCTGGGTATCTGCAGCTGCTGCTGTCTGCAGTGGCCTGACCACAGCCACAGCCTCTGATTTCCAGTGGGCTGAAAACTGGCCAGGACTCACATGGGGAAACCAAAGCATCTGAAATAGCAGTAGCAGTGTGGTGATCCACAAAGTCAGATTTAGCAGGGGCTGTGGAGCCGACGGGGCCTGCAGCCTCCTCATGGCATGGGAAAGGGCCTCTGGAATGCTCTCCTCACTTCTGGGATCTGTGTGTCACAGGGGATGTTGGCAATCTGGCAAGCATTTGGAGATTGGCTGCTGGAATGATTTAGCAGATTTAGGATCTCAAGTGTCAGTTATCCTCTCTTAGCTCCTTTGGAGAGGGTTAGACACTGTTTGAAAATGTGTGAGCATCATCCTGCCATCCACAGTCAGCACTGACCATGTCCCATTCCAGCTTTTACAAAACTTTTGGTGTACTGGTGACATTCTTTCATTATTTCTAGAGCATCCTGAGAAATTTCTGTCATTTCTAGAGTACTCTGAGACATTTTGTAGAGGATCGTCAACCAGAAACATTAATTGTAAATTATTGACTCAGTTATGGCAACCAAAATGGTGAGGCAGGAAGCAGATTGTTGGTTGATCTCCTTGTCTCCTCTATATTTCCCCGACTCTCCCCTCATGTCCATGCTGTTGGTAGATCTTTATCTAAAATTCTGCAGTTCCAAAGAGCTCCTATGAAGTTTATTGAAGTTGCTAATGAAGCCTCTCCATTATGTTCATGATCAGTCACATTTTTCATTTTTCTTGCTGGCAACCATCAGGAGAACTCTTTGTCCTGCTCTCTTGGTCATGTTTATGGTGGACATCACTCAGATCTCAGCACTCAGTGTTCTGATCCACTGTTACAGCTGGATGGGGATTCTCTGAGGGAACAGAATGATGGAGAGATTTGGGGTTGGACTTGGCGAATTCTAGAGGTGGCTTCCAACCTTTGCTCCAGGCAGGGCTCAGTGCAAGCCTAGATCAAGTCTCTGTGGTTGTCTCTCTCTCTCTCTTCCATTGTTGGGGAAAAGAGATTTTCCTTCTGATGTGGAAGGAAATTTGGAATTTTCCCATGTGGAATATTTGTTTGCTTCATTATGTTTTCTTCCATGCGATGCATAAGTGCTCTATCTTCCATAAACCAAACTTTTTCCATTTTGGCTGATCTTATCCATTCCTGCACTCAGAGCTATTGNTTTCTGAAACTTCTGTGAAGCCCATGGGTATCAATATTGAGATCCTGTCTGATCTCAAGCCTTTTCTTTCAGCCCAGGCGCAGACTCTGTGGCGTATCCTTCCAGGGCGAGGCCCTGGGCGTTCCCCTGAGGGGTTCACAGGATTCCACGGCTTAGTCCACGGACAGGCAGGACAGGCAGGGAGGTGCCTTTGCCTTTCCTGCTCCTCCCATCTCCCCATCCTCGTCCCGTGCAGGTTTTAAGGAGACAGCCTTCCTGTACGCCGTGTCGTCGGCCGCCCTGACGCACTCGCTGGCGCGGGCCTGCAGCGCGGGCCGCATGGAGCGCTGCACCTGCGACGACTCCCCGGGCCTGGAGAACCGCAAGGCCTGGCAGTGGGGCGTCTGCGGGGACAACCTCAAGTACAGCACCAAGTTCCTAAAAAAGTTCCTGGGGCAGAAGAGGATCGGCAAAGACCTGCGGGCCAAGGTGGACATCCACAACACCAATGTGGGCATCAAGGTAGGAGCTGCGCTGGCAGGCTTGGGAGGAACTTTGGACTCAGGACACGTCTTCTGTCCCATCCTGTGCGTGGGAGGGGTGTTCACTGCCCCGCTCACAAACCAGACCTGTGTGACCTGGGCCTTGTGGTGCTGAGAGACCCTGGGAAGTCTCCTGAGCTCTTGTGTGAGGAGATGTGTGTTGAGTGGCAGAGGAGCACCCTGTGTCCTCCAGTGGTCCCCGGGTGGGTGACAGGGAGACACAGCACAGTGACAGCTGTGAAACTCCACGGCTGAGTGACTCCAGGGGCTATGCCAGGGCCACAGGGGGTTTGACAACAGCTGGAGCTTCGAGCTGGTGGCATGTGTGAAGTAGATTAAAGACTGAAACTCTTGAGATCAATTATGAGTCTGCTGGTGACTTGCTATGGAACGAGTCCTGTCACAGGTTTGGGTCAGAGAGAGCATCAGATTGAGCATTTTGACCTGTAGGTTACAGGTCATCATTGTCTCCTGTTTACTAACTGATTGTTTAGTTAGAGCACTGTCTTCATTTGAATATACCAAAAGGAATCCACCATGTTGAAGATACTCAGTTTTATGATTGACTGCTCTTACTGCACCAAAGAGAATTAATAAGAACTTCTTTAGGAACTTATTTGGTATTCAGATGGTTGTCCTCAGGCTGTCCACTCTCTGGGTCACCTGTCAACTCTGTAGCCATTCCTCTGCTTTGGTGTGGGTTAAAAAACATTTTTATTTTATTTTTATTTTTATTTTTATGATTTTATGATTTTATTTTATATTTTTGTTTAATATATTTTTAATAATGATTTTTTAAAAAAAATTATGAATGTTTTTTCCTCCATGGAATAGAAATAACACCAATAAAACTGAAGTGGTCGCAGCTGTCTGCCATCTGAGGTGTTGCCCCTTCCAGAACTAGGTCCTGGCAGGTAATAACCACCACTCTTCTTCCTCATCAGGCGGTGAAGAACGGCCTCAAAACCACCTGCAAGTGCCACGGCGTGTCGGGCTCCTGCGCCGTCCGGACGTGCTGGAAGCAGCTCTCGCCTTTCCACGAGATCGGGCGGCTCCTGAAGCTGCGCTACGACGACGCCGTCAAGGTCTTCAGCACCAGCAACGACGCCGTGGGGCACTCGGAGCTGGCGGGGCCGCACCGACACGGCCCCTCGGCCCGGCAGCCCGCCCTGCCCCGCCCCACCGACCTGGTGTACGTGGAGGACTCGCCCAGCTTCTGCCGGCCCAGCAAATACTCCCTGGGCACCGCGGGCAGGACCTGCTCCCGGGACGGCAACTGCGACAGCATGTGCTGCGGCCGGGGCTACAACACCCAGAGCCGCCTGGTCACCTTCTCGTGCCACTGCCAGGTGCAGTGGTGCTGCTACGTGGAGTGCCAGCAGTGCATGCAGGAGGAGGTGGTCTACAGCTGCAAGCAGTAGGGACGGCGCCCCCGGGGAGGGGCGAGGCCAGGGAAGCAGCGGGGGGACAGGGACACGGCAGAGGTGAGCGCCGAACGCGGGCTGTGCTCCTCCGAGCTCGGCGTTGAGATGCTCCAGCCGGGGGAGAGCCCCTGCATGAGGGGAAAGACCGGAGGCTTCGTCAGGAAGGAGGGACAGAGCGGGGGGGTGGGGGGTGGGGGGATGTGGGGACAGCAGAAACCTTGATGCTGATAACCCACAAATGTCCCTCAAGTTCAAACCTGTACTCAGCTCTGCGGGAATATCCTCCTTCTCCAGCCCTCGGGTGCGCTCCTGGAAGTGCCCTGGGCTGGTGACATTGGGACACTGAGGGCTCGTGCCCTGGCTCCTGCAGAGAAGAGGATGAAGGGACCGGGGAGGCAACAAGCAGAGACTGGCTCCAGGTGTGTCAGGGACCTCGTGCTCCTGCACCCAGGCCAAAGGACTCTGGCAGTGGGGGATTGCCATTCCCTGGGAGCTGCCTGAACCATTTCTGCTGTGAACTCGCCGACACTCTGCTGAATGATCTCATTGTGGCACAAGAATTGTGCCTCAGAAATACCAGTTTACAAACAAAGGGAGCTCACGTCCATCATCTCCCAGGTCTGTAGTTTGGATATTGGACTCCAGGTGCACTTTAACCACATTTTAAGTCCAGGTCACCTGGAATTGCCTCTGTGGCAGTGTTTGAGCCACAGGAACTCAGCTGAGGTCTGTGAAGTCACCCCTCTGCAGCATGTGGCCTCACAGGGGGGTATTTATTGGTGGTGATCCAGGGTGATGGAGCCAGTTATGCATCTCTCTTCCTCCTCCCCCCAGTCAATCAATCAATCAATCAATCAAGTACCTTTTTGCCCTGTGTGCAGCACACTCTGCCCGAGGTGTGTCACATCCCACAATCCTGCCCTTTGCCAATGACAGGTAAAACTTCTGAAAGGGAATTAGGAACCACGGGAACTGGGGCACCTGAAAAATGTGCAAGTCATGAGTGGCAATCCCTGCCCTGAGAAGTTGGGTATGTCCAGCCCCTGCAGGTGTGAGGGAAGGTGACCTGAGGAAAAGAGCACAGGCTGTTGTAGAGTCATGAGTCATGACTTTGAGCCTTGTTTTTCCCTTTGACTTTTAGCTGAACACGCCAGACACAGCCTGTTCAGTGCCTTTGGCTGTGATTTAGGGAGCAGTTTGGCAGTGAGGCACCCCAGCCTGGCCACCAGGTAACTGTAGGTGTAGCACAGCCCCTCTGGCTGTTCAGCCCTCTGACACTGTGTTTTCCTGCTCCAGGGTTTTCCTGGTTAATCCTGCAGCAGCTCTGGGTTGTCCCTGAGGTAACAAATCTGCTGTATTTACTCAGTCTTGGCAATGGGTACAAACCAGCCAGAGTGGAGATGGGCTGGTGCTGCAAAGAAAATGGGAATCCTTAAGCTCAAATCAAAATTCACTGGCAGTGTAAGGGGTGAAGATGCTGCTTTGGGTTGCTGGATGAGCTCATCCACAGGCGGAACTGGGCTGAATTCCAATGGCAGGGAGCTCTGCTCAGAGGTGTGGGCTCTGCCCCGTGTGCTCAGCTCTGCAGTGTGGATCTGCTGGAGTTGGGCAGCTCAGGCGCTCATTTACAGCTGCTCTGAGCAATTCCCCCGCAGTGAGGAGCGTGTGTTCAAGCTCTCTTCATCTTGACTTTGTTGCCCTTTTGGTTTTTACAGCTATTTTTGACTTCTGCTCCCTCCAGGGCTGGCACAGAGCAGTCTCAGAGCAGATCAAGCCTGGCTGTTTGGAGGCCACTCAGACCTTCCCTCTCACCAGCTACAGGTCTTTTAAAGGCCTTATTCCTTTTTATCCCTTTTCTGGCTCAAGTTGACTTGAACTGAATTGAAGAGTTTATGACAGACATAATACTGCAAATAGGCTTAATTAGCCTTATTTTTTTTTTTTAACCTCCTAAATACCCAAGAGCAGACCGTTATTTATATGTTGCTTTTAATCCTTTTGGAGTCGAAATCTTCCCACGAGTCTCAATTTTGAGAACTCAATGAAAAAGCTTCCAAATAAGCTAAAATTGGCATTGGAGGTGAAGTGAGCAGGGAACTCACTCTGGCTGAACTATTGATCCCAAACCCTCTGCCCCACTGACCTCCAGCCTTGGCCAGCACCAGAGAGGAAGGGAATACCCCACCTTGGGAGGGCCCTTTGGGATCCCATGGCATTACATGGATCGTTCCCACTTAAACAGGGACTGTGGCTCAGTGGAAGGAGCACATTCCTTGGGAATCAAGTGGAGGAGACACCACTCTGTCCTCTTCTCTTATCAGAGCTGCACATGAATTGCTGAATAAGAACTGGACAACCCCAAATTTCAGGGGAAATTAAGTTTCTTCATGTACCAAATGGGTCTTTTGGAAATCCTTTGTCCTGTGTAGCTCAGAGCTGCTGGAGAAGATCTGAGGAAGAGACGGTTCGTTCTCTGTACCCCAGGGTGGGTTTGGGCTCAGTGGGATGTGGAGTTTTGGCTTTGGGCTGGAATGAATTTGGGTTGTTCACTGTTGAGCCAGGTTTGGACAAGGACATCTGATGTCCCCCAGCTTTGTTCTGATTAACTCAGAGCCCTTTTCAGCCCCTCCTGACACTGCTGCAAATCTTCCTGTCCAACCCCTGCCAGGCAGCACAGCCTCAGGGGTTGGAAACCAAATGATGAACGCTGATAAGAAAGAAATAAATTCAAATGCCCATTTTGAGGATTGGGAAAAGACTTGTGCATAGTTTTAGTTTGAGGCAGTACTGATGTTAATCCTTTTGGTGTCTTTCAGCACCAAGTTTTTAGAGATGGTGGCATGGATAAGGGAGAGACAAAGTTGGCTTGGGACAGATATTGTGGTGGCTTTGGGGTTTGTATTTCATTCAGTTGTCCAGGGCTGGGTTTTTTTGGTTGATACTCCAAAATGTGATTTAATTCGACTGACAGCAGTGGGAGCAGGGAGCAAAATCTGTTTGGTCCTTGATATTCTTAAGCTTGAATTTTATTTTCTTCTGAACCAAGACCAAGCATCATCTTGAGCAAAGCTCTTCTGCCACCTCCTGGAGATCTGGGCTGTGAAGATCTGGAAGGTCATTTGGACCTGGGAGAGCTTTTTAATTGTGCCACACTCCTTACAATGTACTGCAAATCCCATGGATTTGGTTATATGTGTAAATTACTGGAATGACAGGCTGGAGATACAAGGGGATTGCAATTAAGTCTTGACAAAGAAATCTCAGCAGCAAAGTTGAAGCCTCATACCCTGCCTATAAAAAAAATCCTTTCCCAAGTGCAAATGTACCTCAGTGAGTAGTGATGGTAAAAGTCTGAGCTGCACAGGCTTCGCTGGGAGTGTTTTGGTTTGGACTGAATCTTTTCCTCTGCACCTACAATCCAGACAACCTGGCAGCAGCCACAGCTCCAGTACCCCACACCAGGGTCCTCACTGCCCACACAGGTTAGTCCCTGTCCTTGTTGCTGGTGCTGTCCCTCTGTGGACTTCCTGCTCCAGCTTTTGTTTCCTCTCCTGGTGTGTTGCAGTGCTGGGCTTGGTAGTCATGGATCCAGCATGTCCATCGCAGGGGGGCAATAGAAATCCATCCATCATCCCTCCATCCATCCATCCATCC
>VZDJ01000148.1:122175-143587 GCA_008694505.1 Cyanoderma ruficeps | reverse complement strand
AGGGTGGGCAGGCCCTGGCACAGGGTGCCCAGAGCAGCTGTGGCTGCCCCTGGATCCCTGGCAGTGTCCAAGGCCAGGCTGGACAGGGCTTGGAGCAGCCTGGGACAGTGGGGAGTGTCCCTGCCATGGCAGAGGGTGGAATGGGATGAGCTTTATGGTCCCTTCCCAGTCAAATCATTCTGGGATTCTAGAAAAAGTTTTACTGAACTATGTCTGATGTTTATGGATCCCCAGGTGAGGAGCTGAACCTGCTTGGGAAGAAATCTCATCTCGGGAGGCTGCCCCATCTAATGGTTACACCCCAGTAATTCCAGGAGGATTATCCAGGGATCCATTGCTCTGCTGGAAGGGCAGGGCAGTGCTGGGGGGGCTTTGTTGGATCAACAAAAAGGGCCACGGAAACCAAAACCCACCAATGAGGGCAACAACAAACCCCACTCCTGCAAGAGTCACTCTACACCTCCTGTCAGACCTGGAGGCCAATTTGCAGCAATATCATAAAGAAGTCACTTGGAAAAAAAAAAAAATCTGTGCTTTAAGGGAAACAAAACTTTTGTCTACCTCAAGATGTACAACTCGTGTGACAAGAAGTATGGGTGTTATTTATATTTCTTGCGTTTCCTCTAGAAAGAGAATGGTGCTATGGGGTTTAAGTTGCATTACAGTCCTGCTTGTACCTTGTGTTAATTTTTTTCTATTCCTTTTGATTAGAATGTGCATGTTTGTGTTGTTCAGTGTTGCACAAGTGTCTGCTTTGGTGTGTTCTTGTCAGTCAATAAATACCCTTTGTTTTTAAGAATGTTCATTTCTGCCTTTCAGAGAACACCCCTGGGAAATACCTTTGAATATCCCCATCCCTCCACACTCACAGGGATGTTATTCCTGTAGTTCTGCTCTTGGCACACCCTGTGCAGGAGATAACTGGGAATGCCCATTCCTGCCCACCCAACCGTAAGGGCTGCCCGGGTGGGCTGAGCTCAGGTGTTTTTCCCTTGAGGAAATGTGACTCTGGTGAGCCAAACCTCAGCCAGGACATGTCAGTGGCACCTTTCCTGGAGCAGCAAAACAAACCATGCTCCTTTGCCTGGTTGCTCTGTCCTTTGGTGCCTCTGTGCCACGTGTTTGGGTGTGTCAGCTTGTGAAACCTGGGAACTGGGCTGATGGAACTGGGGCTGATGTTGCTGAGCCTCAGGGATATGACTGCAAGGTGCCCTGTGCTCGGCAGGGTCTCCCTGGGGAGGTTGTCTCAGGCGAGCTGGGGAAGCCCACCCAGCTCAGTCTTTCCAGGGAGGAATGATGGACTCGTGCTGCAGTGACTGCCAGACCAGGGGCTCCTTGTCCTTCATCTTGGGCACACAGGAGCTGCTGGCTCTCTCAGTGGCTGGGAATGGCTTTACCAGGTGGTCCCAAATAGCTCCTCCAGACCTTGGTTTGGCACCAGGCCACCATGGTATGGTGACATCTCCTCACACTGTGGTGCTCGACACCACCACAAGGCCAGAGGAAGGGCTTGGCCATGGCTGTGTCCAGTGCCCAGGCCAAGCTCGGTGTGGTTTGGGCACATCCAGGGCCAGTGTGTGCCCAGGCCCAGAGCTGCCCGTGGTGGCCACACCAGAGCCACTTCACACTGTGGTTTTCCTGCTGGCTGGGATCCTGTTCTCAGTCCCTCTTTCCCCACCACCAGCTGAATCCTCTGCACAGAATTTCACTTCTGGACTGTCAGAAGGGTGTTGCCAGCCCTAAATTTCAGCACGTGGCTGTCCAGCTCTTTGGCCTGTCCTGAGGGATCAGGAATACCCCCCAGAGGGGTTGGGTAAAGCATCCCAGGGCACTGGAGATGATCAATATTTCAAAACACCCACAGATCCTTTCCCAACCCTCTTCCCACACTGGCTCTACTCTACCTTTCCCTGTTGTTTTCTAAGGACTGCCCAGCTTGACCCCCAAAGTAGTGCAATTAATGAAGAATCTGCTTCCCTGGAAAGCTAAAGCAGCAGCAGAACTCTCTGGACAGGATAAACTGGGTCAGTGGCATTTTCTGGGGGACTGGATGAGGCCAAGGGGAGCAGAGCTCACACTGTGTGTCTGTCACAGGCACCAGCACAGCTCAGGCTTGGGTCCCCAGGATTGTCCCTTCTCCCCCAAACCAGCACTACTGAAATGAAGTCACCACCACCCCTGGAGGTTCAGGGAAGCCACACAGGCCCCAGGTATCAGCCTCTTCAGCTGCCTCGTGGATGAGCATTGGGCTTGTTTTATATCCTCAGTTTTGCCCAGTTAATGCTTCTCCTGCCTCAGTGTGATACCTACAGAACCTCCTGGGTGGATGAAGGGTGCTGCCTGGAGTGATTTTTCGGGGCAGACAGTGCCAGGGTGTGTTAGGAATCCCCACCCAGCCTGGCTATGCTGCCCTGGGAAGCAGCAGTGGCTCCAGGCTCTCCTGGGCACTCAGGGCACAGCACGAGGCCAGCTGGGTTTTAGAGGGGAGACAGGCTTTGCTTCTCTGCTGGGGCCCAACTGTCCCAGTGTCACCTTCAGCACACCCTTCCCAGCTGCTTTTGCCTCTCAGCTCTTCCAGGGCACCAACAGACAGCAGGGCTTTAGGTCCAAGGACTAAACAGAAATGTCAGGTCTTGCTGTGAGAGGGAAAGGTCCTAGAAGGACAAGTGGGGAACTGGGTGGCAGAACATGGGAAGGTGTCCCAGCCTTCCTCGGCAGTGTCACAACACAGAGCCTGGGCACACAAGGGGCCAGCCCAGCCTTAGCAGGGGGATGGTTTTCCTGAGATCATCTGTTCCTGGGAGAATGGTGATGTGAGGAATTTGTTTTCTTCCTGGTGTTGAGTGGAGGGGTTGTGTGAGCTCTGGGTGACTGCGGTGAAACCTCCTCGTGCTGCTTGTTACTGTCACAGTGGGATTAAAATGTCATGGGAAAGAGCTCCTGGCAGAGCAGGCCAGTGGGATCCCTGCTCATTTGTGAAGCCATGCTGAAAATCCCTGCCCTTGCTGGGTGCAGGAAATCAGCACCTTTGGGGCCGGGTTCTGTGTTTTGGGAGATGTGCTGGCTTGGGGCAGGCAAGCTGTGGCAGCTCCCAGCCATTCCTGCTGTCTCTTCCCCAGGCTTCTAGGGAGCTCTTTGAAGTCACAGGAGAGCAGCAGGACCTTGGCCACAAAAAGCCTTTCGAGGTCCCTTCCAACCACAACATTTCTGGGATTCTATGAGAAAACACAAGGTAGTTTGCAAGTCACACCTTAAATATAGGAAATGCTGGAAATAATCTTTTATTGGCACACCAGTGTCTTCCCAGCCAGGTTCCTTCTCTAAGCAGCATCATGGATGACCAAAGTACCATTGCTTTGGGAGCAGGCAGCTCGATGGAAACATTTAAACAACAGCACAAATCACAGTCCTGTTTCATGTCATCACTGGGAGGCTCTGGCAATTCCCAGTCAAGCAATTTTCCCTTCTACTCCACAACTGCATCTAAATTATTGTGTAAATCCAACAGCCCCTGCAGAGACAGCAGCAAAGTGTGAGCTGCGTGTCCATCATGTGGCCTCACCACGGTCCCCATTCTCAACCTGGCTGCTGAAACAGCAGCTGAGGTTATTTGCTCTGACACGTGGGGGTGATGGCTGGCTGAGATCCCTGTGCCCACCCTGCTCTCCCTGTACTGCTCCTGCAAAACCCCTTTCTGTGCCCTGGTTTGTGCCGTGGCAAAGCCAGGCCCCAGGACATGTCCCTGACCCTGTGTGCCCCAGGCCCCACTTTTCTAAAATTGACCATTTCAGTGGCTTCCAGCCCAACCTTGGGTGTCTCGAGCTGCAAATCCTGAGAGAGCCCAGGAAAAGAAGGAGGCACCTCCCTGGCAGGGCATCTTGTATTAAAGGTTTAGGACAAATGAACTCTACTCTACTTTTTCCCAGCTTATACAAGTTTTAAATCCCACTGCCGTGCCTGGGACAGTGGCCTCTGCAACCTGTGCTGTGTTTGCTAATGCCTTTCTTCTGCACTTGTCTGAAAGGCTTTGGGTAAAAGGTTCTGCCAGACCTCATTTCTGAAATGCACAAAACCTTCTGCCAGCTTTGCCGGGCCTGGCCTGGCTCTGACTTCCTGCCTTGTCCCAAGGCTTTGATACAAAGCTGGGATGTGAGTTTGGAGGGATCACCTCTGCCAGCTCCCAGCCAAAGGATCCATTCCTATCAGCACCCCTGTGACACAGCAGTTTGAAATATTAATGGCTACAGATAAAACATCTCGGCAGACAAAAGAGCCACAACCTACCCATCAAAATATAAATTGCTGAAATCTTTGTATACCTTTTGTCCATGGATAGAGGCACACCCCAAGTTTTCTGGCCTTACTGACAATCTTCATTTCTTAGTAAGATATTTTCCCACTGAAATGACATTTCTCTGCTCTACTTTAACCCAGGGTTATGAATGTTTTCCAGAGGATTTTGGAGATTCTTCTCCTTTTTGTCTTGGTTAGTGGATGTCAGATCTTCAGAATCTGATGCCTCAGATCTACCAGATCTTGATGATGTTGTCAGTATCTGTTGGTGAAACATTTTGGATGCAGAAATAACTCCAAGACTCCATGGGAAAGATCCCAAATGGCACATTAGAAGTGCTCAGCTGCTGGTCCTGTTTTAGAGCCCTGGCAGAACCCTTGCAGATATTCTACCTACAGGGATGCTTTCAGCTGAATGTACAACACAGCCCCTTAGATTTTGTCACCTTTGCTCTATCTGCTGCCAACTGGTTCCCTACAGCCCTACAAACAGCTGGGAATGGATTTTGGCTGTTGGATCCCAGGCCCAGCATGTGCTGAGCCAGAAGACATTTGCTGCAGCACCAGGTCAGTGTCATGTGCAGGGGAATGAGAGTTCTCAGTTTTCCACTGCTTTGCACCTTGACAGACCTGTGCTTATGCAGAGCAATTGTAGATGGATGTGCAAAACTCTGCTGAACAGCTCTGCTGTGTCTCCCCCATCCCATCCCATCCCCATCCCTATCCCATCCCATCCCATCCCATCCCATCCCATCCCACACCCCCCAGTTGCATCCACTGCTCCAGGTGTTTCCTCTGCAGAGTTTTCCTGGTCTCCATCTGATCCTGGCAGGTCTGGAGACAACTCCATGGATGGGCAGGATGGAGAACTGGGCAAGGCAACCCTATGCTGCTGAAATGTCTCCATAAGGTTTTGGATTCAGCTCTTGCCCAACAAATCAGTTATTCTGAGTCACCTGCTGGCCCCTGGAAGGCTCTGCCATGGATCTGATCCTGCCTGATCCTGGTGTAGAGACACAAATCCATGCCCTGGTGTTGCCTCGGTTCCACCTTCTCCTTGCCTGCAGCCTGGTCTGATTTGGCTTTCCTCCAACGTTCCTTTTCCTCCCTTTGTTTTTTATCCAGTTTCTGTTCCCTCCCCCACCCTTGACTCAACCCAAATTCTTTATCTTTCCCTCTGTGCTGCTCTTGCCAAAACCCACCTGCCTCTTCCATTTCTCCATCCCCTCTTGCTTTTAGCAGGGAAGTTATTCATGGCATTGCACCGCCCCAGGCAAACTCCAGCACAAAAATACCTTGGGAGCACGGGGGCATGGCTGGGGTGAACAGGGCAGGCAGAGCTGCAGCCAGATCTCACACACTGGAGAGGCAGCTGGAAAAAAGGCCTTGTGTGGAAAGAGAGAACTGTTGGGGGGCTCCCAGCTCCTGGTGTGGCCACAGCTATGGTTCACACTCATCTACAGAGCCCTTCTCCCCAGGTTTTGGGAGTTGTGCTTGTCCTGAGAAGGGCTGTCAGCAGGGTGTGTGTCAATACTCACACAGTCACTCCCGTTCCCCTCACCTGGTGTCAGAGCTGGGAGATGGACACAGGCACTTGTCCTCTTTTCAGTATCTCAGCTGCAGTTCAAAATCATTCTTGCTTTGGTTTTCTTCTCTTTCGGTTCTGGGACAAGTTCTCCTGGTGTTTAATCCACTCCCTGAATTCTGCAGGTCTAGAGAGGGAGAGGAGGAGACAGAGAAAAAGAGCAGCAGGTTCCTCTTGGCTAAGGAACTGTGGCATCACCCAGCTAAGGAGACAAGAGACACACAGGGAGAGCAGGAGCCAGGACACAAGTGCAGATGAGGTGGGAAATCCTTTCCCAACCACCTTTGGCAGGACAGGCTTGCCTGTTTCCCTGGACAAGCCCAGCAGCATGGAAGACAGGGAAATAAAGATCAGTAGCTTGTACTATCTAGGTTGTGACTTTTGTGTTACTGACTTGGGAGAGGGGGAGAAAGATCCTCTCCCTGCTATCCAAAAACACCCCGAGGTCACCTGAAACCAGCACATTTTACTTTTTCTTTTTTTTTTTTAAAAAAATCTCCTTAAGCACATTTCCCGCCCCTGTGCCGAGCTGCTCCCCCGAGTGCCCAGGGGCTCCGGGAGCACAGCCCGTGCAGGTGTTGGGAGCACGGGGGGCTCTGCTCCCAGCCCGGCTCCAGGAGGGATGGGGGGGCTGCTGCAGGGGGTGACACATGTCAGGAACCAGAGCTGCCAGCCTCAGGTCTCACGTTTCGGCTCTGGAGGGAGCTGGGTCAGGTTTGAACAGGAGGTTTAGTCTGGGGCTCGTAGCCCAAGGTCAAATGAGATTTCTGTGAGACAGACAGTGACAAGTCCCACTGGGCTGCTTTTACAGAGATAACCCAACGCCCTCCCCAAGCCTCAGCCCCCCAAACCCAAGCAGAGGTTTGGGGATGAGCAGGATGAGCCACCCTCGTGTCCTCTGAGACAAAACTCCAATGTCACCTCCCCAGCCCTGCTCTTGCTGTGTTTGTGACTGTGGGCAGCTCCTCCAGGCCCTGCAGGACAGCACAGAGATGCCCTGGCTCACAGGAGGCCTCCAGATGCTGACATAACACAGACATCAATTGCCTTTAGCATTAGTAAGTGAGGGCATGTGCATTCCTGTGGAAGTTTTGGAGGATAAGAGTGAATTCCAGCTGAAGGAGTGATGTTGTCCCGGTGTGCATCTGTGTGCAGGTGGAATTGGCCTAAAAGCACCCTGGGGCTTGGGAAGAGTAATGAACACTGTGGGAGCACTTGATCCTGGGCTGTCTACCATCGCCATGATTTCTATAAGAATTCATGTAAACCTCCAAAAAGCTCAACTCCCACAGTGACTGAAGGGATTCTGAAGGGAAAGAAGACCACCCTCATTGCCTCCCCCATCAGCTGTCGCTGTGCTCTGGGCCAGCACCTCAGCCTGTGAATGAGGCACAACTTTCCAACCTCATCTCCCCTGGAAGTTTAACTCTGGCTGGTCTGGCTTGGCTGTAGCATCCACCATGTGATGTCCTCATGATCCTGAGAAGGCACAACTTGTCACACAGTCACTTACAGACTGCTCAGGTTACCACTCTGACTGCACTGCTCTTCCCAAGAGATGAATTTGGTCATTTAAAAAGCAATCAAGTGTGAGAAAAGAAAATAAGAGATTCTAAAGCATGAGACCAAAGAAGTTTGTAGTGACTGGAAGCAGTTCCTTAATTCTCCTGTACTTCATTTTCCGCTTCTTTGACATGAAGAGAAGCAAATGTAGAGTGACTCACTTCTCAGTTGAAATAATTCTCTGCTAATAAATGGAAATAGAATAATTTGTCAGCCTTCTCCGAGGCCACAGTTGCAGAGCAGTGATGTGAAGGTGCAGTTGCCTTCATCTGCAGCACCCAGCTCCTTCCTGTCCCTTTGGGTCCCACACAAGATCTTCTGTATTTTAGTACTGATTGGGCCAAGTGATTTGCTGCTGTGAAGTTAAAAGGAGAAGTCTGGGAAGCTTGGGGTCAATAGCAATGATGTTTAACAAACCTTGGGTTACTGCAGAGGTGGGGAGGAGGGGAAAAGGTCCTGTGGAATCACGGGCTGGTTTCACTGATGCCCAGGAGATGATTGAAAAGCTGACAGGAGATAGAATATAAATCTGTGTAGCCTCAGCTGCAAACTGCTACCTCACATCGTCCACTCCCTGTTAGAATAAACAGACCTTGGAAGTCTCTTCCTTCCAGGTCTGCCCTTTGTCTGCCTCTTTGATTATTTCAGAAGGATATGCTGCTTTTTTCTAGGTATGAAGGATACTTTCTGTTATTCATTTGATGAAGTGACAGCATATATTCTGTTTTAAAAATCCAAACTAAAGATTGCCCATTATGAATCAATATAAATGAGACTGATAAAGGAATTGCAAAGGAATTATTCTCTAATGGGGACATTCATGGCAGGGTTTGTCCCTACTGGTGATGGGACTGGTGTCAATTATTATGAGCAAAAGTTGCAGAAGACCCAAATAATTATGTGTAATTAAATGTGTAATTAAAACCAGAAGCTAGTTTTAAAGAAGACTTCGGATTAAAACACAACCAAATTATTTAAATATCATGGAGGACCATCCATGTCATGCCAGCACCCTGCAAACCCTTCAATATGAGCTTCTTCACCAGGTCCCCAGCAAGCACCTCTTGAATGCAACTCCCTTATTTCTCCATCACCTGTAACCTGTATTTAGGGGTGGGTTTTATCCAAGGGCTTGGGCATGGGGAGAGTGGAGGGTGAGCCCATGTCCAGCTGCAGTGCTGCAGTGTTTATCCCCTTCCCAGCTGTGGGCTCAGCACAGCTCAGCACCTCCCACAGGGATCATGACCCAGTCAACGATGGCACAACCTGCACCCAGATCCTAAACCTGCACCCAGGAGAGCACTGAGCACTGCCAGGAAAAGGTCCCTGTGCTGGTAAAAATCCCACTAAGGCATTCTGAAAAGAGTGCCTGGCCCCCTTTCCCCCTGGATCAAAGTGAGAGCACTCAGAGCAGGCTCTGAAGGAAAGCAGATGTGGGACTGGGTGCACTTCAGCCCTGTGTGGTCTCCTATCTCTGCTCCTACCGTTGCCTTTGGGGACTGCTGTGTGTCCTCTGGGTGAGAGGCTCTGCAGCCCATCCACAGTGCCCAGAACTACCTGGGAGCCCCCTCCCAACAAAATGCCATTTCTTAGATCTCTGAGCGATCTGCTCTGCTCAACCTCTTCTTCCCCAATTAATAACGTGGCTGTCAGGTTGGATTACAGCCCTCTGCCTTCTTTGTCTCAGCTTAAAATACTTGTGGTTTCATATTCTGTCAGAAGAGATATATAAGAGAAGAGCTTTTCTCGAAGTGCAGATGATGATGGAAAAGGAATGTGTTGCTGCAAATTCCTGCAGGAGCCTTTATTGGATTCCTCAGGACATATTGAAAAGCAAAAAATACAGGGAGGGAGTGAACAGCATGGGGGGAACAGGAGGCTCATAGGAGCTGCACAGTATTGTGGGAGAGATAAGACAAGCCTGTGGCTCGAGCAGAGATAACAGTGAAAGAGTTTCTACAGTTATCTAGGCAATTTCTGTCATTCCAGTTAGAGAAAAGAACCCCCACCCAACACCTAAACCAGAACTGAATGTCCTGCTAAAGTTGCTTTATGGAAATCCAGTCCCCTGCCTCTCACTGTCTTTGTGACAGGAAGAAATTTCCAGTGATGGGGTGAGTGGACATGGGCACAGAAATCCCGAGTGACTTCTGCTGGAGGAACACACTTGCTTCTGCCCTGACTTCACAGTATCAGCTGCCTCTACAACTCCTGCAGCTCAGAAACTAATTTCTGAAGGATATAAGACCCCAAACTTGTCTCAACTTGGAGCAGAAACAATTGTAAATCACATATCTGGAGAAGCACCCATGCCATATTTATCTCAGGGGATTTATACCTTCTGGCTTTCCTGTGGGAGACAACATAGATGTGGCATTAACTTTTTTAAAACCTCATTTCCTGATTATTTAAAATACTATTTTTCAGTGTCACAGACATATTTTCATGTGAAGTGTTGTCTTTCCATCTGTCTCTGTGTTCCCTGTAAATGGGAGATGTTTGTTGTAACATTTGGACTTGCTTTGCTAACTGATACAACAATTGTTCCACTTCTCAGGCTCAGATTTTGATATTGGAATAGACTGAACACCTGTATTTTACAGAGCAAACCCACTCCTGATTTAAGTTGATATCTTTACATTAATTCTGTTGCAGTCTCTATGCACTGGAGATTAATTTCTAACTGGGAATTTGACAAGTTGCTAATCCTTTAAAGAAGTTTAAAAAAATTTAGAAGTGCTACATCTACCAAGGATGAAATATGAAATGTGGATTTGAGGCTGATAAAAACAATAGTGGGGCATAAAATTATCCATCATTGTCCTTGGCAATGCTGGGATGGATTGAAGCTTTCCTGCCAAAGCAGGACCCACCCAGAGAGAAATGGAGGTGGCCATGAATAGAATTCCCATTTCTGGGAGGAAGGGTAAACTGTGCCAATAAAATCAAGGCCCACAGCTAATATCAGACTGGATGATGTGAGAATGGTTTTTGATGTTCCACCCTCAGAGTGCTTTTATTGAAAAACAATTTCCTCCCAGTAGATAAAGCAAACTGCAGGGAATCCTTTTGAGCTAAAGCCCAGGGTAACTCAGACAATGTCAAACCAAGGGAGAGATGGAAGAGATGGAAGAGAAAGTTGGGAGATTCTTGTCTGAACTGCACAGTTGGAAGAGATGGTCAGATAAAGGAGGATAAAATAATGGACAAGCCGCATCACCTGGACAAGCAGGTGGGGAGAAAAAGAGAATTCCTGTGTTGGGGAACAGCCTGGGGCTGTGGGCAATGTGGGTATCAAGGTATCAGTCCTTCCATCTTCCCTCAGCTATGGCTGAGTCTTGCTCCTCCTCACTCCATTGTCTGCATTTTCCACATCCTGGAGGGAATTATGGGGTTGTGCTGGTTGTCCTACATCAGGCAGGCTCTGGGTGGTTGTATCACACTGACATTCAGCTCTTATCAAAGTGTCCTACATGCCTTGAAAGGATCAGCACCTTGGGATAAAAATGGAGAGAAAAAAACATGATGTGAGTGGCTGTAGGTTTGGATATTTGATCTTGATGTTTAAGCAAAGGATTTTGATGGAATATGTCAGTGATGGAGTGGGATTGGGCCAAAACTGATTTGCAGAAGGCCAGTTGTGATAGACCAATCAATGTGTTAGATAAAGCAACTGTTTTCCTAAAAACCCTGAATTCCAAACCAACTGGAAATGAATTTGACCTCTTGTCTTTTAACACAGAGCAAGAAGATCCTTTGTCTTCCATCACTTACAGGTTCAGAAAGGAATTCTTTGTTGGAGGATCCTAATGATTAACTCTTTCAAATTCTCAACACACCAGAACATGAGAGATGGTGCATGAAGATTCATAATGAAGCTTCACAATCACTCCCTTGTGATACCTTATCAGAGGTAAACTATGTTTTTCTACCCTACTTCAGACACTCCAGTCAGAACAAGATGTATAAATCCACTTGCTTCCCTCACAGTCACCAGGTAAGAGAGGTAAAAAAACCTTCACCCTGGAGCTGAGCAGTTTTGGTGGCATCTCTTCTTGAAAAATCCATGTCAGCTGTATCTTTAAATAATGTGTAAATAGCCCCAAGCTGGGAGGCATTGCCAAGACAGAAGCAATAGTGATAACCTGAGAGTCTCCATGTCCCTGACATTGTGTAATAGCAAAGAGCTGTAATTGAGGAGTGGAGGATGGGAGGATGCACGTTTACAAACTCCTAAAAGCCAATTTGGAGCCTCTGGAAAGCACCAGGGGAGAAGAAAAACTTAAGAGCACAACAAGCTACTGAACAGATCATGCTGCAGCCATGAAATGCAGAGGGGAGATATTCAGAGGGTGGGAAGGTAGGGGAGGAGAAAGAAGAGAGGAACCACCCAAAAGCAAAAGGTTTGTCACCATCAGAACCCTTCAGTCTGGTGGTGGCTTGTGATTAAGTCTGGCATCCATATGGTGAGACTGAGGAGGAAAATTTCTTGTGTTCTCTGGTACAAGGAGAGGGCTGTAACCCTGAAGGAAGTTTTCTGAACGTAGTGCAGATAAATATTCTCAACCCAGCATGGCTGACCCTTGGTAATTTCTCTGGGTGTTGCTGGATGACAAACAAGGGTGCAGCTATCACCAACCCCCCCTTTCCCATGGAGAAGGGACACAGGGGCAGGTGTGACATTGATCTGACCAGGAGGGAGTGTGGAGAACCCCAAGATTACCAAGTGCATCAGAGGCTGTGCCCTGCATATCCTCAGGGGCTCAGTCACTGTCCTGGGATGGGCACTCACCTCGTAGGACGTGTCCTCTCCGGGGTCTGACACCTGCTTTAAACATCCCCATCCCCTGTGTGCCTCAGGCAGCTTTGGGCAGGACCATTTCCAGATATTCATTTCTGTTTCAGCAGACAATTAATTGATTCAGGTGTTACTGGTCTGGATGCTCACGTGCACTACAGTAAATCTCTCACAACAAAGTCCGTGTTCCTCCAGGCTCCTGCACTGGTATTTGGAATGTTATTTTCATTTGGGGAATTCTTTCCTGCCATGTTAGTCTATTCTCATATCACAACTAAGGTGTGATCCCTACCCAGAGCAGTACCCCCTGGATAGAACCTGCACAAAAACACATTCTCAGTATTGCTTAACCAGTTGCTTTCTCTCAGACAAATTATTTTCCTTAGGGAAATTTGTCTTTAACTTATTTAGGCTCTAATTCTAAAATATAAGTTATTTAATATTATTAATAATTATTATTTATTATTATTAAACTATTCTTTTCAATTATCTAAGGATGAATTTTAAAAAGGGGAAGCCTTTGCCCTGTTGGTGTCCAGCCCATGGGACATGATTGCAGCCGGGTTATCCAGTTGTCTTTAAGCTCCCTCATCTCTTCATTTTCTTTCTACTTCCTTCTTCTTCAGTTGGGTTCTCAAGCTCTTGTCTTGTTGTCCCAAGTGTTCCTTTCATTCACTAGTAAGAGAGAAGTTCCCTTATTTCATGTGTTGGCCATGACATCTGTCACTTTTGCTATTTTCTGTTGCCTCGTCTGATCTGAGTTCCCTCACTGTCCTTGCAAACCCCACCTTTTGTCATATATAATGATGCTTGACCCTAGATCTTGGGTTTCTCCAGTTTTGGAGAAGTTCCTCTTTGGTGAGAAAGAAGAATTGCCTCTCCTGATCCTTTTCCCTCCCTGTATGTATTTCCATTCCAGCACCAAAGCTGAGTGCAGACAGCAGGGGCTGGGTAGGGCAGCTGCCTGCAGGAATCTCTGAGGTGGTGTGTCTGCCAGGGGCTGCAGAGCTGAGATTGAGACCCAGAGCATTTATCATGGTTTGACTGCCAGAACTGAAGTTCACTCCCAAAATCTCCAACAGGCTGCTCTCCACCATGTTGATCCAGCATAAAATCTTGCCCTGCAGACAGGGCAGCTGTGCTGTTCCCTCTGGCACAGGGACAGCAGGATGCAGGGAAGCACCGCAGGGGCGGCGTGCGGGGCACACTCCTTCATCCCTCCCTCCCCCATCCCTGACTCCACCAGACACCTCAGAACAGCCCAACTGAGAGCCAGGGCAGCAGGAACAGGTAGGACGGGTCTGCAGTGCCTGTGGCTTTTCCTGCACCCAGCAGGGTGAGAGGCACTGCAGGCCCCTCCATGGGGAGCACTAATGATTCCTCCTGCCCGCAGGACACGGCCGGGATCGATGGAGGGTCAGCAGCATTTCCCAGTGCCCAGCACAGCCCAGGGGTCAGCAGCTAATCATCACTGCTATCTCGCTGTGCTGTCCAGCCCAGGGCGACTGGAGGTGCATTAAAGATTAAACAAGAGCTGGGGGGTCTCGGGAGTGTGTTGGAGTCATTCCAGGGTGGGTGGGCAGTGCTTGGCCCAAGCAAGTGGATTTCTGCTGCAGCGGCCCCGACTTTAGATCTTTCAGCCGAACAAACTGGCGACATCTCTGTTGAGACAAAAAATGCCTCTAGCTAAAATTCCACTATCTGACCTCAGAAGGGCTCCAGCTGCTTCTGCCACCAAGGGAGCAGCTCGAAGAAGAGTTTTGCAGAGGTTGGCCATGCTGAAAGAGAAGCCCATTTCTTCAGAGGGCCTGGCAGGACAGAGCCTTCATCTTCCCCACTCCCCCTGCAGCCTAAGAGCTCACACAGTGTGGCAGAGCATTGGCTACTGCCCCATGAGTGCCTGTCACCTGCCAGCACCCAGCCATGGAGATTTGCTGTAGGACCTGGACAACTCTTCCAAGGTGGGAGGATTCAGTGGTCCCCTTGTTTGCCATGCTCATTCCCAATGTCTCCAGCCTCTAAAATCAGTACATTGCAACTCTGGTCCTCACTGGAATACAAATATATTCACAGTATTAGAAAAACACTTTCCATTTAGGGTGTGCTTAGTGGGATGGGCTCATCCCATGGCTCTGGATATGCTGGAGTCAGTCTTGGTGCTGATTCAGGCAGGCAGTTCCCACACCTCGCTCCTCTGTGGGGCTATCAGTGCACTGTCTGGTAATGTCCAGCATCAACGTGTCTGTTCTGACTCCTGTGACCATGGGACCACATTCATATCTGGCTTTGGGTGCCCACAAATTGTCACCACTGTCTGAGCCTTCAGAGCCTGGCTGGAGGGTGGCAGGGAAATGGTGTCTGGCACTTTGGGTGCTGTCTGGAGCTGTGTGGGCTGGGGAAGCAGTGCTGGCTGACTGGCATGCTGCACATCCTGCCCTTCAGTTGGGATCCACAGCTTCCCAATGTCCACAGCCATTTTTGGGCAATTAGAAAAAGAAGAGCAGAGGACAAGATTCATCTGGAGTACAGTGCTAGATCAGAGTTACAGCCATGGAGTAAAGGTGGCACTCCCAGTTCCTTTTGGCAAGAACTTCAAGGATAACCCATTTCAGCTAAATGGGTTCCCATTTCAACTAAAGACTTGCTGTTTAGTCAGGGATCCTTCCTAAGGAGTCCTGACAGGAAGAAGGAGAGGTTCAGGTTGGGTATCAGGGAAAGGTTCTTCCCCCAGAGGGTGCTGGCCCTGCCCAGGCTCCCCAGGAATGGTCCCAGCCCGAGGCTGCCAGAGCTCCAGGAGAAGTTGGACAATGCTCCAGGGATGCCCAGGGTGGGATTGTTGGGGGGTCTGTGCAGGGCCAGGGCTGGACTGGATGGTCCCTGTGGGTCCTGTCTCACTCAGGACATTCCATGGTTCTGTGATTGTTTCACACAGTGAGGGCTCTTCATCAGCTCATTCAATGTTCCCACCTGAGCTCTGGGCTCCCTCTGTGGCCAGTGGAAGAATCAGGCCCACAGAGGATGAACACTCTCTAATAAGGGCCATGTGAGTTGCCCTGAGCCTTTTTCCTTCTCTGAGCATGAGCAGAGCCCAGGGTCACTGGCTGATCCTTGATTTCCCAGCTCCAGAAAGGAGCTGAATCCCCTCCACACAAAGCCAGGCCCTGGACACTCACCTGCACCCTCCCCTTGCTACAGGGGATGATGTTTTCAACATTAATTGAAACATTTTTTTAGCTCTGCTAATCATCTAGGATTGCTTTGGATCGTGACAATTTTTACTCTTCATCTGGGCTGATTGTAAAGCTTCCTCTCAACAGGCTCCCACCCGAGTTTGCCAGAAAATCTGCTCAGAACATGAGCTGCTGTTGCTATTTTTATCAACTGAGCATTATGTATTTTGTGTGATACATGGGAAGTGTTATTCATTTACTGGAATTATCCTTTTATCAAGTCAGTTTCCTATTGCATTTCACCCTTCAGTGCACTGGCAGTTCATTCTTTTAACAAGGCTGTTTCTATTCTTGAAAGTATATTTAAGAGGTTTTGTAATTTCACTGTGAGATACAGAGCATTTCCTTTTCTTTTAAGGAATGTGTTCCAAGCATCCTTAAATTATGGAGAACTTGGAGCAACAGTGAACAAATGTATCAAGAAATTAAAAGATAACAACCTCATGAAAACTTTCCCTAAATTATCTTTGAAAAAAATCTGCTATTGTATGTTGATTTTAAGCCATTTTTACTTGTCAGATTTTGTTTTCTGCTTCCTGTTGTAGTCTTTGTTTTCCCCAGTCCTGACTTGTGTTGGAAATCTGCTTGTGGGTCTTTTTGTAAACTTCTGGTGAGATTTGTGAGGGGCTCAAGCAGTGGTGACTGAACTGTGCAATGTGTGATTTGGGGTTTTCAGTCACTCACAATCCCAAATCCAGCATTTTTTGAGGAATTGCCCACAAAGCAGGACATTGTGGGGTCATGGATGAGGCAACAGGCAATGGTAGGGCACAGACGTGAGGCTGAATTCTGTCTTTCTGGGGCCATAGGCCGTGGGACCAGCACTGAAACCATGAGCCAAGTCAGGACAGGAATCGCGAAGGGGGTTGAAAGCCAAGAGTGAAACCACAAATTGTCTTGGCATTTCCCAGCAGATCATTGTGAATTAGCAGCAGAAATGCCCCTGCAGTGGGTGTCCATTAATCAGTGAGGAGAAGGGGTTGCAGACAGGGCAGAGTTGTGTTCAGTACAACCCTGAGCCCTCAGAAGCTCCACTGGCTCTGCTGGGACCCACAGAGAGGGCTCACAATGAAGATGTGGAAGGGCCACACATGGAGATATTATTCCATCACATCTGCACCTAGCTTTTCCACAGGGGCCCCTTTTGATCCTGGGCTCATCCTGCTCAATCACAAACTGTCATTTGAATAATTATTTTTTTTCATGTTCAATCAAAAAAAATTCCTCCAAGGCTCGATCACCCAGAGGTCTGGGTGGGGGAGTCAGTTGTGTGGGCCGAGGCTTACCATGGAAGGTCTGAACAATTAAATTTTAGGTATATCTTCATGGAGGAATCAAAGGTAAGAGGGTCTTTTTTAACCTAAGATTTTATGATGGATCAACATGGTGGAGAACAGCCTATTGGAGATTTTGGGAGTGAACTTCAGTTCTGGCAGCCAAACCATAATAAATGCTGTGGATCTCAATCTGTGTATTTTTTGCAGTCCTTCTTGGACCATGTCTGGGTTCCCCCAGCCTACTCAAACTCTGCATCACCTAAGCAGAAGCAAGAAAGTTTGCTTTAGAACATTTGAATCCACAAGTAAAACTTGCACTTGAAATAAAACCTGGTTTGCCACATAGAGCAATGCAATTATAAAAAAATTCAGCTAGAACTCAGCTAAGAATTCAATCTGTGGCATTCTTTAAATAACCAAATTAACCTAAGACAATTATTCTGCATGGGGTGATGAGATACAGACAAATTTTTCTCCCAAGGACTAAAAACAACCTGTACATGTGCTTGTCAGAAGAAGTTTTGTGAGTTTACCAAGCAGACAAGAACCTAACAATTACCTTGGACTGAAAGGACACCTGCAGATCTCAGGGATGAATATGTGAGCAGGGCAAGCAGGTATGACACTTCCACAGGTTGATCTTCCAGTCTCCAGAACATCCAGTTGAAGGGCTCAAGGAGGAAAACATTTCTAGAGCAACTGAAACCTTGTCATTTAAGAGAAAAAATAGATCCCAGCGATCAGACATGGGCAGGTGGTGTGAAACCACCTGTGAAAGTTGATGTTAAGGCCTGAATTATTCACTGGTGGTGGTCAGGGTGGCTGTGGAGAAGGGCAAGAGGAGATGGTTTGTAGCAAGTTGTTCTGCACTGGCAGAAGCAGAGCAGCAGGTCAGCCCTGGGCCACTGGGGTTGTGTCACCAGCCAAACTTGGGGTGAGGCTGAAGGGCTGGAGCAGGGCAGGCACAACAGGGTGGGTGACCAGCTTCATTCTTGAGGTGGCAGCTGCCACAGCAGCTCCTCATCCTGAACCTCCACCACACTGAGGTACCTCACCAGAAGTGTCCCAGAACAGAGGGATTGTTCTCCCTGGAAACAACCACATGAAAGTGGGGAGAGACTCATGGTATGAGCACAGCGACTTCAATCTCAGTGCAGCCATCCAGTTCTCACTGCTAATTCCAGCAGGGCTGTAACCACTCCCCAGGTGTGACAGGGCTGTGCAGAGGGCTCCGGGTTGTACCCCACAACTAGACACTGTGGGGCATGCTTCACACCACGGGGATTGACTGTTCTGCGTGGGTGTTTCTGGAGGGATGAGGTCCTGCCAGCAGAGACAGGTCTCTGCTGACACCTGGGGCCCTGCTCTGCACTGGTCCTTTCTCAATTACACACTCGCTGCATGTTTGGAGGCACCAAGCTCACAGCTCCTCCTGGTTTCAGCTGGGATGGGTTTGATTCTCCTCTTAGTGCTGTGTTTGGGTTTAGTGTGAGAGTAATGTTGATTGCACCCCGATGTTTTAGCTGTTCCTGAGCAGTGCTTGCCTCAGATCAAAGCCTTTTCTCCTTCCCAGGCTCTGCCAGCAAGGAGGTGCTTAAGGAAGTGGGAAGGAGCAGAGCTGGGACAGGTGACCTGAACTGGCCAAAGGGATTTTCCACACCACAGAATGTCATTTCCAGGATAGAAACTGGGGGAGCTGCCCAGGAGCTGACGCTTGCTGTGGGTGATGGGCTGGGCAGTGGGTGATTAGTAATTGTGTTGTGCATCACTGGTTTTTCTTGGGTTTTATTCCTTTGTCCCCTTTTCATTACTATTATTATTGTTATCATTATTATTGATTACATTTATTCTGTTTCAATTATCAGTCTGTTCTTATCTCAACTCACAAATTTTTTACTTTTTTTCTATTCTCCTCCCCACTGGGAGTGTGTGTGGGGTGACTGAGAGGCTCTGGGGTATTTATTTACTGTCTGGGGTTAAAGCACAACACGGGTACCTCCTGCTACATAAGTGTCCTGGCACTTCTTTGACTGGCTTCATTTTCTAATCAACGTGCTCCTGTCACTTTCCTTAAGGATTTCAGCTGGGCAGAGCCAGGGACACAGCACTGAGCTAAAAGGATCTTGGGCTTGATTGAGATTTGACAATCCTATGTCCTCAACCAGGAGGGCTCTGTACACCCCGTGCATCTCTCAGCTATATTTAGGTGTAATGTACACACTTTGTGTAATTCTGGGAAAAAGCAGACAGCTGTCATGCTGCCCAGGATTGAATGAAATAGCTTTTAAAAACATCTAATTTGTGATGTAGTTCAGCAAACAAAACCAATGACCAGATGAAATATATTCCACTGTGTCTAAATGAAGGTGATTGGCTTAGTTGGGAGTGAGAGTGAAAGAGTCCTTCAATTGAATTGTACAAAAAACATAAGAGTTAAAGAGAAAGTAGGTTCTTAGCAAGACAAATTGAAGCTCCCACATCTACATTTCAAAGCCTTCATTGTCCCAAGGCAAGACAAACAAAGTGGCATTTGCATATTCACTGCCACTGGAGCAGTGTCCAAAGGCATCAGCCGAATGGAAGGAACTGAGAGGAGGGAGGTGAAATTACCATACAATGATTTCCCTCAAATTGAAAAATGAGATAGAAGGAGTAGGAGGGGAAGCTCCTAAGAGAATCCTTTGATGCTTGCTTTTTCTGAAAGGAAGGCGTACATGGGAGGTTGTGATTTACAACTGCAGTTCAGTGATAGCTAAATCTGACTTGAGGGCTCTCAGTGATCCAGACTCCCGACTCAGGGAGCTGAGCTGGAATAAACTTCTTGTGCCAGCTCAGGTTTGCTCAAATAGGGCTGATTGGTTAACTTTGTGCCAGCCTGTTTCATGTCAGATGTGCCATCAGCGTGCAAAGGGAAGCAGAGTTTTGTTGGACCTGGCTCAGGCTGTCTGGGAGCCTTTCCATCAGCCTTTGGTGCTCTCCTCCCACCCATGAAACCTTCAAGTCGCTGCCTCCACACATCATCACCCGCCCCAGACACAGATCACAGCCTTCTGTGTTTCTTTCCACTTTGCATATTCAACATCTTGTCAGGGACCTTCCTTGTCCTTATCACGGACCTTCACGTGGGCCTTGCCTGGCTGGGTGCTGCCACATCACCTCCACTGTCACAACACCACCCACCTTCCCACACCGTGTCCTCCCCAAGCCAGATTGCCACTCCCAGCCACAGTGAGTCCCACTGTGAGCAAAACATCCCTCTTTCACCTCCTGCAGACAGGATTCTGCTCCCTGATGACATCCAGGCAGTCTCATGTGTGGGTGCTGCTGTGGGGCCACACTGGAGAAGTGTAGGACCAAGGTGAAACCCATGGGAGAAGCCTATAGGAAGGACAAGGATACTGGTGGCCCCTCATTACTGTCTGTGCAACAAGGATCTTAGATGGAATTTGTGACAGGGTGGAGATATTGCATGGAGAGTGTGTGGGAAGCCTTGCAAGAGTGTTAACAAAACTGCTTCCCCTCCTTGAAAGAGTGGCAACCTGGGGAAGAGTGCACATCCATGGGGAAGCAACTCTCAAAGAAACTGAGCCACAGGAATCAAAACAGTGTTGGTGGAAAGAGACCCTTGGAAGTGTCCAGCCCAGCCTTCCCTGGATCAGGATGAGGGAATGAGCAGGGTTTTGCACAACTGAACCCTGTAAACACTGGGGGATAAAGACTCTCTTGGCAATGGGCCCAAGGCTGCACCACCCTCCTGGACCGTGAATGTTTCCTGATGCCTAACTTGAACCTCCTAAGCTCCAGATTGTGTTTGTTGACCCTTCCTATACTGTCTGGCATCAGTGACAAGAGTTTGGCTCTGTCATCCTTGTGTATTGGCCCTTCAAAATGCCACAGGCTGCTCTAAGACATTCTGAGTCTCCTTTTGCCCAGCAGAAGAGGTGATCCCTGCCCTCCACCTCTCTGCCAAACCAGCCTCTCCCTCCACCTCTCCGGGCAGATCATGTGCCCCAGGCTTTGACCATCTTGTTGCCTTGCCTGGTCCCTCTCCAGTTTCTCCCCATTGTCTCTGAACTGGCAGCTCACCACTGAACGCAGTGTTCCAGGGGCTCTGAGCACTGACAAGAACTTCCTCCTGCTTTCAGCTGTTCTCCTCCACACAGACTTCAGCAGGCAGCTTGTCTTGTTTGCAGTGAACGACTGCCAGCTCATTTTCAGGCTGGCATCCTCCACCACCAGCAGCCTTTGGCAGCAGGATTGCATCTCAGCCAGTCTGCTCCAGGTTCAGCTGAGTTCTCTGCTTTTCCTGCCCAGATTTTCCCAGACTGCCACTGTTGGGAATGATGATGATGCAAAAGCCTCTTCAGTTGTTCCCAGCCAGATGTGTTCTCCTGTTTCATCATCCTGCATGCACTGTCCAGATCTTTGTGTGCTTTGCTGCTCCCAGAGCCGGTGCCAGGCTTGGAGACTGGGCTTGTGTTCCTGTCCAGGCTTTGTCAGGGCTGTGCCACATCCCACTGCCTCCCACCACAGTGAGCAATTCCCGACTGAGAGCACTGAGAGCTCTGCTGAGAGCTTTACTTGTCATCCTTTTCCCAGAAAAGCTCCTCTTTTCTTTCCCAAAATGTGCACATGGATGCCTGTGCACAAATGCAGGCATGGCCAC
>VZDJ01000148.1:14857-122124 GCA_008694505.1 Cyanoderma ruficeps | reverse complement strand
GTCCCATCTAACCCTGCTGTTGGTCAGTGGGAAGTCATTCCCCTTTATCCTGTCCCTGTCCAAAGTCCCTTTCCAGCTCTCTTGGGCCCCTTTAGGCATTGGAAGGGGCTCTAAGGTCTCCCTGGATCCTTCTCTTCTCTGAAAAAAATGCAAACCTGCTGTGAAGTGTCCAGCAGCAATGCCCAGAAGTGATGCCCATGGGATTCCTGGGACAGGACATATTCTTATCCTGGTCATCCATTCACCATGCTATAGTTAGTTTGGACCAGGGTCATGGCATCCAGCCCCTGGGGGTCCCTGAGCAGCAGAGGTGTCAGGGCAGTGGCTGTGTGGTGACATCTGTGTCCCAGCAGGGATCCATCCCAGGACTCATCCTTCAAGCACAGCTCCAAGGTCCAGGCCAGGTACAGATTTTCCCGTACCTGACAGAGGTTAACTCATTTCAGGGACATCCAAATAGGACCTGCTGCCACCCCAGCTAGAAACAGAGCAAAGAAGGTCATGGTGAGGGACCTGTTGACTACCTGGAGGAAAGATTAGTTTCCCAAGCTATGAAGATTCTGGTGACCCCTTTCAATTCTCCTGCTAAAGATCTGTGACACCTGTGGCTGGACTCCTGTGGACAGGGATGCAGTGTCCCAGAGTGGATGCACAATCTGTGTGGAGAACCTCTGGAGTAAGGAAGAAGCTACCTGTGATGATGAGTCCATGGGAAGGTGAACCTACACCCCTTCTGGAAAAGGTGAAGCATTTCAGAGCTGTTTGAATTCAACTCAGCTTGGCCTCTGACTGTGATGCAGCCTCATATGGGATATTTCCATTGGACCATCACCCTCTGTCTTCCCAGTACCTCATGTGCCTCCCACTGTCAGATCTGGCTTGGGCTCAGAAAACAAACTCAGACAACACAAAGCTCTGTGCATTCATTGCAGTGACTCCTGCAGAGTGACCCTTCAGGCTCTTTTCTCCCCTCCAGTCAACTTCTGGGCATAGCTTTGGTTCTAGCACTGCCATGACAGTAAATACTTCAATTCCCATGAGAATTGAGATTATTTCTGTGACTGGGATTTTAAAAGTCACAAGGATTCAGTTGGCAGAACCTGCAGGGTTGATCCAGGGGCCTGCAAGGGAAAATAACACCTGACAATAAGAAATGTAGCAAAATCACAAGTTTATTGTTTCTGTTAACTCCATGCAAAATGTCAGGTTATGGTAACACTCATCAAGGTGTCTCTGTAAATCAGTCATGATGATTTTCCTTCCTTGTTCTCAAACCAGAGACTCAACCACAGCTTGTGTAGTTGCTGTGAGTTTTGGGTGCATTCCCTGACCCTAATCCAACCTCCTCCTTTTGCTCCCATAGTGGCACTTCAGAAGACCCACAGAGTCTCTCTCCTAATCCCAAGGCATGGATAGGAACATGGAAAACTGGCAATAGGATCATGAACCCACACAGTGATCTGTAACCACAGAGAGAGGACAAATCCAGGATTTGCTTCAAGAGGCTCTTGAGGAACTGGCCCAAGGCCTGAAGCCTTGTTTCTGCTGTTTCATTTTCATTTTATGATACATCATCATGTAAAGTGGTGCCTTCCTTCCCACTCATTCCTAATGAGCCATTCACAACTCCCTTTCTGTGAAATGTTTTCCCCTGGAAAACCCTGGGCAGAAAGCCACGGGAGCTGCTGTCCTGTCAGTCCTCACAGCCACAGGGTCACAACAGGACCCTCCTTGCCCTGGGGACAGTGCTTGGTGGTGGGGATGAGGACACATTTTGCATCAATAGCTTTGCCTCAGATGATCAGAATTATTTTTGCCAAGCTGAAAGTCTTTTGAAAGAGTTTAATTTTTTAAAGAGGAAAATACTGAAATGTCTGTCATGGAAAAGCAGTGAAGAGAGCTCCAAAAGAGAGCCATTGTGAGTAATGTCTTACCTAGGAGCTCCAGAAATTTCCAGTTTGACCAAAAAAAAAAGCTTCTCTGCAGAGAATACAGTGAATATTTTCAGGGAATGCTGAACACCCTAAAGTGTGAGATTCTCAGAGGAATTTGAGCCTGGTGGTGTATGCTAAGGACACAGGGAGCAAAATGTCTCCATTCATGCCTTCCTCAGAATGACCCAGTCAGGATCCAAATCCTCCACACTCACTGCATTCTCATCTTTCCCAGAGCAGATGAAGCTACTGACAATGTCCAGGGCTGAAACAAATTTGGATGCTTGAAAAATCAGTTAAAAAGGAATTTTTGGAGGCATCTGAAGGTATTCCTTCACCTTCTCCAACTCAGCGTGGTGCTCTGGGCTGGTTTGATGGTTGGAAAGAACAAGGACGACCCAAAGCCAGGTCTCACCCCATCGATACCTGCTCAGGGAGCACCTGAGGGGCAGGAGGGCCTGGGGAGGGGGTTAAGCAGGAGGTTTGACAGTTATTGTTCACTAAAGTGAGCAGCCCAGCCTAATGCGGGTCATTCCCTCCCCACTCCTGCCCGGTCAGCTGCAGTATTAGCGCTGGTCAAAGGTCTCCCCAAACATTTACCATCCATTAAAAGCTAACCTTTCCATGGGATGTTTGAGCTCTGAGTGGCTGGATAGCTGCAGGCAATGCACGGGGCTCGCTGCCTCTCCGGGGGTCTCTCACTGTCCAGCCCGTGCTGGGAGAGCAGCATTCCAGGAGTGGATGTTCCCTCCGCCTCCCATCACTCCTCCGTGAACAGCTTGCTGGCAGCTGGACATTCCTTGTGGGCACTGTCAAGTTTGCTGGTCTTCTCCCTCCAGAAATAAACAGCAAAATGTATTTGAGATCAGAGCTTAGTAGGAAACGGTTTTAAATGGGTTTTCTTTCCTTTGCGGGGCAGGTTTTCAAAGATTTGGAATTTTTCCCATCATATATTGTGATCAAAGGAGAGATCATGGAGTGTCAGTTTGATTTTTCAGTGGGGTCTATCAGATTTGTCATTTAAATTTAACTTGGTGGATGGTAAGCACATCAGGACGGTGCTTTACGTCCAGCAGTGAGAAGGAGAGAAAAGGAAAATGCTTATGAGAAAGATCCTAAAGGATCTGACAAAGCTGCAGAGAGCTCAGGGAGGGCTTTGTTGCACTCAAGACTGAAACAGAAACTCAAGATCTGCCTCAGTATCAGAGTTAAATGTTTCAGATTAGGCTTATGGCTTCATTAAAGCCTTTACTGTATGGGATTGGATATGGCAACAAAGCAGAAGCTTTGGCCTGAAGAGAGGAATAATAACAATAGCAATAATAATAGGAATTTGTTGCTATGATTGTTATTAATGTTATTGTGATCATTGTTGTATTTCAGGAGAAATAGAAACATGGTTTAATTAAAATACATGCTAATCTCTAACCTGTAGAAACAAAGAAACCTTGAGGAGAGTCAGAATTAAGAATTTAACACTGAGTTGGATCCAGTTCCAACATTTTAACTGGAATGATAAGAACTTCTTCTCAAAACCTGGGGAGATGTTGCTCTAAGGACAGTGATTTTATCACAACTTGTTCCATCTACACCCCCAGATGACCCTTGGCTGTCAATGCTGGGCTCCTCCTCCTTTTCTCCAACCCCAAAGTTCACAGTGCAGAAGCAGCAGCCCAGGTTCACTCTCCCATGCTCTCAGCTTTGTTTTGTTTTTTAAACCCCATGTGTAAAGACACACTACTCCCTTTTGCTTCTCAAAAGGGATTCCTTACATTTTCTTCTTCCTTCCCTTTCTCCCCTATTTTTCAGTTCTCCCTCCTTGAACCACCTCTGTCCTACCTCGAGGTTTGAGAGATGTTCCTGGCAGACGCCTCTTGAGCCTCACTTTGCTGGCAGCCCTGCTCACCTCTGATTTCATGGCTCCTACTTTGGAGACATTTGTGATTTTGGCTTGAAGTGTTGCCATAACAAACCAGCATTTTCCTGAAAATAAAGCATAAGATATCCTTAGGAGTGTTTACATGGGAGAAAAGGGATTTTTTTTCCCCTGACACTTATGAGTGCTCAGATCAGATTCTGGCTGCCTCTGGAGGAACCAGGGTGCTGTGCATTCCCAATATCTGATGTGCAATTGTTTTCTTATTTAGATCCTCAGGCCCTCAGAGCTGGTGGGTTTGGGTCTGAAACCTTGAGCTGATTATTTTCTGGATTTCAAAACTTTTGGACTTGAAATGAAGGACTTCCATCTGTGAATAGGTACAGAAAGAATGAATTTGGGTTTAAAGTTGCTGGAGGACTGCTCTTTCCACTGCTGCTGCTTTTACCCTCACAAGGAGAGAAGGCAAAACTGAATTCCAAATCCTTTCTGTTACTATTGCTCTAGATGAAGTGAGTTCTATGGAGTTTAAAAGAGGATGAACATGGGAAATGGAAACTGAAAGGGGCACAAAGCTTTTTCCTGTTGAGGAAGGCTCTTCCAGGGGATCAGCACCTCCTGGGTAAGGAGGCATCAGCCAGCATGAGCATCTCTCAGAGCTGTGGCCAGGAAAGATCAGCAGAGCTTGACTGCAGGGACAGCTGAGACAGGCCCTGCATTAAATCAGCCTCACAAAATAAGTAGAAACTGCCTCAGAATGTCCCCATCAAAGCCTAATTATCTGCTGACTTCTTAGACATAAGAGAATTTTCTTTGTCTATTTAATTTCATGCTTATCATCAAACTAGTCATTAAATAGCTGAGTATTAGGGGAAAAATGCAAAGCTTTCTGGTCTGTCTTGTTTAATCCTTCAGCCCCTCCCTTCCCTCCTCCCCGTCCCACTTTCTCTCTGGCACAGTCAGGAAGAGGGGAGAGCAGGCAGGGGGTCCTGCTGGGCAGTCCCTGGGTCCTGGTCTCCAGGTGGACAGGATGTGGGAGTCCTGGGAAAGGCTGGCATGGAAAATCCCCCAGTTCCATGCCAGAGCCCAGCTCTGCTTGCTGGCAATTTGGACTTGGCATCCCATGGGATGTAGCAGAAGTGCAGAAGGCACTAAGACTGAGATGAGACCCAGAGGTCTGACCATTACAAGGAAAATGAATTGTCTGTGAGTCAGGTGAATCATTTAAACAGAACTGAAATGATTGAACAGCAAATGGTGCTGGGCTTTCCTGTCTCCTAACATATTAGTGGGGGACATTACATGAAATTGGAAAATAAAAAATTGTCAGTCACTGGAAGGCTTTTGTATGTCAGATGAATCAAGGATGTGAAATTGCTGCTTTGGGCTATATTTGAAATCAGGAACGTAGAAACATTTAAGCAATGATTGGCTATGAAACTGATGCCAGCCTTGTCCCACCGGGATGAGTTCCTGCTTTGGGTCTCGGCTGCTCCTCAGCTGGGCTGTGTGGAGGGAACAGGGCAGGGCTGAGCCTGCAGCAGCTTTCTGCAGCCTGCTTGATAAACCTTCTTCTGGCCATGGCAGGATTTTGGCTCAGCTAACCCAGGACACACCCAGGGAGGCAATTCTCAACTTCACCGGGATTTCTGGCAATGTCCTGTCTGCTTCTCCAGTGCAGTGTCTCTCCTTCTGAGGGCACATCACCGTCCAGTCAGCCTATACAGCAAGACAAGCCCATCCAAAAGACCCTTGATTAAGTGTTTTGCCTTGATGCCAATTCCTGCTTTCTGCAGTTCGGTTTCTAATGTCCAGGAGGAACCATTCCCTACCAGCAGCCTCCAAGCCGTAAACTTTTGACCTGAGCTAATTACAGAATTCACTTTATAGAAGTAATGAGGTTCTGAGCCTCTGCAATGCCTTGGAGGCTCTAGGGAGTCCGAGCCAAAACCTGAGCTCCCTAATCAGTTCTGACTGTGTTTTTTTTATTCATTTACCGAGTGCCCCGAGGCACTGCTGCTCCTTGAGCTCCCTGGGAGGAGCTGCAGCGCTGCTCTCCCCAGTCTGCCACTGGGCAAAACATCCCAGTCAGGGCTGCAGGTACACTCAGCACCTCAGTGATGAGAGGAGGAGACACCAGTTGGGATCAGTGGTCAGAACAGCAGGGCCAGGAGAGTTGCGCTCAAGTCTTTCCTCAAATCTACTACTGGGCAACTGGGATCTCCTCCTTCTGCCTCAAAACCTCCAACAAAGAAACTGATAGGATTTTGTTATCTGTGGGAGAGCACTTGCATAGCTGTGGGCAGTGGGATGATGAGAGGAGGGGAGGTGTGGCTGTACAGGACCATTCATGGACACTGGCAGCAGCAGCACAGCAGGAACAGGCAGTGGGAACACTGCAGAGATGTTCCTCTGCTCTGGGCAGCTTGTGAAATCCCATCTCCCTCACTTTGCTGAGTTCTTCCCACCCAATACAGGCAGGCCTTAACCAGCAATCCAAAACTAAAACCAGAGAAGCTGTGGATGCCCATCCCTGGATCTGTTCAAGGCTAGGTTGGATGGGGCTTGGAGCAATCTGGATTTTTTCAACCAGGTGTCCTTGCCCATGGCAGGGGATTTGAAGTAGGTGACCTTAAATGTCCCTTCCAACCCAAATAATTCTGTGATTCTATGACTCTGATTCTGCCTTTCCCTGGGAACACTCAGGAGCTGTCAGCAGCTGAAGAAGAGCTGGAAACCTTCAACAAACCCCTCAGGCCCAAGCCCACCACTGGTCTCCAGTTGCTCACGGAGCTGATGGTCTCAGCTTCCCCTCTCAAAGGCTTCCCCTTGCCTTTGTCCTTCTCTGTTTGTCCCTCTCTCTTACCTGCTGAGGCACCCCCAGGGCTGACACTGGGGGGAAGGTGACTGTGTCACCCAGGTCAGGACACTGCTGACCAGCTCCACCTCCAGCAGCCTCCCACCCTGGGGCTGTGCGGTGAGAAGAGCATCCCCACTTCCCAAGATGGGAATGGAGAAGGGAAGGAGTGCTGTCCCTGGCCACCCTCATGACCAGTTTGAGGTTCTGCAGGCAGATGTGACCTCCTGATGCCAAGGCAGCTGTGCTGCCATGGTGGGCTCCTGCTGAGCTCACTGGGCCTCGTCCCTGGGCAGTGGGGGACCCCAGGGTGAGCTCTGCCCCACAGAGGGACCCCAGGGTGAGCTCTGCCCCACAAAGGGACCCCAGGGTGAGCTGTGCCCCACAGAGGGACCCCAGGGTGGGCTCTGCCCCNTGCTGCTGCTGCTGCTGCTGCTGCAGCTGTGGATCCCGTGGATCCCGGGGAGGCAGTGCTGGCAGGAGCAGGGACAGGGATTTACATTGCAAATCCACACACGGCTGAGCTCGAGGGACGGTGCAATCATTACTGTGGTCTTGGCAAACCCAGCTCTTCTCGATGAGGGTGATGTGCTTGGTAATTACATAAGATTGGCACATCTCTTTCTGCTGTTCCTCTTTCTCTCTTCAGACAGAGGGTTGGTGATTCAAACTGGAGACTTTGTGAGCATCCTTTGTTCAGCCTGACAACTCAGATAATGGCATTTATTGCACAGGTTTGAGGGACCACCTCACCTGACACAGGCCAGAGCAATTAACCTGCAATGCAAATGATATTTTGATTTTGAGTATAAAAATACCAAAAAAATTACATGTGATAGTTCTAATTTTTGCTCATAGTCATGCAAGTAAATGCTGTGGCATCCGAAACACTCAAAAATTCAGTGTTTTAAAACAGTTGTAGCAGAAAAGTAAAGTGACTGCGGGAAGCAAGAGTGGTTCTCCCAACCAGCTCATGCTATGGACATTGGGAAAAAGGTATTGGCAGGAGGAAATGCACCAAAGTCTTTTCCCATCAGTTGGGATGAGCTGATTTTGCACCATTTGCTGTGAACAAAGAACTTACTTGGTCTGGAGGCTGCAGGGAAGTGATGCAGAAAAATCTGTGACTGGACAGGTAGGGATAAGCTGTGAGTGCCTGTCACCAACACACATTTATAATATCCTACAGTAATATAATTATAGCATATACTTTTTAAAATATTATATATTTTTTATAATTCATCAGATCATCCAGGAGGAGTTAAAACTTTATCTTGGAAAATTCAGATCGACAAGGATACCAAGCTATAGCCAATTCACTGGTGGATGTGGCCAACAGAGAGTGTTCTTGAATTTCAGATACCTTTCCAAAAATAGGAAGAAAAAATTATAAGAACTATGTTGAAAATCAAATCAATCCCTTCACGATGCATGGTCACTTTGCTGTCAGTGGAACTGCCCTGGCTGTGGGCAGCATGACCAGGGAGGGGATCACTCCTGCATAGGCTCAGGACACATTGGTTCACCAGACACTAAAATGATTATGGGATAACCCAAAACACTTGCAGAGAGTAATAAATCTTGGAGCTCTTGCGCCACCTCTCATGTCCCCAGCTGCTGCACCATCATGCCTGGGGAGGTGGGACAGCGCTGGCAAACTTGAAGGAGCTACCAAGGAAATCCATTTCATTAAAACAAAGAAGAGTGGTAGATGTAATTTTGCAGATTTCATTTGGTGTTAAACCCACCTGCCTTCTGGTGGGGCAGATCAAACCCTGCTGCCAGTAGAATCAGTAATGGAGTGGGAAATGCAACTGGACCTGGGAGGAGTACGAATTGTGAGGTAAGAGGTGCAAGGCTGGCTGCTGGAGGTAGATTTTTTGTGATTAGACCATTTAGTCTGGTCAGAAATAGCAGATAAGCTTTAGGGGAAACAAGCCCTTCTCTGAATTTGAAATAGAAGCAGCAAATTGACAGATGGCTCAGGATAGCAGGAGCACTGCGGGGCCAGCTAATCACTGGAGATAAGATCTGCAACACAGGCAGACTCCCAGCCCCCGCTGTGGCACCGTCCCTGTCCCTGCAGACATCCCGGCAGGTGGGGAAATGCCACCACACCAAGGAGTGACCTCATGTCCCAGGGGACACGTGCAGCTCCAGGGAGACTGAGCCACACCACTGCCAACCTCAGCCTTTGATGGGAGCCTCCATCTTAGGGAATAAAAAAGCTCATGAGACACAATCTGCCTCTCCATCCCTTGGCAGGTGTTTTCCAGCCCCAAGGAAATAGGATTTATGTTACTCACAGGTATCAAAACCATCTTGTGAAAAGATGGCAAAATTAAATTCCTGAGGAAAATATTTATAAGAGCATCAGGAGAGCCAGTGCTAGAGCTGGATCTTCTTTTCAGCGGGGTGTGTTGGGTACTGTGTGCAAGCTTGGTAAAGAGATCCACTCCAAAGGGATCCCTGTCTCCAGCTGTGCTGTGCATTCCTGAGTGTCACTGCAGTCCACAGCTTCCTGGGCTGTCAGAAACTCCTGGGACCCCTCTCACAGAGCACCTGACTCACCTGGGTGTTGGGAAATGGCAGGAAAGCATCACCCTGCTGTGGTTATATTAAGCAACACCAGGCTGGCTACTATGGACTCACAGTAGTTACCCAGAGCAGCTGTGGCTGCCCCTGGATCCCTGGGAGTGTCCAAGGCCAGGCTGGACAGGGCTTGGAGCAGCCTGGGACAGTGGAAGGTGTCCCTGCCATGGCAGGGGTGGCACTGGATGGGCTTTAAAGTTCCCTCCCACCCAAACCATCCTGAGATTCCATGATTCTGTGACTCTGGCACAGGAGCTGCCAGGCACGACTGAATGGTGAATTTCATCTTTTATGCCTCCATCTCATCCTCACACTTTCTCCTGGTCTTCATTAAGACAAGAGCCTTGGGAAGGTTTTGCTCAGATTACTGGGGAAGGTTTTAGGAAAATTCCTCTATGACATTCTTGAAAAAACTCTCCCCCTCACCGCTGCAGACAATCCCATTTTCCCTCTTGGGGGACTGGGGCTGGATTGACAGGAGCCGACATCCATCCTGTGGGTGCTTGCAGCTCCCGGGGCCTCTTTGTGTCAGGCTGCTTTAACAACAAACAGAGCACGGCCCCTGCAGCATCCCTGGGGAGGCACGGGGAGAGGGACCCGGCACGGCCGGCTCCTCATGCCTGGATTACCCCGTGGATGAAATGCAGATGAAAATGATTTTCACTTTTTTCTTTCATTTTCAGATCCCCCATATTGACAAAATGTGAGTATGAGGCAGATTGACATCCAGATTTGACTTGGGAAATGGTTCAGCATTAATGTATTAAGCTAATGAACTTCAGTTATCCGGATTGGTTTGCCAAAATTAGACCCAGGGAATGGCTGTTTATTCAGTAGGAAAGAGAACATAAAAGATCTGCCCCTAAATTTTCCCAAAGCAGCTGATGATGATGATGATGTCTAATTTCGATGGAATTCTTAACCTGACACATTTCAGAGAGACTGACTGTCAGGGAACTGACCCCCGGAAAATTCAGGATAATGGCACATGGTATTGCTCACAGATTTTAAGATTTTCCTATGTAAGTGTTACATCATGCATCCAGTCCAGGGTTAATAGTACTCAGACAGAGTCTGCTGTAATACATTTATGTATCAAACAGGGTTGCCCTGTAAATAAATTCAAAAGATTTTCAAAGCCAGAGTTTTTAAGGCCAAAACTCAGAGATTTCTGTGGGATTTGGAATTGAGGGGGAATGCCATTTCAATTGAAGGCAGCTGAGGCTCCTAACAGGTTCCTGATGCTGGGCAATAGGAAGGAGTAGTGGCAGGATTATTGGAATTTCATTTGTGCACTGTCTGGGGAAGGCAATGTAATTTCTTGCCCCTTCTGCCTCCTTGGCTCTGTTGGAGGAGGCTCTTTGCTCCTGTTTCTTGAATTTCAATGATAAGGTCAAACAGGCAGGATCAGCAGGGAGAAGGCAGGGGAAAATCAGTCCTACATGGAGAACTGAGTCGTGTTTAATCATTATTATGATAATATAACATTTATAGTGCAGTGGAGGCGTGGGGCTACTAACAGAGCCATGGGGTGCCTGCACCAAAAATCCATCAAGGTCAGTATTTCACCTCCAGCAGCCCCATGTGGCTGCCAGCAGGGAAGGATGAAAGCATGAGGCAAATACGCTTGCCCAGGATATTCTCCAAGCCTCCGGCCATTTGTGTCTCAAGGATCCATCAGGCTGGGGGATGCTGCAGTGCTCCTCACCACTGGGTATATTTTGTTTTTATTCCTATTTCTGCCATATTTCCCTGGCATCATTACAGAAGGGAGGGAGGGAGTGAAATTGCAGAGATGCTCCTTGAGTCCTTGTTCCCTTGGCTTGGCCTTCCCCATCCTTTCCATATCCCTTTCCCTGGGATATTTGTGCAGAGGGGAATGATGGTCTGAGCTTTTGTGACTCTCATGGCCACAGATCCGTCTCAAAACTGACTGTGACAGTTGTGCAGAAACATTCTTAATTTGGGAAGATGAGCAGGAAGGTGCAATGTGTCTTTAAAAAGCTCCTTGCCCAGGGAGACCTGGGTCCAGCACATCACCCAAAAGCCCGAGAAATTTGATAGATGAGTCTCCAACATTCTTGTCATGTCTCCCCTTCTCGTTTTGCCCCCTTCCCCAGGCTGGGAGTGCTGAGAGGCGTGCTGTGAGGTCTGTCTTGTGTCCGGGAGCCTGTCAGAGCTGGGACACGCAGCCCATGGCCTGCAGCTGGACTCACAGGAGTCTCCATCAAGCACTCATCCAAACGCCTCTCCCGGGCGGAATGCCCTGGGGTTCGGCACTCCTTTGTTTTGAAAGCCACAGTTATTTGTATCAGCAAAGCATGCAAAGAGTGCCCCAAAATGAGAGGGAGGGGGAAGAGAAAGAGGGAGAGGGGCAGAGAGTTTCTGTGCCTGATGGGATCACGCTTTTGGGGTCTGATACTAAACAGAGCATCAATATTTTTGCAGAGAACCCCAAGGCTGTGAGGGGGACCTGGGCTGGTGCAGGCAGAGCAGAGGAGACCCTGTGAGGATCCAGCTCTCCCTTGGGTGCTGCCAGGCTTCACAAGGCAGAGCAGAGCAGTGGGGAGGAGCAATGGGGTTTGAGAGCTGCTGCTGAATGCACACGGAGTCTGCAGATAGTGTGATATCCCAGTTGGGTTTCTGGGAGAGCAGGGAATGTGAAATCCTTTTTCTCCAGTAGATGCTACACAGGAATGACCTGGGGACATAAGAGACAGTGATAAGTGACTCTCTCCATCCCCTTTTATCCTGTTTACAATACAGAGGCTTTCCTTGAACAAAACCCTTTTTTTCCTCTCCATGCTTCTGGCTGTTGTGTCTAAATGAGCCAATTTGCTGAAGGACTCCTTCTGGAAGGACTTGAAGTCTAACAAGAATAGATGCTGGGTTGCAGCATGTTGTTTCTGGCAAAAATCAATTTCTTCACAAAAGAACAGAAATCTGTTCTTGTATTTCAGTGCTCGCCATTTCATCAGGGCTCCTGCATACCTCTCACAGCCTTGGCCAGGAGGGAATCCCAGGGTCTATTTCCATTCAACCTATTTCCAGAAGTGTTTGAAAACGGGGTCTAATGGCTCAGGGAAGGGGGAGCAAAGCACGGGGAGCAAATGTGTTTGTTACTGCTGCAGTTAATGGCTTTGTTGATATGCTGTTTATCCTTGGGCTGATGTGATTTCTGGGGCTTGAGTTGCTGTTTGACATCCAGGGGATAATCTCTTGCCAGAGGCCTGGACGGCTGCATGGCAGGGCAGGGCAGACTAAGTTTGATGCATCATCTGAGCCATAAGAGATGGACCCACAGGGACAGAATCTCTCATTAATTAAAGATGTGTTGTTGTTTCCCTCTTTATATCTGTGTGGTGCTCAGGGACATGTTCTCCTGTGACAAGGCTGCATTCTTCAGGTGCTCACCCTGAACTGCAAAGGAGCAACAACAGAAACAACCCAACATTTTGGAGACTGTTCCGGCCTCCAGGTTTCCCAATTTGCCCAGTCTCACATCAGGAGGTGTCTGCCTTCAGCTTCCCCACCTCTGAAAATAATTTCTCACTTTTCCTCCAACATTTGTCATCCTTCAGTAGCCTGAATTTTTGCTGTACAGTTATTTTGGTTTTGCCTAAGTCAACTGCAGGATAAGGCTGAGGTTTCTGAAGGGAGCTTAGGATTTAAATCAGTGTATTTTATTCAATAGTATTAGAGTGTTTTATCTGGATCTCAGTTTATCTTAATCTCAGTTTAGACATTATTCTTGTTGATAAAGCAGGTTTCCCTTCACACCGCATGTGGGACAGGCAGCAGAAACCCAGAAAAGGGCAGAATCAGCTCAACATCAGGGGGAATTCAAAGCCTGAGGAACAAGTATAAAATGACAACATTTAATAGAGGGAAAAAATAGTGGAGAAGGAGAGAGCTGAGTGCTTGTCTGGACCACGAGGACAGAGGCTACAGACTTTTAAATTATTGGTCTTATGGTATAGCATTAAATGCTTTACAGAATACAAGCCTTCCCCAATTTCTCCCAATCAAGCTCTTATTAGCATGAAGTTTGTTGACAAGAACTATTTTCCATTAAACAACAGTGACAAGACAGAGTTATGGTCCTGGTTTGAGCTTTTTAATCAGTGTTTGTACCTGTGCCTCTGATGTCCTACTGTCCTGACTAACTGGGCTATATCTCCCCACCACGTTGGGTTTTTAATAATTCACCTTTTCCTTGCTTTTCCCATGAAGTAAAAGGTGACAGGAATTCAGGTGGCTCAGCAGACTCTGACCATAAAGATACTGAGTGTTGTAGCTCGATACATACAAGGAAGAGTTGTGGCTTAAACTGTGGTGGATTATCTGGTCCAAACAATGAAGAGTAAACTAAAAAAAGCCATCTCTCATCCAGCCCCAGAGCAAAGCTCTGACAGGAGAGGAGCCTGCAGTTCCACCATGAATGGGTGGCATCTTGCTGAAGAAAATTTAGTGTCTTTCTAAGTATGGAGAAAAACCAGGATTATTAAGAAAGCAAAACTAATTGCAGGATGGACACTGTAAACTCATGTGTGAACAAACCTGTAAAGTGCAGGCAGTTCCCTGGCAATGAAACACTGAACAGGACAGAACGGTGCAGGACAGGTGTAATGATGATGAAAGAACACAGAGGTTTTTTTAGAAGGGGTATCTGGATATAGAATTCATCCTACGATGAAGTATCAGCTCAGTGTCTGCATCTCCAGGTGTTTTGGTCACCTGCACTCCCAGAGGTGACCTGACCTCTGCAGGCCCCACCGGCAGAGCTGTGTCCAGCCCCTCCTGGGCATCAGCAGGACGTGGAGCTGCTCAGGGGACGAGGCCTTGGAGCTGCTCCACGGGCTGGAGCCCCTCTGCATGGAGCAACATGGGAGACCTCGGGATGTTCACCTGGAGAAGAGGGAGAAGCTCAGAGCCCCTTCCAGGGCCTAAAGCGGCTCCAGGAGAGCTGAAGAGGGACTGGGGACAAGGAATGGAGGGACAGGACACAGTGAATGGCTTCCCACTGCCAGAGGACTGGGATAGATGAGACATTGGGGAGAAATTTTTCCCTGTGAGGGTGGGCAGGGCTGGCACAGAGTGCCCAGAGCAGCTGCTGCTGCCCCTGGATCCCTGGCAGTGTCCATGGTCAGAGCTTGGAGCAGCCTGGGATAGTGGAAGGTGTCCCTGCCCATGGCAGGGTACAGTGGCACTGCACCACGAATCCACTCCATGCTCCCGTGCGGGAGATGCAATTCCGCGACCCCGGGCGGCTCTCGCAGCTGACACCCTTTGAGCCGCCCGTGCCGGCAGGCTGCAGCCGCCGCTCCCGACGCCGCGGACGGACACGGACACGGATGATTTGGGTGGGAAGCGCCGCCCGGGCCCGGCCCCTCACGGCCCCTCACGGCCCCTCACGGCCCCGCCCCGCGCGCGCCTCGCCGGTCCTGCAGCGCCCCCTGGCGGCCGCGCGGCGCGCAGGGGCGGGACCACGGCCTGGGGGAGGCGGAAGCGGAAGCAGCGAGAGGCGGCGGGGCCGGAAGTGGCGGGAGGCGACGTGTGCGGAGCGGAGCCGGTGCGGGATGGAGGGGCTGTACCAGCAAACCAACAAGTGCGTGAGGGATTGAGGGGGGTGTGAGGGCTGTACCAGCAAACCAACAAGTGCGTGAGGGATTGAGGGGTGTGTGAGGGCTGTACCAGTAAACCAACAAGTGCGTGAGGGATTGAGGGTTGTGTGAGGGATTGGGGGGGATGTGAGGGCTGTACCAGCAAACCAACAAGTGCGTGAGGGATTGAGGGGGGTGTGAGGGGTTGGGGGGTGTGTGAGGGCTGTATCAGCAAACCAAGTGCGTGAGGGCTCGGGGGCTGAGGGGCTGTACCCTCAAACCAGCAGTTGTCTGAAGGATCGGGGGAAGCCGCAAACCGAGTGTGTGAGGCCGGGGTGTGAGGAGCGGGGCCGGGCCCGGTGTGCCGGAGCCCAGAGCCGACACCCCACAGATCTGAGCGTCCTTTTAAAGCGTTTCCCCGTATAAAACCCCGTCCCGGAGCGGGGCCCCGCGGGGAGCAGAACCCCGGGCCGCCTGTGCCACGTCAGCCCCGAGGGCTCGGCCGGCCCCGGGAGCGGTGATTCCCGCTTAGTGATGGGGATTTATTTAAAGCACTCCCGTTTATAAGGATTTTTGCAGCAGGGTTTGCGGGGTCTGGCTGCCGCAGTTTAAAGCACCTCTTGAGGATAAATCCCACATTTCACAGATAGTGCCAGTCTGGAGAGGGAGGAGTGGTGTGGGAATTGCAGAGTAAGGCAAAAGTTCTCGCGGCTCTGTTGCTAATCCACATGGAATAACTCACGGGAAAGGGGCCAGAGGACACAGTTAAGCAGATACTCCGAATTTCCATGGTAATTTGTATCACTGTGGGACTCTGTTAAGGGAGGTGGGGTGGTAAGAGACTTGAATTGAATCTTGTATTGAATCATGATTTCTCTGTCATTGGATGATGATACAGAGTGACCCTGTAGGGAAGAGCAGGAATCCTGCTGGAGGTCTGGGGATGCAGGAATGGAACAGCAGCTGTTATGGGTGTGGGGACTGATGTTGTCCTGTTCCCATTTCTGTAGTACCTAATTTTGTGATCATTAAATGGTTCAGGTTGGAAGGGACCTTAAAGCCCATCTATTTCCAGAAGAATTTAACAACCATCATTTTTTTTTGTCCTTTTCCTATGTCACTGCTTGTCCAGCCACAGTAGTTTTTTCTTACAATTACAAGCTTTTAATTTCACTTGATGCCTGTGAATTCACATGCTGTGAGACAGTGAAAATCATTCCTTATTCACCTTCTCCCCTTGGGTGGGTCCCCACTGTCATCTCCAGACCAAGCTGAACAGCTGTTGCTTGTAGAAAAGCTCTTCTGTGCTTTTTGTAATTTTCACCTTGATTTCTGTTTTAAAATAAAGTTACTTTGTAGGTGAGAGCCCACCTGCAAAGTAACTTTATTTTAAAACAAAGATCAAGATGAAAATTGCAATTTTTTTTGTAATCAATTACTTTGTATAATAAATCATTTTTTAAAAAATAAAGTTACTTTGTCGGTGTCAGTACTTGGGGTGAGAGCCCAGAGTTGCCTCCTGCTGAGAACCTGGGCTGGTGGTCAGGAATGGGCTGTCTGCCCTGACACTGTGGTGCTGATGTCTGTGCTGTTCTAAAAAGTGCATTTCAGTGAAAAGTGAGGTGCTGAGAAATGATTTTATGGCTTTTAACTGACTTCTGTGTTCATTTTCTCTTTATCTCCTGACAGGCAGGTCCATGAGGTCCAGTCCTACATGGGGCGCCTGGAGACCTCAGACAAGGAGTCCGTGCACTGTAAGTGGTGAGGGAGGGGGGCTCAGTTAATTTGCATCTTTAACCTTGTGTGCCTTCCCATCACATTAACAGTCATTGTTGGAACAGATTTAGCTCCTGAGTCATTGATCAGCTGCTGAGACCCATCACCCAGTCAGAATGCACTGAAATCCTGTTGCTGTTTAACTTCAATAAGGTGATGTTTTGTATGAGGGCAGAGCAGAAAAGACAGGACAAGAATTTGCTTCATCTTCCTGTTACAGACCTTTAACTGACAGGGAGTGATTGCTGTGGATGCTTCTTTAAAGTCGTGGTAGAATGCCAGAATTTTGGTGCTGTTACCTTTTGGAGTTCATGGTCAGGGTGTCTGTGCAGCCTTCAGCACAAGCACATCCAAACCCTCACACTGATGCCCTGATGGAGGTTTTTAAACACCTTGAATTAATGAACACCTTGGTGTGGACAGAGCTGCAGACTGAGAGCATCTCTGGGCTGGTTTGTTCCAAGCTCAGAAGCTCAGAGATGTGACTGTGCCTGTTGTTCCCTCAGCATCCACCAACTGGCAGCTTTCCCCTGAAGGTGCTCAGTGCAGTTTCTGGGGAAGATGCTGTGATTTTGTGGGCAGGAACTTGAGCAGGATGCTCCTGACATTCCTGCTGCATCAGAGTCAGAGCCTGTAATTCCACCTGCCTATGGGAATTGTGTAGAACCATTAGGTCTGAAATTGCCTCAGTAAATTTGGACTATAACCCTGTGCTCATAAATGACTCTATAATAATCAAATGCTCTGATATGTGTGGCAGTACGTTTTACCCCAGTGCAGAATGGGCACATGTATTTTGGACTTGTGTTTGAACCCTTAATTCCTGCATGAGTCACTAATAATGGGTTTCATCAGGAACTTCTGAGGTGAAAGGGCACTGCATTGACTGGATGCATTTCTGCACATGTTCACTGACTTCTCTTACCTTAAACACATTTGTGAGGCATGACTGGGCCCTAGGAAGGGCTGTGATAAATTTCCTATCAAAAAATAGCAACTTAACTAATTCTGGTTGTGGTTTTTGTGGTGGTTGTACTACTCCTTCTACAAAGCCAGGCTTCCCACACTGCTGTTCACTGGGGGTGATTTTGAAAGTTCTGGAAATTAGTGTAATTTGCCCTTTTGCATCTATTTCTTTAGACAATTTCGAGAGGATTATGTAGTTTACATGGTTTACAGTCAGTTCACCAGTTTACATAGTTAATGACTAAATATATGTATGTATTTCTCTTTATATTAAGATACTAGTGTGTATTTCAGAATTCATGGAAAACAGGATTATCCATGGTTGAAGAGCGGGAACAGGGGCCAGGAAATCAAACTTGCAGTTTGCATTTTCCAGCTTTGAGCAGATAGTCCCTTCTTGCTCAAAGAAAACGTGTGGTGGTGTAGTTTGGTCCGACAGAAGTTGCTGTGACTGTCTGTCAGCTCTCCTGTGTTGAGTTCAGCTGCAGTAAATGCTGGAGATGGATTAGGACACTTTGTTTGATTTGTCTCTGGGTGTGAGTCAGTCACTCTTTGGCTGTGGGAGATCCAGAGACAAGGACAAGGCTGTGTGTGCTCTTTGCTTCTCTGGGTGCTGCTGGGTGTGGTTCCCTGGCGAGTCCTGATGGTGGAGTAGGTGGCAGGTGCTTGGTGATGCTTCTCTGTGTTCTTGTGACAGCAAATCCTGCTCAGGGAGCAGGAAGGGGCTGCAGGGGGAATGTGGGGGCTTAAAACCCTAATTCATGGAGCTGGTGAGGAAAAGAAGCTCAGATGTCTGGAATGAGCAGGGGCTTTCCTAGCTGCCTTCTTAGAGGAGGAGGGAAAGGTGAGAGTATCAAATTACTGAGCTAAAGAAGTGACATTTCATTATATTTATAGTTCTCAGCTACCTGATTATATCCTGTAAAGATTTGCATCTGTCAGGTTTTACATGCTGCTTTGAATGCTTTTGAACATTTGCCTTCATCAGATTGCAGTTGTCTAATTCAAGTCAAATCCTGTTTTTGTTTCCTTGCAGTGGTAGAAAATGAGATTCAGGCAAGAATAGACAACATCTTCAGCAACTTGGAACGTCTGGAAATCCTGTCCAGCAAAGAACCTCCCAACAAGAGGCAGAATGCCAAACTGTGAGTTCACTGCTTTGCTGTGATTGTGCAGGGTAGTCTTTGTAATTATTTTAATTAAATTTATTGAAGCCCTTTGCCTTTTGATTTGTGTGAAATCTTTATGCTTTGCATAACTGATCTCTGTGCTCTACAACAGCAAAATTGAGGCACAGAGGCAAAATCACTTTCCTGCATTTAACCCCAGGATCATGAGAATCACTGAAGTTGTAAAAGGCCTCAGAAATCATCAAGTCCAGACTGGTGATGGATTCATGGCTCTGTTCTCAGATGAGCAGACCATGCACTTGGATGCTCTCTCTGTCAGTTGCTTTTAACAGCATTTGTGGAGGTAGAGAGTAAAATGCCTCCATTTGGTGTCATTTTGTCTGGGTCATTTTCCAAGCTGTTGGTGACTGAAATAAAGAGGTTTCTAAAGTGAGCAATAGTTTGAGCAGGAGGTTGGACCTCAGACATCACGACTTGCTGTTCTTAATTAATTCTGTGACTCGGTTATTAATGTTTAGTCTAAAATGCCCTTGCAGATAGTAGGGGTGGTTTTCTTGTCACCTGTATTAAAGAAAGAGGTCAGTGTCTGAAACAGTCATTGATGTCTTTGTAGAACTCTGGAATGGTTTGGGTTGGAAGAGGCCTTTAAGATCAGTTCCAACCCCTGCCATGGGCAGGACACCTTCCACTAGACCAGAATAGTCTGGTGATCAAACATTAAATGGTATCAATCATTTTATCAGGGCCACTGGAGTTCTGGACATGATTTGTTTCAGCCCAGTGGAGATGTCTGAGGTGTCTCCTGTATTGCCCACTGACTTTTGAGCTCCTTTTAATAAAACCTCAAACTTCAGAACATGATGCTAATTAAAGAAACTGGAAAGCATCATCTTTTATATGAAGGGGGGGGTGTCATAAAATAGAACCTGTAGAAATCCTACCATCTTCCCAAATCTGTGTTAAACGAGGAATGGATGCAGTTATATAACACCTGAAGAGACAATCCATGGGATAGGATGTCCAAGACAGCTCAGGAGTTCTGCTTCACGTTCTGTCATTATCCTGCAGGCTAAATAATTGATTAAAATGAACAATCACCTGTGAAATAATCACCAGTGTAGTACAACAGTGAGACAGGGAAGATGCAGGCGTGGAATTTCAGCCTAGCATTGGATGTCCTGCATCTCGTAGAGAACTCGAACCCATCGTTCCTTGTTATTCGTTGCTGTTTATTTACGATGCTCCTTTGCTGGTGAAGGAAAAGCAGAGTGTTTTTGTGTTGCTGGTGCTTTGCAGGCGAGTGGACCAGCTGAAATACGACGTGCAGCACCTGCAGACAGCCCTGAGGAACTTCCAGCACCGCCGGTACCTGCGGGAGCAGCAGGAGCGGCAGCGCGAGGAGCTGCTGGCCCGCACCTTCACCACCAACGTAAATAAATATCCCCGCTCGGGCTCTCTGGGCTCCTGCAGCTCACATCCAGCAGGGGGGAGGCAGGCAGCATGTAAACAGCACTGGTGGGAGCTGCCGGGAGTGTGAGTGAACCGAGAGAGGAATCAAAATATGTAGGGAGAAGTACAGCTCTCGTGAGGAAAAGCTGGGCTCTTAAGGTAGCAGGAAAAGGCTCCAGAAGCTGCTGCTCCTGTTTTATCCAGTGCAGTTCCACCTGGATTTACACAGCAGCTGTAAAAGGGTCAGTGAGGTAGGTACCAAAGTGTGCATTTCACTTGGATTTGTGTCAAATCTCTGCCAAATCCTGAGAGCTGTGAAAAGCCTGACTTTTACACACCCCACTGGCAGCAGGGGTCAGCAAACTTCAGTGTAGCCAAACAGATCACACAGCTGGGACAAAGCCCTTGCTTTTGGCCTAGAAATGAGTCAAAAGTTTGTAATAACGTGAATGTGTTCCACCTGTCCTTGTTAGTTCCTCCATTGGGAAGTCCCCACAGTGCAAATTCCTGGAGGAGTTTTGCTCTTAACAGTGTGGGCTTGCTTTCAGATTTCACTTTTCTGCAACTGAAAAGTTAGTCTTTTGTCTTTTTCTTTTTGTCTTNTTTTGTTTGGTATGGGGGCTTTTTTGTGATTTTTGTTTTGTTTTTGTTTTTTTAATACTATTTTTAAATTTTGGGTTGAATTCCCTCTTTATTTCCCTTCTTTGTTAAAGGCATCTCCTGTAACATTCATTATCTGTGTTGTCAGTCATTGTCAGGGCAAGAAAGAAAGAGTGTGAACAATCCTAATTAACTGAGATATGGGCAGTTCAATGCATTTCTCAAAGTAAGCCATAAAGATCATGTCTGGTATTTTGTTGGCTATTTCAAAATTATAAACAAGGCTTGAAAGAAACACTGCAATTTGTTGTTTTTAAACACTGTGGTGTTTCCTTGCAAGTAGAGACAAGTTTTCCTACAGGAAAATTGGCTGTTCAGAAACAAAAGGTGTGTGAGTGGAACAGTTTTAAAGGGCAATAGCAGGCTTACAGATGCAAAATATAGAGCAAATGGGTTATTTTCTCCTTCAGATTTTGAAAGGTATCATAGATGATACAATTACTTTGTATTCCTTTTTAGCTTGCTACAAAAAAGTGGCTTTAAAATGATCCTTTAATAGGAAAAGGATGATTTATTTATCAGTTATCAGCCTCTCTTGGTTACAGTTTTCCACAGTCCCTGTTTATAGACTCCCCTCTTCTGTCAGAGGTGTCAGCTGAGTGTGTGAGTAAATCACTGGAACATCCAGAACAGCTTTTGGAAGGTATAGCAGTGTTCTGAACAGTTTGCTTAATTCAGAGTTAAAAATGGGTTTTATCTTTAAAGCATTTCCTTGTACCTGGAGAAAATCACAAGCAGCCAAACAGAGCTCTGGTGCCATCCCATCTTGGGAGGACAGGGTCACAAATCTACTTCTCTATTTTTATTGCTGCCTTATAGTGGATTAAAAACCCAGAAAAACTTGTACAGAAATGAAATCTGCTGTTTTGAAGGTTGTTAAACATCTGGAATAAGAGCCATTCACGTGGAAATCTAAATGCTTCTGCTCAGACACTTGTGTGAGCCTTGGTGCTGCATTCACAGGGGCCCAGTTTGTGTGTTCTGTCACAGCCCCTTCATCCAGTGCCCTGGGAGCTCTGTCCCTGATTCTTCCATCTCCACAGTGAGCAGAACCCCTGCCCAGGCAGGGCAGCACCAACCTTGGGTCCTACATGGCATTTTCAGATGAACATTTGGGGTTTTTACCAAAGAGTCAGGTGAGAGCACATTGTCTGTGTGTCACCTGCAGCTGCTGGACACACGGGAGTGCTGTTCATTCACATGGCTGTGAATTCTGCCTTTGGATGATTCTGTTCTGAGTTCCTGCAGCAGGTGGTCAGTGTTCCCAACACTTGCCCCTTCCCAGTGCCCCAGTTCCTGCCCTAAACCATGTGGGAATAAGGAGCCATTTCCTTGCCCCTCTGGATGGAGTGGTGCCAGAGGACAGTGACCTGGAGGCCTTTGGCAGACAGGGGTGATCCCATCCCATCCCTGCCCTCCTGTGCAGTCCACATTAGAGTTTTACCCTGTTATTTCCATTTCAAGATTCCCAGTTCCTACTTGAGTGGATACATCTTTTCTGGAAAACCATGAAAAATATTAATATTTAATATTTTTTTAATAGGCCTCTGGGTGATGAGTGAGGCAGAGCTCAGGGAACCAGGCCCATGTCTGTTTGTCCTCACTGCCAGAAAGTTGCACTATTTTGTAAATGTTTAGAATGTCATCTCCAAACATTTTTTCAGGCCTTTTGTTGCTCAGTGTAATCTTCCACAAATCTTTCACTTGCAGTGATCAATGACTAAAAACCTTCTTGGTGTTTAACACCTTGTTAAACACCTTCTGTTAGCTCTGATGTTCTCTCCTGCAGTACTCTTTCCTACTGAGATTATGAAAATTCTCTGCTTTTGCTCTTTTCATCCTTGAGATCTCATTGCAGTTGAGCAGCTGCTCAGCTTTGCCTTTTGGTGTCCTCCCTGTCTTCTCTAAATGACTCTTTTCACTGAAATATCAGTGTTGTATTTAAAATCATTATGAAAAGAAAGGTGTAAGCCCAGTCCTCTCAGTCCTGTCAGGTTTTGGCCGTGTCTGCTGGTGCATGTTGTGTTTTGAGTGAGCAGGTAACCGAGTCCCTGCTTTCCCCACAGGACTCTGACACCACCATCCCGATCGACGAAACCCTGCAGTTTAATGAATCCCTGCAGAGTGCCCACCGAGGCATGGATGAGCTTATTGGCAGTGGCACCAACATCCTGCAGGGCCTGAGGGACCAGAGAGTCACATTAAAGGTGGGGGCACCATTTTTTACCAGAAAGACCCCACATTTTTCTGTGTTCGTGCTGATCAGGCTAAGTAAAATCAATATATGTGTTGTTTCAGTACATTGCTCCGAGCTGAGGATGCTGGAAACCCCCAAACTTCATTTAAACAACTTGGAATCTTTACAGTTTACCATCCTGTTAGTAATACCTTTAAGATCTCTTGGGGCTGGCTGCCTTCACCTGCAGGGCAGCATCTGGAGTGTTGAATGTTATGTTTGTTTTTCTTTGGTTGGCTGTTGTTTTGTTCAGGAGGGGCAGTAACCGGCTGGCAGGGAGGTGTTGGTTCAGATGAGCATCACCAAAGCAGCCACAAAGCTGGTGTAGAGCATTTGAGGTTAAGATAATACATCTTATTACTAATCTAATTACTGAATGTTGGTTCAGATGAGCATCACAGAGCAGCCACAAAGCTGGTGTAGAGCATTTGAGATTAAGATCAGTAATAAAGATAATGCACCTCAACAGTCCCTCCTTCCCTGCTGATAACAGCTGCATTTCTGCATCTCTTCATAGCAAGTGTTTGTATTTATTTTACAGTCTGCTCAAAGTGATGGTCAATTCTGAGTGAAAAGCTCAAAAATACAAAAAACATTCTAAAAAGTGTGTGGGGAGAAAGTGGACTTGTGAAAAATACAGGGAAATGCCTGTCTGATGTATTCATCCTCTGATGGGGATAACTGCTGTTCTCAGTTTTGTGACACTGCTTTGTTTTGGGATGTATTTGTCAGATTGAGGCATTTTTAATGACACAAATCCCAGGTTTGGTCAGGTCTGTCACACCTGCAGCTCCATGGCGTGGCAGGCAGTACCAGCCTGGTCTGCACTCCAGCTGGCACCTGGGGAGCTGAGCTGGGTGTGCACAGGCACTTTGCTGTCCTGCCCCCGGGGTTCCAGGCTGCCTGGTGTTCCCTGAGCCCTGCACAGGACCAGCACAGGGTCCAAAGCAGGGCTGCAGCTCCTTCTCTGCCCCCTGCTCTGGTGACCAGGCCCTGCACCCGCAGATCTTACATGGAGACATTAAAGCAGAGTTTGAAGCTGAGTTCTTTCCAACGTGAGGTTTAGCTTCTGGTTCAGGTCACTTGTTCACTGACCTGGTGAGTTGGGATTTGTTACAAGACAAGGTCCATTACTAGAAAAACCTTGAAGAAAACTCAGTGAGTGGTTCAGTGTTCATTGCAGAGGAGAGGTGTTGCTGAGCAGTCTGGCCACAGGAGAGGTGGGGAGAGGGGGGAGTTCTGCTGCCAGCTCATGAGGAAAAGGCTGGAAGGACTCATTACTAGTGCTGGGAGAAGATTTGGATTGTGGATGCTTTTTGGAAAGAGCACCTTCCTTGAAATTCCTGCATCCCTGGGAGGCTTGTACATTTGTCCACCATGTTGAGCACTGGGTTGCTTTGGTGTCTGATCACACTGGCCTGGAGCATCCCATCATCAGTGTCCCTGTACTGCACACAGGGAATTGGAGTTGATTCTCCAGGCTGGGAAATCACTGATCCAAGGTGATCTCTCATGAGGGACTGGATGAAACCCATGGATTCTGGAGGGTCCCTGAGAAGAAGGTGCATCCCACCACAGGAGAGCTCACCAGTGCCATAGAGGAGCCCTGGCAGGACCTGGTGCCCTGCAGGGATGAGGGAATTCTGTTTCTTGTAGTAGCACCAGTCCTGCCTGGCTGCTTTTGCTGGCTGGCAGTGACTGCCTGGTTCCTGCTGGGTCTCCCTGGGCCCTTCTCCAGCCTTTGCCAGGCCCATGAGCTCTGGGCCAGCCCTGCAGCAGGGAATTGCTGGGTGTGTGTCCATGGCTGCTGATACACACAGTCTGTGCTTTCGGGGCCATCATGTTCCTGGCTGTTCAGGGGGATGTTCTTCTCCTCACAGATGAGGAAATGTCTGTTCATGTTCCTTTTCCCCTTGACTCAGTTTTTCTTACACTGACGCAGACTTTGTTGCCTGAGAACATCTGGCAGAAGCAGCCAAAAGAGAAATGAGTTAATGTGGAATCATGGAACATCCCATGGTGAAAGGGACCCCCAGGGATCACCCAGTCCCACCCCTGACCCTGCCCAGACCCCCCAACAATCCCACCCTGGGCATCCCTGGCAGTGCTGTCCAAAGGCTCCTGGAGCTCTGGCAGCCTCAGGCTGGGGCCATTCCCTGGGGAGCCTGGGCAGGGCCAGCACCCTCTGGGGGAAGAACCTTTTCCCCAAATCCAGCCTAAACCTCCTGACACAGCTCCAGCCATCCCCTGGGTCCTGTCCCCTGTCACTGGAGCTGCCCCTCAGGAGGAGCTGCAGCCCCTGGGGAGGTCTGACCTCAGTCCCCTCTGCTCCAGCTGAACAAGTGACCTCAGCTGCTCCTCCTACAGCCCCTCCAGACCCTTCCCCACCCTCGTGTCCCTCCTTTGGACACTCATAGCTTTATTCCCTGTAATTTTGAAATAGGCAGGTATGGAATGAGTATTCCTAAATTGTCACTTTAACTGATTCATTTGTACAGTTCCACTGTTCCATGACAGCAAGAATTGAAGAGTTTTCCCTTTCTATTGTTTGCTTTCATTTTAAACCTTCATATTTGGTTTCTGTTCTCCCAGCAAGGTTTGGGTTTGTTTTGGAGCACTGTGAAAGGATTCTGCAGAGACAGGAAGGGGCTGAGCCTGAGAGCAGACTGCAGGGGGTTAACAGGAGGTGTGGGAACTGGAGGAAATAGATTCCGTGGGATTAGCAGAGACACAACCTGACCTCAGTGAAGGGCCTGAACTGCCTTGAGCACAAGACACTGATGATGTAGTTTGGCATTGCAAATCTGTGTTTTATAGACAGAAAAACTTCTGCATGTGGGTCTAATATAGTTGGTCTGAATTCTGTCCTTGGAGGGCCTTCCTCATCTTGAGTCAGGTTTATACTGAAAACAATTCCAAATTTTCACATTTTCACTCTTTTGAGACCAAAACTAATGTGGACTAAAGAAGAGAGGCTGAAGTTTTTATTTCAAAGTCAAACCGTGGAGTTCAGCACTGTGGTGAGTCTCTGTGCTGTTGCCCTGGCTCAGAGATGAAGTTACAGCATCCTGAGGTGGGGTGTTCTGTCAGAGACAGTCAGGTGTCACTGTGAGGGGCTGTCATTGTCCCTGGTGTGGCGGGGCCCTCCTGGGCACACATGGGTGTGAGGAGGGTCCTGGCCAGTGTCTGGCTGTGGCTCAGTGCTCTGCCTGCCCACAGGTGGGTCACTGTGTCCAGCTCTCCTGGAAGGGTCCTCCTCACCTCCTGTGCCATGGGGACTCTGCAGCCCTGAGTCCTCTCCCTCCTCCCCGGTCAGGGCAGTGTCCCACCCTGGCCTGTGCCTGGAGCACATCTCTGTGCCTGTATTTCATATTGTTTCCTCCAGCCACTGCCCTGAAATAAAGCAGGAGGATTCCTGTTGTGTCCCTGCTGCTGATGTAATGGTGGGATCCATATTCCTAATAATACCAGGTATCCTGCCTGCAGCACCCTGTGCTTTTCTGTGGAAGAATTTCAGGAAATTGCAATAATTACATGTTTATCTGCATTTTTTCTGCTATTTACCTTGCAAGTGTCTGGACCATCTCAGTCTCTGTGGGTGTGAGCTGTGCTGCAGCAAGGGGAGCTCTACACCAGCTTTGGCTGGTCAAAGCTCTTTTTAGACTGTGACTGGAACAGAACCAGGAGAGCTCCGACTCCTCCCTAAGGAGAGCATTTTTCTGAGACACTTTTTATCTTGTCTCTGTCCAGACAGATTGTTTTGTGTCTTTAACCACATTTATGTGTATGAATTAGTTAGTCCAAACATCCAGTTGTTTCCTCTGGCCACCTCCTGTGGAATGGTAGGGATGGAATGGTTGTGGCTGAGAGAAGTTCCATGGATTAGAATCCATCACTCACCACCCATAATGAAATACTCTTGGACCGTGGGATAGGAAGGCTCAGAGCACGAGGCTGATTGTGCCTTTGCTGTGTTGTTGTCCCCAGGGCACTCACAAGAAGATCCTGGACGTTGCCAACATGCTGGGCCTGTCCAACACGGTGATGCGGCTGATCGAGAAACGCGCCTTCCAGGACAAGTTCCTCATGCTGGGGGGGATGGCTCTCACCTGCCTCATCATGTTCCTCGTCGTGCAGTACCTGACATGAGCTGTTCACCTCCTGCAAGAGGACTGTCCCCAGGACTGACTTTCCTCTGGGTGCTGCTTTGGATGAGCCCTTCCCGTGGACTCCAGAGTTTACAGATCCCACAGGGACAGTGTCACATGGGAGATGGATGTGACTGGGGACGCTGTGCTTGAGAATGGCCCTGTGAAAATAACCCCTGGCCTTTACTGCTCTTCCCCTCAAGCCTGCAGGTTTAATGCTCTGGTTAATAGGAAGCAGAAGTGAACATGGTGCCCAGCTGTAGCAAGGCAGGAATGTCCCTTTGGGCACACAGGGATGGGAGGATGCAAAGGCACAGCCTGGGATGCAGCAAGTCTTTCCTGTGCCGGCCAGCACTGACCTGACCCCTGCATTTTGCAGTGCAAGAATGGCACAGAAAATTTCAGTGTTCATGGGCCTGAGTTCAGCCTGTGGGACTGAGTGTGCAAAAAGAGCTGGGAAGTGAAGGGCTCCCATCTCTGGTTCCATTTGCTTGGAGGAGGAGGAGGAGGAGGATGTGTGGGGAAGACTCTTAGAGCACGGTTATAACCTCAGTTAACTTCACACACAGTATTAACCAGCACAGGTCTCTGGTTTAGCCTGAAATGCTGCTCTGCTCATCTGAGGGATGTTCTGGTACCTCTCCCTGCCCTGCTGCTTCCCAGGGGATGCTGAGTGCCACGCTCCCTCCTGCTTCCACTGGGATGCATGTCAGGCCTGTGGCATCTCCCTAGGCCTCCTGCCAAATCCAGCCTCCAAAAATGACATTTCTAATGCTGGAGCACAGAGGTGTGGGGAGCTGTGTTCATTTCCTGAGGTGCTGATTGGGTTTGGGGCTCTGGAGCTGGAACTTCTGAGTGGATTGAGCAGGTGAATCTCCCTGTACTCCCTGGAGGTGTGGGATTTGTTCACAGAGCTGGAACAGGTTCTTCACCCCAGGGGAATGGTGGGATTAGCACAGCAGGCTGAAACAACACTGAAAATCAGCTTGGTCAGGAGAGTTTCCTCAAGTTTGTGCCTTGGGATGGTGATGTCCCCATCCTTGGGAAGGGCATTCCCTGTACCTGTGCAGTCACTGTGAAGGACACTCAGATGTGTCACCTCCCGGGGGTGCTGCTGCCTCACGCTCTCCTTGGGGTCATTCCCTGTCCCAGTGAAACATTTCCAATGTGAGATCCTTGTCTCAGTCCAGCACTGGGGGTGTCTGATAGAGGGGCCATCCTGGGATTTTGGGCATCATCCATTTCAATCACCCTACAGATCATTCCCATCCCCATGTGTGGCAAGTCTGGAGCTTTCCCTGATGTCCAGCAGTGGCACAGATGTCTCATATCCAGGTGATGTGGCCTCGTGCTGGCAATTCCTTCCCTGTTTCCTGTCTGGAATGGTTGTGGGTCTCTGGATTAGTAACTAATCACAAGTTCTACATTCTGTCCTCACTGCACTGAGCTTTGCTTTCATTATGTACCCTGTTGCAAACTGGGAGAAAGGGTTTTAATAACTGAAAAAATTTTAGAAGGAATTTTAGGGAATACAGGCCATGAGACAGGGCCATGCAGGTGACCAGAGCTGGGTGGGGCCCAGCCAGACACCTGGAGTGACCAGTGACCCCTGCCCATGGGCCTCTCCATGTGTTTGATACTTCTGAAGTGTTTCCTGCCCTTGGAGTTCCCCATTTTTCCAGGTTTTCCAAGGAAATACTGTAGCAGAGCAAGCGTGGAACTGGTTTTCACTTGAGCCCAAGGAGTAAGGAATTGAAAGGAAAAGAGGGAATCTGCAGTGATGGAGCACCTGTCATGCTGTGTAATAGAAATCATAAATCCAAATTTGCCTGAAATTTATTTTGGATTTGAATTCTGATGGATTCAGCCCTTGAGAGGGCAGCTGAGCACTCCCAAGGGGTCCCTGGCAAATCTCAGTTCTGATGAACTGATCCAATTCCACTGAATTTTACAGTGTTGGGGTTTAGGGTTTAAGGCTGTCCCTGTTTAAAGTTTCTGTAGTTGTGACCTGGTGTAGCAGAGTTTGTCTTACACCAAGGTGTGACTCTGGCCAATCTCTTTCCTTTTGGGCTGTGGTAGGAGCCATAAGATACTTGGAACTGGATTTTTTTTTCTGCTTCTGAGCCTAGCTTGGCATTTTAATAGATGTTTTCCTGTTGATTTATTTTGCCTTCTGGAGTCTCCTCTTCCCTGCACAGGCTGATTTCCCCTTGGTGAGCCAAGTGTCCTTGCTCCCCATGGCATCCAAAAGGGACACGTGGGGCTTGAAGGAACCGCCTGGGGAGCTGGATTTGGGGACATGTGACATCAGACACGTTCGTGGTGCCTGTGAAGTCCAAAGAGATTTCCAAGGGCATCTCCGGTGGTTTCTGTGAAAACACAAACCTCCATTGCAGTGGACGTGGCAGGGACACGGGTGGTTCCTCCAAGGCCCACATCTCCCCTCTGGATGCAGTGGGGAATGAGCTGGAGCCCTGGTGGGATTGTGGTCCCTGCCAAAGGAAATGAGCTGGAGCTGGAGCCCTGGAGGCTTTGCTGCTGTAGCTTGTTGGTGTTTCCTTCCTCACCAAACAACCAACTTCTGCTTCCAAACCGTGGCACGAGTTCCAGCTCTGGGGTGAGCTGCTCTCTCAGGAGGGGACTCTGTGGGAGTTCACTTGCCTCTGGAATAAAACTTTTTACCAGTATTTTATACATAAAGGAGCAAGGGTGGGATGTGATTCATGTGATGTTCTGTGAATAAAGATTTTTTTTAAAACAAAATGAAGTTTGTTGTTTTTTTTTTTACCTTAGCCAACATTTTGGGGCCAAAATAAGCAGGAGCAGTTCCAGGATTGATCCTGGTTCACTGTGGATGGAGGAGGGGTGTGCAGGGGAGGGGGCCACGGGGGTGCTGTGGGGGGCTCCCATTTGGGTCACAGTAGGAAATGGGTCCCACTGTGTCAAGTTTTCGGGGCATCTTCATTGAAAACCACGGCGATGGGAGTTGTAAAAGCAAAGTCCTTTATTGCATGGCTAAATCAGTCCCATGAGGACAAAGTTATCAGCCTGTAGCTGCACACAGAAACCTTGTGACATAAAGTCTGTAATCCCAAACAGAAGCAGCAGCCACGGCAGCAGCAGAGGCCTCAGTAGTCTGTGTCCCATGAGCGTCTTATCAGGAGCAGTCTGTGCAGTAGCAACAAGAGTGGCAGCAGTGTTTGTGAGCCCTCTGTGTGTGTGTTCTGAGAGAAGTGCATTTTATTCTAATTTTGGCCAATCAGGCTTAAACACTAATTTCTTACAATGGTGTTGGACCTGTCCTAAGCTAAAATTGATGTGTGACAATTTTTGTAAGTTCTTACACAAATTCTACACATATAACTTCATCTGTTCTATCTAGGAATTTTCAGCAAGGCTACGTTATTTTTGTTATGACTAGAGTTTAACTAACTTTGCAAAAGGCAATGCCACTAAACTTTAAATTAGATCTTAGTCCCTTATTAACTAACTCAAGTCTCTTATTTGCTAAAGTACTTAAAAATCCTTTACTTAAAGGATTTAAAGTTTAAAACTAAACTTGCATTGCTACCTCATGTCTGTGTGGATTTAAGTATTTTAGTTTCTCTGAAGGTTCTAATTAAATCCTCACATTTCTGGGCACTCCTGGACCTGTGTGGATTTGGCCCAGGGGGATTCATGCTCCAACACCACTGCACTGGGGTTGGAAGGAGCCGGACCCTGTGCTGGACCTCACTGGTCAGACTGGTGGGATGTGCCAGGCTGGGAGAGCCCCAGAGCTGGTGGTGAAAGGGAGCTGGAAATGGGTGGGTGATGGAACAGGAGTGGGGGCAGCTGGGGGCACATCCAGGCCCTTGCTGTGCTCTGCCCACTCCCCCTGAGGTCCTCAGAGGGGCCAAACCTTCCTCTCCCTCTCTGCCTGCCAGTGATGCAGGTGAGGGGGCTCTAATTAAGAGAAGAAAGAGTTTGGAGGGCAAAATGTGACTGTTGATAAAGAGATTGTGGATTTAAAATGTGAGATCGAGGGGTTGGATTATCTTCCTCTTGCTCTTAAATTCTGTTTTGAAGTAATTCCAGTCCCCACAGCTACAAAACATTTATTAAATCAGAAAATACCCAGCAAAGAATGCAGGAAGTTGTCAGTGCTGTAGGTATGAACTGGAGGCAGAGGTGGGAGCAGCCCGTGGCAGGGCTGGGATGGGGCTGCACCGGCTCCTGTCCAGGGTGGGCCCCTGAGGGGCTTTGATACCGTGAGGAGCAGCTGGAAATGGGACTGATGCTTCAGGAGTGTGTTTGAATGTGACTGAGCATGTGGAAGAAATCCAAGAAAGGTTTTATGTCCTGGTTTCACTTGGGATTGAGTTAATTTTCTCCCCAGCAGCTGTTCCCAGGGCTGTTTGGGATTCAGTATGGGATTAATGCTGATAACACACCGATGGTTTGTGTTTACTCTAAATCAAGGACTTTTCAGTTTCCCAGGCTCTGCCAGTGACCAGAGGCTCAAGAAGCTGGGAGGGAGCAGGGCCAGGAGAGGTGACTCAAACTGGCCAAAGGGATATTCCACACCACAGAGTCATTCCGAGCATATAAACTGGGAATGATGGGCTGGGAGGGGTCAGAGGGTGGTAAACAACTGTACTGGCCAGCACTTGTCTGTCTTGGGTTTTATGTCTCCCCTTCTCTCCCTCCCTCCTTCATTATTTTTTAATTATTATTAATTATATCTAACTTTGTTTCAATTATTAAACTGTTCTTATCTCAACCCATGAGTTTTGATTCCCCCCCATCTTCCTGCGCTGGGGGCAGTGAGCTGTGATGTTTAGTTGCTGGGTGGAGTTAAATCTGAGATAGAAACGTTTTTAAACAAACAGACAAAAGCAGCCAGGATTTGAGCACTTAAAACCAGTGAAATGGGGGCAAGGTATGTGCAGAAGAGAGGGGGAGATAATGAGTGATAAGAGATGATGACTGGGTGGGACAGAATTAACTTAGAATGAAGATGGTGTAGATAAGTACCAGAGGATGTTTGTACTTGGCCCAAAGCCTGCTCTGTGCCCGCCTCTCCCTGTTCACTCTTCCTCAGGTTAACCCTGGAATGTCCCAGCACAAGGGGATGTGTTAAAAATCCACCTCCTCTAGTGCAACACGCCCACGGTAACACTGCCCAGGGCTGGAAGTGTCAGCTGGAGGAGGAAAATGTTTCTTCCCGGGCCATAAGAAGTGAAGGGGTCGTGGTTCCCCAGCCCCGTGTAAAGGGAAAAGCTCTGTCAGCTCCTGCCTGCGGGTGATGGAGCCCTTCCCTCCCCAGCCCCAGGGGATTCCTGGCATGGAGCTTCCCTCTTCCCCCCAGGCACCCTTGGGCTCCTGTTCCACCACTCTTGGATATCTTTGTGCCTTGGCTTAGGGAGGGGAAGGGCCAAGAGAAAGGAAGGGGGACAGGGGAATAAGGCATCAGTGGAAAGGGACAGTAGAAATTAAAGCCCAGGACTGGGAATTATCCTGGAGTTACAAAATACTGGGCAGGGATATTGTCAGAGCCCTTGGCTGTGCTGGACACAGAAAAAGGGAGCTGCTGCCTTGGGCTATTATGGGATGTCTGCATCATGTGTAGAGGGATGGGGTCAGGAAAGCCAAGGCACAGATGGAACAGGACCTGGCAAGGGATATAGGTCAGAACAGAAAGGCCAAGGAGAGTGCAGCCTCCTGATGGAACAGAGGGGAGAAATGGTGGCAAGGGACAGTGAGCTGGGAATGTCCAGCCTGGAGAAGAGAAGGCTCCCAGGAGACCTCAGAGCCCCTTCCAGTGCCTGAAGACTTATAAAAAAAGAGGGACTTCTAACACAGGCAGTGATGGGATAAAGGGAACAGTTTTTAACTGAAAGAGGGGAGATTTAGATTAGATGTTAGGAAAAAATTCTTCCCTGTGAGGGTTGGGAGGCCCTGGCACAGGTTGCCCAGAGCCCCCGGGGCTGCCCCTGAACCCCTGGCAGTGCCCAAGGCCAGGCTGGATGGGGCTTGGAGCAGCCTGGGACAGGGGAAGGTGTCCCTGCCCATGGCAGAGGGTGGCACTGGGTGTTACCCCACTGTTACCCCAGTGTTAATAACCTGGAGGAGCTCTCCTCCTCCTCCTCCACAGCACACACAGCTGTGAGCCCCAAGGGGGAGCAGCTTTCACCCACTGCCAATTAAAGGAGCTCAGGCTAATGGTGACCAATTATGGCATTTACCTGTCAAATTGTAGTGCTCTGGCCCACAAATCCCATAAATGAGCTACTGCTGTCAAACCAGAAACAATCACAGCTGGTGTTTGTCACCACTTTCATTCCAAGTGACAAAAAAGAAATCAAGGTGGAGAGCTTCCCATGTCAGCATTTACTGATTCCAAAGACAAGCAGTCGCGGGGCATTTAAAACATTTTTATTCTAAATTGCTAACAAGAACCTTGACATAAATGGACAGAATTTTAAAAGAATCCTTATTTTGCATATTCCAGTCAACATGCATTATTTTCTAGTGGTAGTATACAGATGGTGGAAATCCAGTCTTTAGAGGAAAATATGAAGGCATTAATCTCTTTCTAGACAAACATCATGTCTGGCTTCTTAATTCTTTATGGTTGCATATTTAGATACCATTTTGTACTTTGCATGTTTGGAAATATACTGCTTGATCTGAACCTTTTCAGGCCTAAACATCTATTTTTACTGATTTAAACCATCCCTACTCCCTTCCTCCCCTCCCCAATACAGAACAGGTACCTGAGAGCTCTCAAACATGTTTTAAGCATTAGAAAACTGCAAAACTGTAATGGAAAGTGGAAAAGCACAGCAGTGTCCTCCTGAAACTTCCCCTCTTTGGAGTTGTGTGTGATGCAAGGAACTTGCAGAGGATTCTCTGTTGAGGTCTGCCTGGGGAAGCCCCTCACACACAGGAGACAAAGGGAAGGCCTAAGGTGACAAAGGCAAGGCTGAAGGTGTGAGGGTGCAAAAGTTAAGCTCAGGATGCTCTCAAAGGAATCTGCAAATGACAAACACGGTTTAAAACCCAACCTGAACTCTTGCCATATCCTGAGTGAATAAACTCAGATTTCAACAAGATAAAAACAAAAGTGTATACACAGAAAAAATACTTCTGAGTTTGGCTGCTCCAGATTATTTTAGTCTCAGCCTCTTCACAGACTGGAGAAACTCTCAGCGTTTTGTGCTCTCCAGGCTGTAACAGGCCCTCAAACACAACTCCTAGAGCCTCAGTTGCAGGGAGTTTGCTGCAGCTCCCCAGCAAACAGCCAAAACTTCTCCTGAATGTCCAGCAGAAGTTCCACATAATCCCTCTAGGCTTCCAGAGAACAGCAAGATGCTTAAGGCATAGGGCAGAAATTCCTGGAAGTTACTGTTGGGTGGTTCCTGACTTCCACTGAAATGGGACTGTAGCAGTTCCTGCTGTGCCAGGCCTGAATTCTCCCAAATCTGCCATTCCTGCAGGACATTCCCCTCCCATTCCTGCATCCCTCTGTTTGCAGCTAGCACTGAGCAGGAGCACCCAGCTCCCAAGGGGCTCCTCCACGTGCACAAAGGTTTTAAATGGTCAAGCAAAGGAACAAGGTTCTGGGGGGATATTTTCTGCCCTCCAAACTGTTCTGTTTCCCACTATCACTTCTCTAATTAGGAACCTAATCAGTTCCTACTCCTCTGCTTACAATAACTTCCTCAGTCCCCACTCCTTAAAACCCTTTGAAGGGTCTCCTACTGTTTCCCAATCTCTGGAGCTCACAAAAGTCTCAAAGATCTCACAGATCATTTCCCTGTTACAAAAAACAGAGACTTGCCAATTAAAATGTTTTTCCTGTTCACAGGCAGTTACCATGACCCAGGGCTGAGCAGGGAAGGTTTCTGAGTCTATGTAATTTTATCAGTCCATTTTTTCAAGAACAGGAACAGAATTCACCAAGTAAAGGTGAGGGTAACTTTTAAAACAAGTGGTTGGGGGCAACATTTGGCAACCAAGGACAGTTCCACAGGTTCAAACATTAAGAAACACATTATGCAACAGAGTGTAGAGTCCTGCCATCACGTGCAGAGCATGTCTGTCATCTGCAGGAGCTCTCCTGTTCCAGTCAGGGAGACACTTACTGCTGGGGCAAACCCAAGTTCCAGGGGGAATTCCGAATTCTGGAAAGGACAAGATACAACTTTTACACGAGGTGGACAAAGATACAACAACTTCCCCCATCCCTCCAAGGGACAGTGGCCTCTGCAGAGGCAGCACTTGGCAACAAGGCTTGTCTACAACTGACATTTCAGTTTGGCTTGCCAGACTCAGCCCAACACTGTGCCAATTGCAGAGTCCCTGGCTGTGCAGGAGCTGTGCCTGCAGCACCCTGAGAGCACCAGGTTTAGTTGCTCCCGGTGGAAATCAGGACAATCATTCCTCAAAGCATCTTTAAGCTGTTGCTTTGCTGCTAAAGGCAAATAAAAGTCGTTGATTTCATCAGCATTAGACACTTCCCCATGGGGAGCTCCTTCTCTCCCTCCCCAGATGGGATTTGATAGCTTCCTTCCCCAGTGGTGCTGGTTTAAGGAGCTTGTTTCACCCCAGCTCTGACTTAGCTGGGCCTGAAAGTGAACAGAGCACAAAGCAGAGGAACGATTTGGTCTAAGCCAGGGGCAGGGTGGGGGGTGAAAGGGGATAATGGGGATGCTGTGGAAGGGCCTGTTTAGAGAGACAGCAAACGTGGCCAGGAAGCAGCTCTGCCTAACCTGGGCCACAGGAATGGGGCAAGGAAAGAGCACAGGAAGGACACAGAGGATGATCTGATCAGCAGATTCCCTCAGAAGTTGCTCTCAAGAAGCAGCTGTTGAGTACAACCCCCTCTGTCCATGCAGTGGGAACCACGGAGTGCTGCTACAGCCAGAGATGTCCGGAGCTGTCCCCAGCCCTGGACTGGGTGCCCAAGCCCCACGCTCAGTACTCACAGTCCTGCAGACACCGTGTATGGGAGGGTCTCAGGGGGCCGCATCCCTGAGGGCAGGGAGGTGTTCTGGTCACTGATGGTGCTGGAATTAAGTGACTTTGGTTACTTGTGGCAAATGCACTGCCTCACCTGTATGCATTTTACTGCAGCAAGGCCCTGGGGGATGCTGCTGTGCCATGCTGGTGGTGCTGAGGAGAGCTGGATGTGCTCTGAACACTCAAAGGTCCTCTAGAGTCTGACAGGTGGAAGCAGGCCATGCTGCTGTCAGCCCCTAGGGAAGAGCTCACACAGAACTCAGCCTGCCAGGGACAAGGTTATTGCTGAACTGTAAATGAACTGGTTCAATAAACCTTAAAACACCTTGGGCAGCTCTGGTGGTGCCACCACATCCCACAGGGCATGTGCCAGGGCAGCCCCTTCCTGTCCACAGCTGGGCACTGAGCTCTGAGCTCCCCCTGCCCAAACTCTGACCACACTTTGGAAAGGGCACGAGGGGAGGATTCTGCTGACACAGGGCCCACATCCCAACAAATGCCAGGCCCCAGGAGGCAGGAGCTCACAGGGGATCTCCAAGGACTCAAAGGGACCACAAGTGTGACCACCTTTCTCCCTGTACAATGCTCAGACATCCATCAGTCCCTGAACACGGCCCATGGGCAGGAAGAGCAGCCTGCCACAGGCACACAGGAGCAGCATCTGTGCTCCTCAGAGTTTCCTTCTCTGGTCCAGGTCACACTGGACCAGCAGCATCTCTCCTCCCAGCATTGTAGCAGCAAAGGCAGCTCCTGTCCAGCCATAAAGGTGAGGCTGGGAGATGGCTGCAATATTTATTTAAACAAACACTGGTGTAAAGAATCAAACTTGCATTCCCTACCTGTTTAGGGCAGAGTTGATCATACCCCACACGAAAGTAGACTCAGATCCCTCCAGCAACTCTGTGAAAGAAAGCAGATGTTGTGCCTCAGAACTAAGAAACCCCAGAAACCACCATCAAATCAGTGGCTTAAATGGCTTCCCTCTGCAAGAGGGCAGGGATAGATGGGATACTGGGAAGGAATTGTTCCCTGTGAGGGTGGGGAGGCCCTGGGACAGGGTGCCCAGAGCAGCTGTGGCTGCCCCTGGATCCCTGGAAGTGTCCAAAGCCACGCTGGTCAGGGCTTGGAGCAGCCTGGGATAGTGGAAGGTGTCCCTGCCCATGGAATGAGATGAACTTGAAGGTACCATCCAAGCCAAACCATTCAGGGATTCTGTGATTCTATGATCAGGAATATCTCTTTTCATATTTTTACATGTTCAAGAAGGAGGAAAAGTTGACCTATGAGGAATGTGTCTGCTTCATTGAGGAACGTGTTTGCATTGCTATCGCTGCACGTAAGGTACAAACGCTCTTATGGGAGGAAGGGATGCTTGGAAATCTCTCCCCATGCTCGTTCTGGCAGGCATTTTGGGTTGTTCTCTACACCAAGCCAAGCATAAGCAAAGTGTCCTACAAGGCAACCCTGAGTGAACAGCACCCCTGGGGTCACCATGTCCCCAGAGGAGCTGGACGACATGGCCAGGAAGGAGGCAGCAGGTGGGGAAGTTCCTCACCTGTTTCCCAGTCTTCATCACATGGAGGTGCCTGCCATGTGCTCCCATTATTCAGCTGGCTCTGAGGGGGCTTACAGGACAGGCTCACTTCAGGAAAAGAGAAAACACAATGATCAGCAATCCTTAAATCCATTAAACACTTTGGCTCAAGCTGGAAAACATCTCTGGGCTTTAGAGGAAGCCCCACCAATGCAAACAGGCTGCGGACAGCTGAAATCCAGCAACTTCAAATTTGCCTTTTTCAATGAAAAAGAGAAGACTCTGCTCGCTGGAACTTTGAGCAGGAATGCTGGAGTGAAGAGGAAACCTGCTGACATGGATGCAGGCATCACTGCCTGTGCACTTCTACAGAAGATAGAAAACTGTGTGCCCTGCGGTGTGCAAGAGTTATAGGGAGATCAGCTCTGCAAGAGGAGCAGCCCATCCTTGCAGCCATTAATGCATCCCACTCCTGCTTCCAGAGGCACTTCCTGCAGGTTTTGGGTAAAACCTTTCTATTCAACAAGCCTGGTAACAAAATACATGCAAGGCCTACCCAGAGCATCTGCCACATTGTTGGGAGTCAGATGTTTCTTTTAGTTGCTAGGAGACTAACTGCTCAGTACTTGTGGGCGCCTGACCAAAACAAAGAGGTGGCCAAAAGTCGGGAGAGGAATGTGGCATTGGGCTACACTTCTTTTGTCTCTGGGAATTGGAGGAGGGAGATAAGGAGAATTTTGGGGGCAGGGAAAGGAAGGGGCTGGGGGCAGCTAGGCTGGCTCTTGCTCTTGGCATTTCGGAGAGGATGGCCAGGCTGTTGCTTGCTGCGGGAGGAGTTCACTGTCACCAAGTCCGGTCCTGGGAAATCTACCACCACTCAGGAATTCTGAGCTCGCCCTTCCCCGCCCTGCTGGAGCTGGGCCGGCTCTGTCTCACAGCCCCCGTTTCTTCGGCACTGCTTTGAGGCTTTTCGCTACTCTGTACCCCTGCCCTGCCGGGAGGTCCCGGCCGTTCCAGCAACCACCGCAGAGATTCTGATTTATCTCATCCACCAGCCCAGGGTTTTCCACCGTTCCAGCTTGGTGCTCTCGGAGTCCTGCAGGGGCACCGAGATCAGACCGCCCCGGGCCTTGCCAAGCAAAGCCCCTCGACCTTCCTGGTTCTTTTTTGTTGTTAATGCTGTAGTTGTTTTTTTGCCTTGTTACACATACTAATAAAGAACTGTTATTTCTATCCCCATATCTTTGCCTGAGAGCCCACTTAATTTTCAAAATTATAATAATTTGGAGGGAGGGGGGTTGAATTCTCCATTCCAAGGGAGGCCCTGTCCTCCGTAGCAGACACCTGCCTTTCAAACTAAGACACATATTCTCAAGAAACTGCCCAATGAAGCCAAGCAAATGAGACTGAGTTTCCCTAAAGCTGCTGTGTCACACAAAACTGCATACAACTGTTGTAAATAAGCCTTGTATATTAATTTGGGCTTGAGAAATTAAAGAATTACAGGCAGGAAGGAATGCATTGGCAGAGCCACCGAAGGAGAACCCAGAGCTGAGGAAGGAATATCTAAAGAAATCAACAAGTGAAAAGAAGGATTTCAGCTGAGCCACCACAGTCAATGGCTGAGCCATCAGCCCCGAGACAGCTCCTGCTCCCCAATAGACATTTCCCTGTGTGCTGAAGGAACCCCACTCCAAACTTCAATATGATTTAAAGTTAATCCTCAGACACCATTCTGATTCCCCTCGGGAAGAAAGTCTGCATCCGAAAAGAAAGCCCATGAATATCATAATCCGAAAACAGACAAAGAAAACCCTGCCTTGGGGAAAATAAAAAGTGTAAAAACTGGACTCTGAAAACAGGACTTCGGAGCGAATGACGGAGGACTCGGTACCGGCCGGTCCCGTATTCGTTTCCCAGATTCGGACTGATATAAATAGGCAGTTCATATATTGATCTGGGCATGAAAATTAATAAACTTTTAGAAATACATTAGGAAAGGTGTAGGGAATAGGGTTTTTTTTTCTTTTTCTTTTCTCTCTCTCTCTCTCTCTCTCTTGCATACTATGGTCACAGAGACACACGGGGGAAGGGAGGACCATTAAGGGCTGCCTCTGCCAACACAAAAGAAGGATGATGGTCGTTGAGGGCCGTTTTCAGTTGGTACAATAGAGAAGTCCTGGTCTTTGGGGATGGTATCTACAAGTGAAAGACTATGTTACAATAAGACCAGGTGGAGTCCGGGAAATCAGATCTTCAAGTATATGATAAAATCTCAGCCATCAGCGACGAGACAGCCGACCATACAACCCCCACCGGGCTTCCTGCGCTTCCAGCTTCCACAGTACACACCCGTCTGGAGAACATCACCATTTTATCAATCCGGAGGTCCCATTCAAACTTGGTTTCAGTAAAATCATAAACTCTTAAGAAAGGACTCATGTTTAGTAAAAACCTATTGTATCAAGGGAAAACCTAGCCTGGGGGAAGAAAAAGCGTATAAAAGGAGAGCCTTACAGCATGGCGAGGAAACAGATGTCCCAGGGACCTGGCCGGGGCCAGTCCAGAGTCTGTTTCCCCGTCGGAACGACCTTGAGCTCTGCTGTGGCTGGGATCTTTGCAGGTTTTATTATTATTATTTGGTTATTTGTTGTTGTAATTTTTATTGCTTTTTTCGTATCGCAAATTCTTTAATTGGGAAAAATAAAGCTTTGGTTTTTTTAATCCCAGTTTGGTTCACCTTATTTATAACAGGACGAATCTATTCTTTATTGTGGCTTTGGTTTATAGTAGTTTTATCTTAATGTGGCCGTGTTTTTGTTGTGTTTTTCATTTCTTTTCTGTATTTTTACTCGCGATAGCGAGAAAATAAATTTTATTTTTCTTAATTCCAATTTGGCTCACCATATTTATAACACAAGCATCTGCCTCCCACTTTGGGTTATTCCACGAGGAGACCTCAGCCCCCAGGGTGCACAGGGGTTCTCTTACCCACGTCTTGCTCCATGAAGGCTTTGTCGTTGCACTTCATGATGTGGTCGCTGAGGTCAGCCCGAGGCACCAGGTGACGAGCATTGAAGGGGCACGTGGCCAAGTTCTTTGCAATTTCAGGGTTGCTCTGGACAAGGGAAAACCAAAATTATGTGCCACATCTCTCAAATTCACTTACCTCTTGTTGATTCACAGGGGGGGAAAAAGACTGGGATACTTGTGGTGTTGCTTTAAAAATACAATAATAAACAAGAAATTGCAATGTGTTGATCATACAATCGCTAAATACAATAGGGGAAATGAACACGACTTTTCTTTCAAACACAATTCACAGGCACTGAGCCACCCTGACTGAGGTGGAACAGACCCTCAGCAAATCCCCTGTGGTTCCCTGCAGTGCTGGTGATGCAACTGCATGCCTTAAAGCACAAATGAAACCATTTTAAAACCAGCAGGGGAGAGACATCAGGCAAATCTAAACCCTTCAGACGCATTTTAACTAAGTGGGCACAGAGGCAGAGAAATTCTGTAAACCTTTTAGAAGAACCAGGGAGCTGGCAGCATTCCACCTGGGTTTCCATCACGGCAGGCTCCAGTTGTAGTGGCAGAGCTCAGTTGTCACTACACTGAGTTGTCTCCTGCAGGTGGTTGAGCATTACTGGGAAAACCCCAGCTCTGCCACTGGACCAGGGCTTGCCTGGCTCTGCTGGTCAGGGATCAGACCCACACCCAAGGCTCAAGTGCTGCTCCAGGCAGTTCCTCCTCCACTGCTGATCGCTGGCCTCAGCACACCCGAGGTGTGGTACAGCCTGGTACAGCCAGGGCTGCCATGTCCACAGGTGTCCCTCACTGCTGTCACCTGGCACCAGCGACAGGCTTCCCACTGCCAGAGGGCAGCTTGGATGGGATACTGAGCAGGAATTCCTCTCTGTGAGGGTGGGGAGGCCCTGGCACAGGGTGCCCAGAGCAGCTGTGGCTGCCCCATCCCTGGAAGTGTTCAAGGCCAGGTCAGACAGTGCTTGGAACAACCTGGGATAGTGGAAGGTGTCCGTGCCCATGGCAGGGGGTAGAATGGGATGAGCTTTAAAGTCTCTTCCAACCCAAATCGTTCTGTGATTCCATGATTCTAACACAGTTCCAGCCAAGATCCAACCTGCTCTGCCTGCAGTGTCCCCGTTTGGGTCAGGGCTGTGTTCTGCACAGAGCAATGGGAGACTGAGCCAGGTGGAAGCATTAACTGGATTTTATGCCTAAGGGATGCAAAGAAAACTCAACAAACTTGTCCCAAGCAAGAGGGACAGTCTCCACCCAAATCTTGCCACTGCAAATAACACACTCTGGCACCTTCAGACAGACCAGTGACAATCCCCAAGCTCTTAAGCTAATTAGCACTTCTTCTGCTAATTACTTAGACACTGGCTTTATCAGTTTGATGATCACTATCTCACCTCATCCTCCTAACCAGGAAACCTCCCAAACTCTGGTCATCAGTCAGGCAACACCAGGACAAAACCAACAGGCTTAAAGGTTTACTTGGTCATAGTGCTCACCCAGCTCACATGCACACTCCTGTCAAAATGTGCAGGGGCTCAACATGGAACATTTCAGCCCCCTCTGAATGTTTGGTACTTGCCATGTAGCTCTGCCCCCCACCTTCACTAGTCAATAATATTTTTAAGGCTCTAGTTCCACCCAAATGAATTTATTGTACTGATGTCAGGACATGCTGCCTACAACTGCTACTTAAGTGGAAGGCACAGCAATGCTGGACCATTTTAAAAACACACTGGCAAACTTAAAAAGGGGACAAGCAGGCTTTCAAAAGTCTCAGAAAAAAACCCAAAGCTCAGGTTTAAAGAAACCCAATCACAAGGGCAACAGAGAAGAGAGGAAGGAGTGTGTCATATGAAATGATTTGTAATCAAATTCTTAATTAAAGATGGAGAGGGGAATAAACTTCTCCCAGACATGCTGAGCCCAGGATGTGCAGTTTCTGTCAGGTGCCCATGACACAGATGTTGGTAAAACCAGACTGCCCAGCCCTGCAGTAAAAGAATGAACTGGAACATCACAGCACTTGTGATCTGAGGGGCCCAGAGGGGTGCATGGAGCTCCAACAGAGTCCTCTCTTCAGCTGAAAGTGGAAAAATGAATATGGCCCCCCTGTGAGGGGCTGGAAGAGACCAGAGTCTCCTACCTGAACAATTCATGAAGGATCTGTCTCCTTCCAACAAAGCCAGACTGTGAATGGGTGAATTCCTGTGTGCCTGGAACTATTACTAAACAAATCCTTAAGTTATATGAAAGTTAAACAGGGCTGCTTGTGAGGAAACACAGGGTGTATTTGCATGCACAGTCACTCAGCCACTGCCCATCCAGCTCACCTCTTTACACTTCACCAGGTGATAGGGAAACCTCCGTGCTCTGATCCGATGGTGTTTAACCAAGGGGCACTGGATTAACCTCTCTGGATCCAACACATCTGATGGAACAGGAGAACAAGGAAGAGCATCTGCTTAGGGAGATGAGAATCACTCAGTGCACTGGGGAAAACCCCACACCACCACATCAGGGCTGTGGTCTGAGGGACTTAAACCAGTCGGTCTTAGTTTGAAACCATTCATTAAGGCAGGCACCTGCTTTGCATAACCAAATTAATTAAACTTGAAGTTCTTATAACTGGGACATTAGTTAAAACAGAGAGTCAGCACCAGTGAGCATAGTAACTCTTTATGTTACCTTATTAGGGAGGCAACCACCCTTACTCCAAGGGAAAGGCAGCAGCACTTTCCAGCTCTCCTGGAGGAGGATCAGTGGGATCATGTCACACCTACCAGTGCCTTCAGCAGCTGAACCAAATCTTTTTTCCATCAACATCAGCTTGTTTTGCTGGAGGCAGAATGTGAAGGAACTGAGTTACATTCTGGAGTGTACCTAACGTGGTACATGAGACTCTGAATGAAACTTTTAATCATGTAATTATTTAGGAGCTGAGGCGTTACTAAAGCAGCAAAAACACTGAGGAACAAACACACTGAACATGAAGCAGTGTGAATCCCTGCATACATCATTGTCTACAGAATATATTAAAATAGAAATATTAATAAATATGCATATTTTCAGTAAAGAGAGGCAGCCAGGAGGAGACACAAGGCCCCACTACTGCCTGTGGGTCTGTCTGTGGGGTGCACATCAGGGAGCCTGGGCTGCTCTCATCCTTTCTGCTCTGCCACTCTTGTTGCCCGGGCTTTCAGCACATTTAGGATTTGATCATGCAGGAGATAACCCAGCTCTAGGCACTGGCTGCTGCTGCCTCTGCCCTCCTCTCTCACACTTGTGGCTCCACCAAGCCCCAGGCTGGCAGTTGTTACAATGCTGTTCCAGAAGTCCCAACGAGCAGAATTCATGCTGAGAGCCACTTGGAAAGAGAAGGGACAGACAGGATCCTTATTTCCATCTGGGCTGTGCAGCGCTGCTGCCTCTGAGCCCCTCTCACCGCAAAGCCCACTCGGGGCATTAGAGCAGCTGAAAACCCACCTGGCTTTGCACTGGCCCAGCTGCCCCTGGAAGAGCAATTACAAGTGGCTTTGTCACCGAAAGCGTTGTGAAAAATAAAACACTCTAACACTGTCATTTCAGTATTAGAAAGCAACATAACTCTATTCTGGCACCGGCCATGCGGAGGATGCTCCTCCAGACATCCCGTCCTCCCTTCTGAGGAGGGTTTCTTCTCCTTGAATGCATTCCAGCTAAGGGCTCTGGCCAAGATATGCCCTTTATCAGGCACACATTTATTCTCACGGTTAAGATACCCACTTGTGCACATTAATCACGGGTATATGTAAATACAGGATTAAGCACTGTCTGTTTAAGGAATTCACAAGACTAAACACAATTTGTTAAGAGATTTTTCCAAGGGCTTCTCTCTCCGAACTGGCTCCACACAAGACCAAGTGCCTTGCCAGTGAAGGGAAAGGGGACAGAGACCAGCACCAGAGCCCTCAGCACCGCACGCCCAGCACTAAACACCAGCAGCACAGAAGCGGCTCGGGCAGCCGAGCCTCTGTAATTCACACACGTCTGAAACCACCAACGGCACCACAACAATGCCACGTGCAGGGAGATCTTTATATCTGTCCCTGTCCACACCGCATGGAAACGGATCCCAAAACCGCCTGGAGCGGCAGAGCCGGGAGACACGGGTGGAAGCCATGTTCGAACTAAACAAATCGCTTTATACAGAAAAGTCCTTCAGGCCGGCCCTCACCCGCACCAGCTGCACCTGGTGTGGCGACCTGGGCTGGAATCACCGAGAGAGGGCCCGGGGGCCCGCCCGGCTCGAGCACAGGGCACGGGGACGGGGCGGACGCGGGACTAGAGGGGACAGACCTGGCCCGAGGGGAGTGAAAGACGCGGCCCGAGAGGGAACAGACCCCAGAGGCACGGATGTGGTCCCGGCCCTGCCCGCAGCTGAAGACCGCTTTCCCCGTCCCTCCCCAGCTAAGCCTCACCCAAGTCCTCCTCGAGTTCCATGCCGGGGCCGGGCCGGGTCCGCTTTGGGGCCGGGTGTGAGGAGGGGCTGGGTCCTCTTCGGGACGCGGTGGAGGTCGGCTGTGGGTCCGACTTCGCCTCGGGGCCGGCTGCGGGGGGTGGGTGTGCGGCCGGGCCGAGTCCGCTGTGGGGTTGGCTGTGGGGTCCGACTCCGCCTCGGGGCCGGCGGTGGGGTGGGCTGTGGGATGAGCGGTGGGATGGGCTGTGGGGCTTGCTGTGGGGTGGGCTGTGGGGTGGGCTGTGGGGCGGGCTGTGGGGCGGGCTGTGGGGCCGGGCCGGTGCCGCCCTTCCCGCCCAGCCGGGGTTGCTGAGACAGCGCCGCGCCCACCGCGCCATCGAGCGCGGCCGGGCCGGGGCCGAGCCCAGCTCAGGGACCTGAAGTCGCCCTGAGGTATTGGGGAATGTTCAGCCGAAATAAACCCATTTAGATAGAATGATCCAGGCTTAGATTCATTGTTGTTTTGACTGGGACTGCTGCAGCCTTAGGCGCTGGTTATGAACTGACCCCGAAGAGTGAATCAGAATTGTCGAGGTTAGAGGAGACCTTGTCATGTCTTATTAGTCTGGAAAGAAAGATCACACATCAAAGAACATAATTTCTTAAGAAAACTTTACATACTCCACATTTTGCAACAATAACACACCGATAGTTTGGGTGCTCAGTGGTGTTTATCCTGTGTCTGGGGCTGTTTTAGTCCCCGCTGGTGCACCAGAAGCCAGAGCAGGAGATGAGGGAGCTGCAGCTCTGTAAGCTCAGAGTGTCTCCCTGCATTGACTCGGAGAAAGAGCTCAGCAAGGTGTTAGAACACCCCAGACCAAAACTTGGACCAAGAGGAGCACATGTGGGGGCAGGTGCCCAAGTCACAGGGGTGTCATTGTCTGGAGATTTCTTGCACAGGCTTGAGCTCACCTGCTGTGCACTGCTCTATTAAATTATTTGCTTTTGTAAATCTGATGCCTGAGACTCTGCTTTGGGAAACTAAGGCTTGGGCCCATCATTCTGCCTCTGCTTCACAGAATCACAGTATTGCCAACGCTGGAAAATCCCTCTGAGATCATCAGGTCCAACTATCCCCCCCAGCAGTGCCAAGGCCACCGGTGTCCCCAGGTACCACATCTGTGTGTTCTGTGAACACTTCCAGGGATAGTGACTCCAGCACTGCCATGGGCAGCCTCTTCCAATGACTTACCACCCTTTCAGTGAAGAATTTTTCCCAAATAGCCAGCCTAAACCCCTTCTGGCACAACTTCAGGCTGTTTTCACTCACTTTGTCCCCTGCTCCCTTGGAGCAGAGCCTGGGCCCTACCTGACTGTCCCCTCCTGTCAGGGAGTTGTGGAGAATGAGAAGGTTCCCCTGAGCCTCCTTTTCTCCAGGTTGAGCCCCCCCAGCTTCCTCAGCTTCTCCTCATCACACTTGTGCTCCAGTTGTTTCTTCTCCCCGGACAAGCCACACTCACAGCCCCCCTCTCCCTGGGGCAATCACCCTCATTTGAAACTGACTTCAAATGAGGAGTCTTATACCTGTGAGCAAAAGGCACTGACGCTCAATCCCCTCATTTCCTTTAGGGGAAGAAGATACACTAGAAGGGTTCCCACTGTTCTAGTTAGGAGTTACAGGGAAAAAGTCTTTCTGGCAGTAGCCAGAAATTTCCTAATTTAATTCCAGCAGATGAGTGAAGGCTTACCAGTGCTCTCTGATAACAGCAAGAACAGAATCATCTTAAGGTACAAGAGATAGTGTGTTTATAGAATCATAACTGTACATCAGGAGAACAGTGTAGGCTTCTCTTGAGTGGAAATACTAACAAAAGACATTTTCAGGCACAGAGAAGCTTGCCTCTTCCAGTCCTGTCTGCAAAAATATGTAAAGAGCTGTTTCCAGAAGTGTAAGATGGACTAAATCTGTCAAAGGTTTTTGTCTCCCTGCACACAGGATCTGCAATGGGGTTTACCCATTAACGCTGGAAAGGGCTCAGTATACACTGTTCAATCCTTCCTGCTGGGAATAATGAAGGCTCTCCATACCCTCATGCACCCCTAACCTTCCCAGTGAAACGCTCTTCCTCCTGACTGTGTGTGTCTGGAGTATGGCCACAGAGGCAGGGACCCTGCATGGAGAATTAGCAATAGTTGTGTGAACAATCACTGCACAAACATCCCTGAAATATCCTCCCAGAACCACCCCTGGTCCACACAGCTCTGCTTGATCTTCTGGGGATCATGCCTCTAGGGGAAAGGATGACACAGAGGCATGGGCTGGGATGCAAAAGAAATTTAATGCGTTAGAAGAGATAAACAGTCAATCCAAAAGAGGAATCCAGTGCAGGAAGCACCAGGGGAGATGGGAGTTTGTACCCCATAGCTGTGGCAGAGATCCCAGCAGGTGTCCATGTGCCTGATCCAGACAGGGAGCAGGGCCAGCAGGTCCTCCCCAGGATGGCTGTGTGGGGCTCACAGCCCAGGGCAGCACAAGGCAACAAGGACACAGCAGGGAAAGGAGAGAGTGGCAGAGGGCAGAGGCAGGGATGGGCTGTGCTTGCCAAGAGCCCAGGCTGGCCCCGTCCTTCTGCAGGGGCTGCTGGGGTTGCTCAGCCCCTCAGGAAGCAACAAGGCCGTGCTGCGTCCCCAGGGCGGCTCCATCCTGTGAGGGCCTGGGTTCCTTCCCCAGGGCCATCCTGAGCAGCTTTAGCAGGGGAGGCCACAGAGGCCACTGCCCAAGCCCGAGAGGCCAAAGCCCCCAGAGCTGATGGGCACTCCCTGAGAGCTGAGGATGCTGCCAACAGCAGCAGAGGTGGAGGATCCCACCACGGTGTTCTGTGGGAAGGAGGCGAGGATGGGGCCGGGCAGGGTGACCAGCACGGGCGAGGGCTGGATGGCCACGGTGGAGTCCTGGCACTGCCTGACACAGGGCTCATTGCAGCTGTTGGCCAGCGGGGTGGGGCCGCAGGGCTGGCAGGGCCGGCACGGGGTGTAGCAGGACATGTCTTGGGGCTGCAGCTGCACCTGGGAGAGAGGGAAGAGAGGAGCAGAGCACAAGGAGTGGATGAGGATCCAACTGCCACCCCACCATGAGGTTGACCGTGCTTCTCTTAGTGCAAAAGGCTCCCCAAATAGTGACAAAGTCCACAGAGTTCTCCACCTCACCAACAGCTCAGGAGACACCTCAGCCAAGCCCCAGTGTCTGTCTCTGCCACACCTGCTGCCTCTTTCCCTCACCCATGGCAAGGAGCCCCAGTGCCCAGCTGAAGACCAGTAATGTGCCTAGAAATGCATTCAGAGGAGGAGAAGGAGGAGGAGAAAGGCTCCAAACTCACCTTATTCCCAAGGAGCTGGAGACAGGAAGAGTGGATGAGAGAGTGAGGAGAAGGAGCCGCTTTAATATTGCTCCTGCACTGCCCCAGGCCCACAGTAACTGCACAGGGCAACAATTTTCCTACAGACTCATCCCCAAAGCAAAATATGCTCCCTAATGCCACAGGGTGTGTTTTGGTTTCCATCAAGCCTGTCATTTGATTTCCTCCTTTCTGACATCCTCACTAGGTCATGGAGATCCCTTTCATGTTCAGGGATGAGAAGCCAAATGATTTTTCATGTAGGAACACATGACTAATGGTTGGTCTCAATGGAGGTCTTTGCCAATCCTTGTGATTCTGTGATTCAGTAATTCTCTGATCATTGGCAGGAATCAAGCCTCAAACAGAGCCCTGTGCCACTGGGTTCCTCCTCAATACCTGGGGGAGGTGTTGGGTGTCTGGACTGTTCCTTGTTCCTCCCTCTCTCCTCACCCTCCATGCCCTTTGGCTGCACAGTGTGGAGCCTGACCTGGATGACACACAAGCACAGGCCACTTTTCCAACACATGCTGTCAGCGCTGAGAACACACGTGTCAGAGAACACATGTGACATGTGAGGGAGCTGCCAAGCATCCCTTTTTCCCTGGGCCAGGATGGAGCTGCCCTTGCTGGAGGGGCATTCAGCCCTGCCTGGGACAGCCCTGCAGACACCACACACTCCTGGCTTGGCCTCACACCAAAAGGCTGACACAGCCAACCCAAAATTAGAGCGTGACTTGCCACTGGTAGGGAGAGTCTCTCCCTGGAGATTTGCCTACTGAAGGCATTCTCTTGCCCTCCTGGGACGCGTCCCAGCTGCCTCCGTGTCTGCAGGGCAGGGAAGTGCATCAGTCCTTGGTGTAGTCTCACAGCTGGCTTTGTACCCAGGGCTTTTCTGAGCATATTCCCTCCCTGGGCATCCCCAGGCATGTGGCACTGCAGTTTCCCCAAAGCTCTCACATGCTGGGGGAGTGGAGAAGATTTCCCTTCCTCTCCAATGGTGCTGGGTTGTTCTCTAGGCTGAGGAGGCATTTGCAGTATTAGAAAGGGGTGGGCTTCAGTCCCAATGCCCTGAAGAACCCAAAGAGCTTTGGACCCCAGGATGTGACCAAGCAGTGGGACAGTGTTTTCTGAAACCCTTTCTTTCAGCCCCTGAGCCTCCAGCAGAGCTCTCCTCCACACCCAGGTGTCTTTGACCGAGAAGAAGAGTCCATGTGTCCGTTCTGTCCCCCCATCAGCATTTCATCCAGTTGCCCTGTATTTTGCCTTGACTTTTTGTGGTTTTTTGAACCACAAGGTGCCTCTAAGATGTTGCCAACTCTTCTGATCTCTTGCTCTTCACAGGTGCCCGTGAAGGCACATCTGAGCTGCCAGATGCCTGAGGGGTGGAAGAGTTGGCATGTTTGGAGTCCAGGGTCTGTACATTGCTATTCACATCCTCCCTGACCATGTCTTCCTGTCCTCAGCAGCATTCCCTGACTGCCAGCACCTCCCAAAGGGAGTTCAGAGGTGTTTTCACTCACACCAAGGTGCGTGTGTCCATCACCAGGTCACACACTAACACTGGTCCAGTCTGTTTAAATGTTCCCACAGCTGATCCTCCTCCCCTGCTCTGGGGAGGTTTTCCCTACTCCTGTTTCTGAGGAATATCAGGAACCTTATCCTGTGGCAGGAAAGGTTGCCACTGAACACCAAGGCCCAGAAGCCTTGGAGAACCTTCCCCTTTCCTGTAACCCCTGCCCCCAGTGAAGCTGCCCCAGTCAGCCTCGGCTCAAGTCTCCCTTTTGCTGCTGCCCTGTGTGGAAGATCCTCTTTGTCACCACAAGCTTTCCTGATTCAGCTCCAGGTGGGCTTTGGCTTTCCAACCCCAAGCCCGGAATACTCAGCCTGGCAAACATTCAGCATCAGCAAAGGGCATCAAGAGGAAGAGAGAGGAAAGCATTTCCCTGGAGAAGCAGGGTCCAGTGGGTGTTGGAGTGAGGCGAGAGGGAGGAGAGAGCAGCAGGCAGGATGTGCTGCGAGGAGAGGAGCCCTTGGGTGCTCTGCTGCTCTGGGTGGGGCAGGGCAGAGCTGGGGCTGTCCCTGCACAGGCAGCTGCCAACAATGGCAAGGCACGTCCCCGAGCCAACATCCCCTGCCTGCACGGGACCCTCGGGCATGGGGGGCACATCCTGGGCCTGCAGGGACACGCTCTGATCCCGGGTGTGCTCAGGCCTGGCAGGGCACACGTGAAAGGAGCTGCAGCACAGACCAAGCATGTCAGAAATGAGGAAATGAAATGGCAGCATTGATGGAAATCAAACCACAATGTGTGGCGTTAGGGTGGATATTTTGCTTTGGAGGTGAATGTGTTGGAAAATTATTGCCTTTGTGCAGTGCCTGTGGGCCTGGGGCAGTGCAGGAGCAGTATAAAAGTGGGACCTTCTCCTCACCTTCTCATTCACTCCTCTCACCTCCATCTCCTTGGGATCAAGGTGAGTCTGAAGCCCAGCATTTCTTCCCCCTTTGGGCTTTCTGATCACATTTTCTGCTTTAATCCCATGTGGGTTGTTGAGAACAGCTTGTTATGGGAGAGGGAAGTGGCACGTTGTGTATGGAGAAAGGCTGGGTTTGTCTGAGATGTCTCCTGGCTTCTGGCCTCGGTGTGGAAGTCCCTGAGCTTGGTCACTCTTCAGGCGATTCTTAGGGACTTCAGGAAACAGTGAGGATACTGGGCCTCTCTAAGCAAAGACGTTGGGCTTCTCTTTGCTTTTCTCCATCATGGTGCACCAACAGACGTCTCTGACGTAGCCCTTTCTCAACTCTGCTTCCCCCTTCCCTGTCTCCCAGGTGCAGCTGCAGCCCCAAGACATGTCCTGCTACACCCCGTGCCGGCCCTGCCAGCCCTGCGGCCCCACCCCGCTGGCCAACAGCTGCAATGAGCCCTGTGTCAGGCAGTGCCAGGACTCCACCGTGGCCATCCAGCCCTCGCCCGTGCTGGTCACCCTGCCCGGCCCCATCCTCAGCTCCTTCCCACAGAACACCGTGGTGGGATCCTCCACCTCTGCTGCTGTTGGCAGCATCCTCAGCTCTCAGGGAGTGCCCATCAGCTCTGGGGGCTTTGGCCTCTCGGGCTTGGGCAGTGGCCTCTGTGGCCTCCCCTGCTAAAGCTGCTCAAGATGGCCCTGGGGAAGGAACCCAGGCCCTCACAGGATGGAGCCGCCCTGGGGACGCAGCACGGCCTTGTTGCTTCCTGAGGGGCTGAGCAACCCCAGCAGCCCCTGCAGAAGGACGGGGCCAGCCTGGGCTCTTGGCAAGCACAGCCCATCCCTGCCTCTGCCCTCTGCCACTCTCTCCTTTCCCTGCTGTGTCCTTGTTGCCTTGTGCTGCCCTGGGCTGTGAGCCCCACACAGCCATCCTGGGGAGGACCTGCTGGCCCTGCTCCCTGTCTGGATCAGGCACATGGACACCTGCTGGGATCTCTGCCACAGCCATGTGATGGAGATTCTATGTTGATCCTGTTGCTCTCTGCACTGTGGTCTCCACACAGAGTGACCTTGTTTTCATCTTTTGATTCATTAAATTTCTGTTGCATCTCAGCCCATGCCTCTGTGTCATCCTTTCCCTGTTGTCGGTCTCCCAATGTTTCCAGTGAGAGAGGTGTTGCTCAGGGATTGTTCTGTGGTTGGTATTCTCCAATTTAGTAGTCCTGTAAAAAGAAAGTGGGCATCCACACTGGCTTCCCCTTCCCCTCCAGCTGAAAGCACAACAGTCAAAGATCACAGTTGGAGATAAGAAGAATTTACTGGCAACAGCAATGAGATAAGAAAAGAAACAGTAACTGCCACAATATTAATAACAAAAGCTATAGACAAAGAAGGAATTTACATGGAAAGTAAACCTATTCTACATGGTTTCACCCCTTCAGGCTTTTTCCCACTGGAATGAGCAGCCTTCTTCCTGGAAGTGAGAGAGAGTTCTCCTCTCCCCCATCTTGGTGAGGACATGAGCTGGTGTCAGTGAAAATGAAGTTCTTGCCCATGCCCCCCTCCTGCTCACCTGGGCCAGACCATGAAAATTACATCTTAAGGCTTGTTAGTTCCCAGATGTCCTTGGCTAGGGGAGGCAGCTGCTCCCCATTCCACTGGTTAGATCTCCTTTCTTGCTGATTAGGCCTGACACACGGATTGCTGAAGGTGTTGGCCAGTAGGCTGGGGCCACAGGGCTGGCAGGGACTGAAGGGGATGCAGGAGGATATGTCTTGGATCTGGAGATGAAACTGGCAGAGCAGTCCAAAAAACCCATGAGGTGTTTTTGAAGAGCAGACGGTCACCACACTGTGAGGGAGATCCTCTCTGCCCCAATGAGCCCCACCAGGAATGATCAAGGCCAGGGAGGAACCCACCTAGCCCATAACCCAGGAGGCTTTGACGTCTCTGGCTTGGGCAGTGGCCTATGTGGCACAAAGGGCCTCCCCTGCTAAAGCTGCTCAACATGGCTCTGGGGAAGGAACCCAGGGACTCACAGGATGGTACAAGACCAGGGATAGAGCATCGGTGCTCTGTCTACCACTCAGAGTGACTTCTTTCTCATCTTTTGACTCATTAAAGCTCTGCTGCATCCCGCCAGTGCCTCTGTGTCATCCTTGCCCCTGCACATGCTCACCCAACATGTCCAGTTGCTGTGTGGTTCTGGGCAGGCATTGTTGGAAGTGGTATTGCCATGGTTGTCAACATTGCATCCATTATGTTAACACAGCATTGATTGCTCATATTAAGTGTCACCTTTCTAAATTACTCTGCTTCTGTCTACCTGCAAGAATTTCCTGCTACCCTTCAGCAACCATTCGATATTCCAAAAATACTTTTAGTTCTCCCATCAAAACCTTCTCTGTTGCCACCAAGCCTGTGTCCTCAGCCTTTCACCCACAAGTAAATGTCCCACCTCACTCCCCATCCTGGTCAGTCTTCACGTATTTCCCTTCCCTTGCTGGAGATCTTTTTGTGTTACAGTCCAGTGGCAGCACAGCATGCTTGGTGCCATCTGGGGAGTGCTGAGCAGAGTGGGATCTTTGCTCCCATCAATATCCTGTTGACAGTCATGCTCTGATAGCCCAGGATGTTGATGACAATCCTTGGTGTCCAAGAACACTTCTGGCACTTCCTCCTGTTTTGATGGCGCTATCACAAAAGCACCTCACCTGGGCCCTACATTTCAGAGACTGAAGGATGTGACAGGCTTGGCTACAAAGCCAACTTCAAATCTGGACTCTGCATGGACATGTGTCACTGTGCCCACCTGTGTCCTGCAGCAGTTCAGCCATTCCTCTCCCTCAGACGATCCTGCACAACGCTTAGAGACCCTCAACCCACACCTGATTCTTCTCCCTGCCACCCTCTCTCCAGAAACTCTCCCAGGAAAAGTTGCATTCTGGAAATCCACAATACCAGAATGGCCTGGGAGAAGAAAGGACTGTGAGCAGACCTTTAAATAAGACATGGGAACACCAGGGATTGAAAAGTGGACATGAGCCAACAATGTGTGTTTGCAGCTCAGAAATTCCATCAGGTCCAGGGCTGCACAAACAGAAACGTGGCCAGAAGGTAAAAGGAGGGGATTCTCCACTTCTTATCTGTTCTCGTTAAACCTCACCTGGAACACTGAATTCACTCTGGAGTCCTCAATTCAAAGTAGGACTTGTTAGAGCAGCTCCAGACAAGGGCTGCAAAAATGATCACGTGGATGCATTGCCCCTACTATGGAAAAAGAATGGAGGGAGTTGAGGGTTTTGAGGCAGGAGAAGAGCAGGCTCTAGGGAGACCTTATTGCAACCTTTTGATATGTAAAAGGGGGTGAATGAAGAAGTTGCAGAGAGATGTTTTCTCAAGGCTCGCAATAATAGGACAAGGAGCAAGAGTTTTAAACTGAAATAGAATAAATGCAGAAGGAACACAGGGAAGAATTTTACTGTGATGAATAAGATAAGACATTGGGAAGCATTGCCTAGAGAATGATGGTGTGTCCCATCTTGGGAAGGGTTCAAGGTCAGATTTGCTCAAACCTTATGTAATGCAGTGAAGGATATCGGTATCCATGGCAACAAGGTTGGACTAGATAAACCTTAATGGTCTGACGCTGTTGTACACCACAATGACACAAAGACTCCAACTGCAGAAGGCTGAAAATGACTCCTCTATTCTTGGGATGTGTCTCCCTTTTTAAACGAGTCTACACTGACCAATTTGATTGGTGACAAGAAGACAAACCTCTTCAATCCCATTGGTCATATCAGAGAGACATCAAGAAGTCCCTCCTAGGGAAAAAATGTAAACAAATCTACTGTTACAAAAACATGTGTCTGTTGTTTACAGAAAATTCTCTGGGAAAGGAATTTCAGAAAACCAAACATGTCAGGCAGAACCAGGGCTACAATGGTCTCTTCCACCCAGACCCATTCTTTGATCCCATGATAACAGGGGTCTGTGAGAAGGCAGCACAATGCACTCTGCCCCTCCCTTTGAGAACATCCCATGGTAAGATGGGATCTGCTGGAGTCTGATGGGAATGCAGCAGCTCGGTCTGGTCAGTAACACAGTCACTGCTGAGTCTTGTGTCACAGCGTTGAACTAAGAAAGGAAAAGTGCAAAGAGAGTGGATGTTTGTCCCTGGACAATGTAGGGAAGTTCTATCCTGCTCCAAACTGGCAGAAAGATTCAAAACTCAGATGGTCACCCAGTGCACACTGAGCACACCCAGTGCCAGCCTGTGCTGACAGCCAGTGCAAAACCAGCCCCAACAACCCCTCCCACAAACAGCCCTGGACAACCTCTCTGCCCTGGGAGAGTGTCTGCAGGGCAAAGGATGACACAAAGGCACAGGCTGGGTTGCAGCAGAATTTAATGAGTCAAAAGAGGGAGAAGAGGGAGATCCAGGAGGAGGCCACAGTGCAGGGAGCAGCTTTAGCAGGGGAAGCACCTCCTGCCACAGAGGCCACTGCCCAAGCCCGAGAGGCCAAAGCCCCCAGAGCTGATGGGCACTCCCTGAGAGCTGAGGATGCTGCCAACAGCAGCAGAGGTGGAGGATCCCACGGCAGTGTTCTGTGGGAAGGAGCTGAGGATGGGGCCGGGCAGGGTGACTACCACGGGCGAGGGCTGGATGGCCACGGTGGAGTCCTGGCACTGCCTGACACAGGGCTCATTGCAGCTGTTGGCCAGCGGGGTGGGGCCGCAGGGCTGGCAGGGCCGGCACGGGGTGTAGCAGGACATGTCTTGGGGCTGCAGCTGCACCTGGCAGAGAGGGAAGGGGGAAGCAGAGCACACGGAGTGGGTGAGGATTCAACTGTCACGCCACCATGGCAGAGCCAAGGTATGAGCTGGCAATGAGAGATGAAGGCTGGTTTTGGAGGCACATGGGCTCTTCCCCTCACACAAACCCCACCCTCAAGGCCCGTGGGCCAAAGCCCAAGAACGTCCCCAACCAACCCAGAACTGGGGCAATACTTCTGCCAAGTCCCAGAAGTCACACACCTCCCACTCCTTTCCTCCTCTCACAAAAAGCATCTGCAAGATCTCACATGGGATAAAGTCACAGGTATGTGCAGAGAAACCCCAGAGGAGGAGGGGAAAATGGGGAATGGGCTTCAAACTCACCTTGTTCCAAGGAGATGAAGGTGAGTGGAGTGAATGTGAGAGTGAAGAGAAGAACCTGCTTTTATACAGCTCTTGCATTGCCCCAGGCCCACAGTCCTGCACAAGGGCATTAATTTTCTAACAGACTCACCTCAAAACCAAAATATCCTATTTAATGGGACAGATTCAAGTTATGTTTCTGTCTACCTTGCAATTTCATTTCCTCATTTCTGGTCTTCTTGCCCAGGATCCTTTCATGTGTCACAATAAGAAGCTAAAGAATGTCCCAGGCAGAATGTCAGTTGGGCCAGGGGTACTGCAACGGTCCCTTGCAGGCCAGGAGATGTTGTCTTGGGACAGTGAAGTGCAATTATTTTCATCTGCCTGTGTAAAAAATGCCCCAGCTTTGCTTCCAGCAACACGTGTGACCACAGTCCCCAGAAGTTCCTCCTGCTTAGGGAGGTGTCACTTGCTTCTCTCTCTTCCCTCTTTCTCCAAGGGTCATGAGCTGCAGCATCTCCAGGCACCTTGGCTGGGTCAATGTCATCTCTCCTCCTCTTGATGCCCTTTGTTCTGGGGGGGATGTTTGACAGGCTGTTGGAGTATCCATGTTGGGGTTAGGAAAGCCAGAGCCCATCTGGAGCTGAATGAGGCAAACCATGTGGAGGGCAACAAGGAGGTCTTCAAGGAAAGGGGGGAATTGGCCAAAGGCAGCTCCAGTATTCAACAGAGCAGCTCCCCTGAAGGCAGGGGGTACATGCCTGGCAGAGGTACTCCAGGGGTTCTTGGATTTCTTCTTCACTGGCAGGAATTGCTTTCAGGAATTTGAGTTCCTGATGCTCCTTGGGTTGTTAGGATATAGGAAGACTTCCCCACAGTGCAACAGGATAAGTGTGGGAACATTTAAACAGTTCTGCCTGACACGAGTGTGTCTGATTTGATACTGTGCATGCAGGAGGGATGATTGGTGTCAGGTAAAGGTCACTTTCAACTCCCTTTGAAATTACAGCTGTCACAAAAAGCATGTGAGCATTGGAAACAAGCTGGAGGACTTGGCCCACACAAGTTTTTCTGCCTTCAAGAAGGTGGCAAAAAGTAAGTCTTGCACTGCAAAAGGAAGAAATCTTGAATCACTTGGCACAGAATTCTGCTGTGATTTTACAGCCTTAAAACAGTGCCACATGCCTGGGGATGCTCAGGGGTGGGATGTGCTCAGGAACGCCCTGGGTACAAAACCAGCTCTGAGACTACACCAAGGACTGATGCACTTCCCTGCCCTGCAGACATGGAGGCAGCTGGGACGCGTCCCAGGAGGGCAAGGGAATGCCTTCAGTAGGCAAATCTCCAGGGAGAGACTCTGTGGCAAGTCACGCTCTAATTTTGGGTTGGCTGTGTGTCAACCTTTTTGGCATCCTGTGTGCTGGCCCACATCCCACACTGAATTCCCCTGCTGTCAGGGCAGCCCCACCATGTCCCACTAAAACCATCTGAGCACTGGAGTACAACTCCAGGCAGTCCCACGGCCATTGCCCTCTCCATGACCTGGTTGTCAGCACTCCCTCAGCCCAGGGGGCTTGCAGGACTGTCATTGTGTTTGCAAAAAGAGTCCAAGTCTTTGACTCTGCTGCTTGCAGTGCCCAAAGCTGCTGCTAAAGCTCATGGTGGTATCAGGAGAGTAGAGGTGCAAGGGTTATTGAGGAATCAAGGAATTTGAGAGAACAACATTCTTTTGCCAGCCTAATGATAATATAGCTTGTGGACCCCAGAGACTGTCCCAAGAAGGGATGACTTTCAAGTGGCAATTGTTTCCTCAGAGGGAGATTTCCTTGAATGAAGGCATCTGACAACAGCAGTGCAGCCCACCTGTCTACAGAGGCAATGCCCAGGGGCTCCTGGCATGAGCAGGGAAGCAGCAGGGAGGGAGAGGGATGGGCTCCATAATCTGGCACAGTGGCCTGTAGGTATCTAAGAGCCACTACCTTGGTGGGAAGATGTGTAGGGCATCCTGCACAGGGAGCTGAAAACAGATCTGCCCAGACCCCACCAGATCTCCCCAGACCTCAGGCTGCACAGGCCCCTCCAGGGAGTGGAGCACATCTTCTGTCTGTACTGATGTTTACCTGAGCAGGAAATCCTTGGGCTCCTCATCCAGGTACTTGAAAGTGCCTCTCTGACCTAGGGGGTGAGTCAGAAATGAGCAAAAGAAATTGCAGCGCTGATGGAAACTAAAACACAACCTGGGGCATTAGGTCAAATATTGTGCTTTAAAGATGAGTCTGTTGGAAAATTGCTGTCCCCATGCAGTGACTGTGGGCCTGGGGCAGTGTTGGAGCAGTATAAAAAGGGGCCATTCTCACCACTCTCCCATCGACTCGTCTGTTCTCCATCCCACTGGGAACAAGGTGAGTTTGAAGCCGTTTCTTGTCCTCCTTGTCATTCTCCATTCTTCATTCTCCATTCTTCTACTCTTTCCACATAATCCTCATTTGAGACTTCTCACATTCCCAAAACCCAGTATTGGATTTTGAGGCTGCTTACCATGGGAGAGGGAAGGTTTACCATGGGAGAGGGAAGGTTTACCATGGGAGAAGGAAGGTAAGCCATGGAAAAGGATGGATAAAAAATCAGGTATCTACTAAGCTACAGGCTGGTTGGGTTCCTCTATGGACTTGATTTTTGGTTGGACACACTGAGGCTGAGAGAAAGGATCTCCCTCATTTTGGGGGGACAAGTTGCATTTCAAACCTCTCTCATGCCTTGATTCTCCTTTCTCTCTGTGCCAGGTGCAGCTGCAGCCCCAAGACATGTCCTGCTACACCCCGTGCCGGCCCTGCCAGCCCTGCGGCCCCACCCCGCTGGCCAACAGCTGCAATGAGCCCTGTGTCAGGCAGTGCCAGGACTCCACCGTGGCCATCCAGCCCTCGCCCGTGCTGGTCACCCTGCCCGGCCCCATCCTCGCCTCCTTCCCACAGAACACCGTGGTGGGATCCTCCACCTCTGCTGCTGTTGGCAGCATCCTCAGCTCTCAGGGAGTGCCCATCAGCTCTGGGGGCTTTGGCCTCTCGGGCTTGGGCAGTGGCCTCTGTGGCCTCCCCTGCTAAAGCTGCTCAGGATGGCCCTGGGGAAGGAACCCAGGCCCTCACAGGATGGAGCCGCCCTGGGGACGCAGCACGGCCTTGTTGCTTCCTGAGGGGCTGAGCAACCCCAGCAGCCCCTGCAGAAGGACGGGGCCAGCCTGGGCTCTTGGCAAGCACAGCCCATCCCTGCCTCTGCCCTCTGCCACTCTCTCCTTTCCCTGCTGTGTCCTTGTTGCCTTGTGCTGCCCTGGGCTGTGAGCCCCTCACAGCCATCCTGGGGAGGACCTGCTGGCTCTGCTCCCTGTCTGGATCAGGCACATGGACACCTGCTGGGATCTCTGCCACAGCCATGTGATGGAGATTCTATGTTGATCCTGTTGCTCTCTGCACTGTGGTCTCCACACAGAGTGACCTTGTTTTCATCTTTTGATTCATTAAATTTCTGTTGCATCTCAGCCCATGCCTCTGTGTCATCCTTTCCCTGTTGTCGGTCTCCCAATGTTTCCAGTGAGAGAGGTGTTGCTCAGGGATTGTTCTGTGGTTGGTATTCTCCAATTTAGTAGTCCTGTAAAAAGAAAGTGGGCATCCACACTGGCTTCCCCTTCCCCTCCAGCTGAAAGCACAACAGTCAAAGATCACAGTTGGAGATAAGAAGAATTTACTGGCAACAGCAATGAGATAAGAAAAGAAACAGTAACTGCCACAATATTAATAACAAAAGCTATAGACAAAGAAGGAATTTACATGGAAAGTAAACCTATTCTACATGGTTTCACCCCTTCAGGCTTTTTCCCACTGGAATGAGCAGCCTTCTTCCTGGAAGTGAGAGAGAGTTCTCCTCTCCCCCATCTTGGTGAGGACATGAGCTGGTGTCAGTGAAAATGAAGTTCTTGCCCATGCCCCCCTCCTGCTCACCTGGGCCAGACCATGAAAATTACATCTTAAGGCTTGTTAGTTCCCAGATGTCCTTGGCTAGGGGAGGCAGCTGCTCCCCATTCCACTGGTTAGATCTCCTTTCTTGCTGATTAGGCCTGACACAGGGATTGCTGAAGGTGTTGGCCAATGGGCTGGGACTGAAGGGGATGCAGGAGGATATGTCTTGGATCTGGAGATGAAACTGGCAGAGCAGTCCAAAAAACCCATGAGGAGTGTTTGAAAAGCAGACAGTCGCCACACTGTGAGGGAGATCCTCTCTGCCCCAATGAGCCCCACCAGGAATGATCAAGGCCAGGGAGGAACCCACCTAGCACCTAACCCAGGAGGCTTTGACGTCTCTGGCTTGGGCAGTGGCCTATGTGGCACAAAGGGCCTCCCCTGCTAAAGCTGCTCAACATGGCTCTGGGGAAGGAACCCAGGGACTCACAGGATGGTACAAGACCAGGGATAGAGCATCGGTGCTCTGTCTACCACTCAGAGTGACTTCTTTCTCATCTTTTGACTCATTAAAGCTCTGCTGCATCCCGCCAGTGCCTCTGTGTCATCCTTGCCCCTGCACATGCTCACCCAACATGTCCAGTTGCTGTGTGGTTCTGGGCAGGCATTGTTGGAAGTGGTATTGCCATGGTTGTCAACATTGCATCCATTATGTTAACACAGCATTGATTGCTCATATTAAGTGTCACCTTTCTAAATTACTCTGCTTCTGTCTACCTGCAAGAATTTCCTGCTACCCTTCAGCAACCATTCGATATTCCAAAAATACTTTTAGTTCTCCCATCAAAACCTTCTCTGTTGCCACCAAGCCTGTGTCCTCAGCCTTTCACCCACAAGTAAATGTCCCACCTCACTCCCCATCCTGGTCAGTCTTCACGTATTTCCCTTCCCTTGCTGGAGATCTTTTTGTGTTACAGTCCAGTGGCAGCACAGCATGCTTGGTGCCATCTGGGGAGTGCTGAGCAGAGTGGGATCTTTGCTCCCATCAATATCCTGTTGACAGTCATGCTCTGATAGCCCAGGATGTTGATGACAATCCTTGGTGTCCAAGAACACTTCTGGCACTTCCTCCTGTTTTGATGGCGCTATCACAAAAGCACCTCACCTGGGCCCTACATTTCAGAGACTGAAGGATGTGACAGGCTTGGCTACAAAGCCAACTTCAAATCTGGACTCTGCATGGACATGTGTCACTGTGCCCACCTGTGTCCTGCAGCAGTTCAGCCATTCCTCTCCCTCAGACGATCCTGCACAACGCTTAGAGACCCTCAACCCACACCTGATTCTTCTCCCTGCCACCCTCTCTCCAGAAACTCTCCCAGGAAAAGTTGCATTCTGGAAATCCACAATAGCAGAATGGCCTGGGAGAAGAAAGGACTGTGAGCAGACCTTTAAATAAGACATGGGAACACCAGGGATTGAAAAGTGGACATGAGCCAACAATGTGTGTTTGCAGCTCAGAAATTCCATCAGGTCCAGGGCTGCACAAACAGAAACGTGGCCAGAAGGTAAAAGGAGGGGATTCTCCACTTCTTATCTGTTCTCGTTAAACCTCACCTGGAACACTGAATTCACCCTGGAGTCCTCAATTCAAAGTAGGACTTGTTAGAGCAGCTCCAGACAAGGGCTGCAAAAATGATCACGTGGATGCATTGCCCCTACTATGGAAAAAGAATGGAGGGAGTTGAGGGTTTTGAGGCAGGAGAAGAGCAGGCTCTGGGGAGACCTTATTGCAGCCTTTTGATATGTAAAAGGGGGTGAATGAAGAAGTTGCAGAGAGATGTTTTCTCAAGGCTCGCAATAATAGGACAAGGAGCAAGAGTTTTAAACTGAAATAGAATAAATGCAGAAGGAACACAGGGAAGAATTTTACTGTGATGAATAAGATAAGACATTGGGAAGCATTGCCTAGAGAATGATGGTGTGTCCCATCTTGGGAAGGGTTCAAGGTCAGATTTGCTCAAACCTTATGTAATGCAGTGAAGGATATCGGTATCCATGGCAACAAGGTTGGACTAGATAAACCTTAATGGTCTGATGCTGTTGTACACCACAATGACACAAAGACTCCAACTGCAGAAGGCTGAAAATGACTCCTCTATTCTTGGGATGTGTCTCCCTTTTTAAACGAGTCTACACTGACCAATTTGATTGGTGACAAGAAGACAAACCTCTTCAATCCCATTGGTCATACCAGAGAGACATCAAGAAGTCCCTCCTAGGGAAAAAATGTAAACAAATCTACTGTTACAAAAACATGTGTCTGTTGTTTACAGAAAATTCTCTGGGAAAGGAATTTCAGAAAACCAAACATGTCAGGCAGAACCAGGGCTACAATGGTCTCTTCCACCCAGACCCATTCTTTGATCCCATGATAACAGGGGTCTGTGAGAAGGCAGCACAATGCACTCTGCCCCTCCCTTTGAGAACATCCCATGGTAAGATGGGATCTGCTGGAGTCTGATGGGAATGCAGCAGCTCGGTCTGGTCAGTAACACAGTCACTGCTGAGTCTTGTGTCACAGCGTTGAACTAAGAAAGGAAAAGTGCAAAGAGAGTGGATGTTTGTCCCTGGACAATGTAGGGAAGTTCTATCCTGCTCCAAACTGGCAGAAAGATTCAAAACTCAGATGGTCACCCAGTGCACACTGAGCACACCCAGTGCCAGCCTGTGCTGACAGCCAGTGCAAAACCAGCCCCAACAACCCCTCCCACAAACAGCCCTGGACAACCTCTCTGCCCTGGGAGAGTGTCTGCAGGGCAAAGGATGACACAAAGGCACAGGCTGGGTTGCAGCAGAATTTAATGAGTCAAAAGAGGGAGAAGAGGGAGATCCAGGAGGAGGCCACAGTGCAGGGAGCAGCTTTAGCAGGGGAAGCACCTCCTGCCACAGAGGCCACTGCCCAAGCCCGAGAGGCCAAAGCCCCCAGAGCTGATGGGCACTCCCTGAGAGCTGAGGATGCTGCCAACAGCAGCAGAGGTGGAGGATCCCACGGCAGTGTTCTGTGGGAAGGAGCTGAGGATGGGGCCGGGCAGGGTGACCAGCACGGGCGAGGGCTGGATGGCCACGGTGGAGTCCTGGCACTGCCTGACACAGGGCTCATTGCAGCTGTTGGCCAGCGGGGTGGGGCCGCAGGGCTGGCAGGGCCGGCACGGGGTGTAGCAGGACATGTCTTGGGGCTGCAGCTGCACCTGGCAAAGAGAGAAGTAAATCAAGGTATGAGGGATGTTTGAGGTATGTCACCCCGCACTACTTGAGGTAGACTCTTCCTCACCTGTAAAGGGCTTCTCCAGGAGCCCACAGGTACCTCCTTTCCCTCAGAATAACTCTGCAGGAATTGCAGACCCAGGGAAGACACCACATAGCCCACGGCCCAGAGGAGACATCTCAGTCAAGCCTGAACCTTTTCCTTTCCTCTCTGTCTGCACCCTTTCCTCTCCCACAGTAAGCATTCTCAGGGTTCCAGAATATATACAGTGACAACCCACAAGAGGATAAACAGGAGGACAAGGAGGAGGACAAGAGAAAAATCTTTGAAACTCACCTTGTTCCCAGTGAGAAGAACCTGTGAAGAGTGGATGAGAGAGTGAAGAGAAGGTCCTGCTTTTATACTGCTCCTGCACTGCCCCAGGCCCACAGTCACTGCACAAGGGCAGTAATTTTCCTACAGACTTGCATCTCAAGCAAAATATCCTCCCTAATGCCACAGGGTGTGCTTTTGTTTCCATCAACACCGCCATTTTCATTTCCTCATTTCTGACGTGACCAATAGGCCTCCAAGGATTCTTTCAAGCACTGAGATGAAAGACCCAAGGGTTTTCTGGGCAGTGACACATCAGTATGTGCAGAAGATGAGTTGCATGTGGTGGAGGGTCTGTTCAGACAGTCGACACCTATCTGGGGAAATATGCTCTGGTTGTTTTTTACCCTCTTTAAAGGCAGCTGAGCATACCTTCCCACCAAGCTTGTCTTCTCCTCATGTGGCAGTTTGTTTGGCAAGGTTGTCCTCTCTCACGGCTGCCTTGTGAGCACCCAATGTGTGCCATCAGCAGCTGGGAGGGAAGATAACTTTGTTGTCCTGAACTCCAGGATTCCTTGCGATGCCTCACGGAGTTGGGTCCCTTCTCACTCTTGTAGGGCTGTGTGGAGGTTCAGTAAATACCTTGTTCTTCCCATTTTCCTCAGCTCGCTGCACACTGTGGCCCCACACTTTGGCCCCATACTAGCTGAGGATAATTTTCCAAAACAAGCTGATTTTCCTGAAAGCCCCCTGAGCTGTGGGCAATGTTTGAGCTGCCTGGAGCTCTGTACAAGGAACTGCCCAGTGACTGAAGATGGTTTTCCTGAGGCGTGGATGGAGCTGCCCTTGCTGCAGGGGAATTCAGCTGTGTGTGGGTCATGGGCCTGCACACAACACATCACAAAGCTGACACATGGCCAACCCAAAATTAGACTGTGACTCCTGACAGGTAGGAAAAGTCTCTCCCTGGAAATTTGTCTACTGAAGGCATTCCTTGTCCTCCTGGGATGTGCCCCAGCTGCCTCCATGTCTGCAGGGCAGGGAAGTGCAACCCTGCTTGATGTGGTTTGAGAGCTGGGTTTGCACTCAGGGCCCTTCTGAACGTGTCCCCTTCCTGGGCATCCCCAGGCATGTGGTACTGCAGGGTCCTTCCAGCTTTCATTCACTGGGGAGTTGGGCAAGTTTCCAGCTTCTCCAGTGGTGCTGATTTGTGCTCCAGGCTGAGGCAGCCTTTGGGTCAGGGGAAAGGAAGCATTAGGAAGTGCTAATGCCAGGAGAAGTCATGTCATGTGAAGCCCAGGGATGTGTCCCAGATAGTGGGGTGATATTTTCTGCAAACCTTTAACTCTGTAAAGTATTCAGGAGAGCTCTGCACCACAGCCTGAGACAAGTCTCAGGCCAGGTAGATGAGGCCTGTGCATCCCTTCTACCCTCTGCTTGTATGGGTTGACTTTTCTCAGGCAATCCTTGACTTTGAGTTCACCCACTGCAATTACAAACAGCACTTCACTGTCCCAAGCCAACATCTGCCTGACACGACCCCTCCTGTACTTCTGCACTCACTGGCATGACTCTTCATGGGCTATCTTCTCATTGTGGCACATGAAAGGATCATGCAAGGCAGAGCAGGAATGTCAGAAATGAAGAAATTAAATGGCACCATTGACAGAAGCAAAAGCACAGCTTGTGGCGTTAGGGAGGATATTTTGCTTGGGCGATGAGTCTGTTGGAAAATTACTGCTCTAGTGCAGTGACTGTGGGCCTGGGGCAGTGCAGGAGAAGTATAAAAGCCAGCCCATTTCCTCACTCTTACATCCAGTCCTCTTGTCTCCATCTCAGTGAGAACAAGGTAAGGTTGAAGACTTTTCTCCTCTCACTTCTTCTATTCTCCCTCCTTCTGTTTTCTGCACATACTTGCCCCTTTGTTCTGTGCCAGGTGATGGGGCTGCTTATGATGGGGGAGGGACAGGAATAGAACGTGTGTATAAGGAGAGTTTGGGACTTGACTGAAATGAGTGATGGGATAGGCGGGATTACCCTGGTCTTGGTTACTCTTGGCTCTTGGCTAAATGGAAGGAGAAGCCTGTGGGCATCAGTGCAACACCTCCAGCTCTTGTTCTCATCTTGGCTTGACAGAGGAGCTGCATGGTGTGGTGACAAGTTGCTCTTNTCTTTTGACTCATTAAATTCTGCTGCAACCCAGCCTGTGCCTTTGTGTCATCCTTTGCCCTGCAGACACTCTCCCAGGGCAGAGAGGTTGCCCAGGGCTGTTTTTGGGAGGGGTTGTTGGGGCTGGTTTTGCACTGGCTGTCAGCACAGGCTGGCACTGGGTGTGCTCAGTGTGCACTGGGTGACCCTCTGGGTTTTTAATTTCTCTGCCTCTTTGGAGCAGGATAGAATTTCTGTAAATAGTTCAGTGGCTAACTTGTATTTTCTTCACACACTTTTTTGTTGTTTCTCACTCAGCACTGCATTGGAAGTATCAAGCAGGGAATGTGTTATTGCAAGGACACAGGTTCCAGCTTCCCATCAGGTGCCTGGGATACCCTTCCTAACAGTATTGTGTCACTATATCAGTTACTCAATGTTCCATTAAAACTCTTTCTGAACACCTCCCAAGATTGGACACACCATTTTCCATCTCCCACCACATCATTAATTCTTCCTTATGTCCCACCTACATCTACTCTATTTCAGTTTAAAAGTGTTGCTCCTTGTCCAGTCACTGCAGGCCTTGATGTAATGTCTGTCTCCAACTTCCTTATCCATCCCCTTTACATATTGAAATGTCATAAGAGCCTGCTCTTCTCCTGCCTGAAAAACTCATGTCCCTCAGCCTTTCTCCATGGCAGAGGTGCTGGATCCATGTGATCGTTTTTGCAGCCCTTGTCTGGAGCTGCTCTAACAGGCCCATGACTATTTGAACTGGGGACTCCAGACTGGACACAACACTCTAGGTGGGGTCTAACGAGAGCTGACCTGCTGTCCATATTTCTGTTTGTGCAGACCAGGACATGATTGAATTTCTGGATGTGCACAACACATTGCTGCCTCATGTCCAATTTTTCTACCTCCATTATTTCTGGTTCCTTCTCTGCAGGGCTGGTCTAAACCATTTCTCTTCCTGTCTTGGCCTTGTTGAAGTTCCTGAGTTTCACAAGGGACCATTCTCAAATCTACCAAGATCCATCTGAATTGAAACACTTTCCTCAAGCCTCAGCTTGATGTCATTCACAAACTTGTTGAGCATCCAATCAGTCCCGCTATCTTATTGATGAACATATTGACAAATACTGGTCCCTGTATTGATCCCTAATGGACACCAGTCATCACTGGTTTCCACCAGGACATTGAGCCTGTGAGTATAAATCCTTGGATGCTCCCAAAATTCTCCTGGGACACTGTAACTTGCAGGCGAGGAAGGAAGCCATGACTCCAGCTGACCCCCTGACCATCAGATCAGCTTTGCCCAGACTTCCCTCTTGGCCTTGGTGCTCATTCTGCAGAAGGGGCACATGGCCACTGCTGACATTGGTTGAGAAGCCTGGGTTCTGGAGGGCCCCAGAAGGGCAGAAACTCCAAAAGTCTCATGGAAATGAATAGGAGGAGAGAGGAAGAGAGAGGAAGAGAGAGGAGAGAAGGAAAGGCACTTTATCTTGCCCTGGCTGCCATCATTCTTCGGGGGCAGGCACAAATCAAGAAAAGCCCCAGGGTACATTAGGAGATGGAATGGACCATCAGTTGTTTTGATCTGATAATTAAGAAGTGCCTCTGCCCAAATTAAGGTGCAGAAGAGAGCATCTTCGGAAGTCAATCGTATGAATTTTATTTAATGGTAAATGTGAGGTAGAGATAGAAAGAAATAGGAGATAGAAGAGGGTGGGAGAGAGGAAGAGAGTGAGGGAGACAGTTTAGGTTGAAAGATATCACCACCCTGTGGATTCAGTGGCATCCTGTTGGTTTTTTCTTCTGGTCTTCTCAGTGTTGGGGGTCCCTGAGTCATTCTTCTGGGGTATCACCTTGGTACAGTCCATGTTCTGGGTATCCTTAAGGTGTAGACACAGTGCCCACAGCTTGGGAAGGAATGTGTATAAGCAGTTGCTTCCTTTCCCACAGTCTGTGGCAACAGTGGGAATTTTTGTCCAGATGTTCCCCAGATCTGCCTTGCCAGGCCTGGAATTATCACCTTTAGGTTGCAAATTCCTCTCTCTGTGCCCATCTTAAGTCCCACTGTAGTGGCTTATCTTATTCTGTGGCCTTGACAGTGCTTAAGGCAATTGTGGTCTTTAAGTCTCTTACACCAGTCTGTACTGGCACTGACTGGGCTGGAGGTCACTCTCTTCAGAGCAGCCAATATTGTTCTGTGCTTCAAACGTGTGGCTAAACCAGTGCAAAGAACATGCCAAAGCCTGACCTGTTGCTGCACAGGGCTGACCCACCATCAAGACCATCTCTCTTTCTCACTCTGTATCACCCACAGTGGAGGCCAGGAATGGGCAAGCAGCTGGAGCTGATACAACCAGGACAAATGACCTCAACTGACCAAAAGGCTGTTCCAGGTCATGTAGAATCATAGAATCACTTAGGTATGAAAAGACCTTTAAGATTAAGTGGTCCAATCATTAACCCGGTTCTTCCAAGCTCAACACTAAACCATGTCCCCAAGTGTCATAACTAAATGTCTTTAAAATCCTTCTAGGGATGGTGATTCCATCCTGTCAGAGGAACGATTGTGCTTAGCAATAAAGCTGTGGACAGTCTTCCCAGAGTAGCTGTTGTGGTGCATTTTGGCTTTACCAAATTTCTGTATGCTTCTGTTATTTGTTTTATAATGGTTTTCCCTGTACCCCCACGTTCAAACCCGTTTGGTTTTTGCTTAGTTATGGGTCCTGTCCATCACCCTGCAGCCCCGCCCTGAAGCCTGGAAGGTTCTAGTGGGAATGTCGTGTGATTCGGCAGGGTCTCGTTTCTTCCATCCCTTTTTTATGTATAGAATTGTATTGCTAATTGTCCTTTTGTTCTGGGTAACATCCCCTCCTTCTGGGATTGGTTCTGGATTGTCCCCAGCCATTACCACACCCTCTGTACTTAAACTGAGACCAAAAAGGAAAAAACTCATTTCTACGTGGGCGACTGTCTGGGTGAAATAAAACCCCAGTTGAAACCCACATGGAAGTCCTCTTTTCTTTCTCACCATTTGCCACGCTTCTGCCTGAGGCCAGACCCACAAAATTGGAAAGGTACCAAGCTGTACCCTTAAATGCCAGTTCTGTGCAAGAGCTAGCCAGAGAGCAGCCCAAACCCCTGCAAGTAGCCAATCTTTGGACACTGCCAGGGCCTTAGTTTGCTGGTGCCACATGATCGCCTTGGAACCACTTGGTTTTTTCTATTTTCTCCCATACCTTCATAGAATGTCCTGATCTTGACACCAGGGTATGTCACTCTCTTGTTTTTCCAATTCTCTCCCTTCATTCTGGGTCAGCAGCTCATGAGAACCATTGCTCAGTGCTTAGTGCTGGTCATACCACACAGATTCACAGGCAGTGCTTGTCCTCTCTGCCCTGCTCCTTCCTAGTCTCTGCCCAGAGTTTGCTAGGAAAATTTTTGGAGAGATGGAGGCAGGAAAAAATATTGGGCAGGAAGAGAGGCAGCGGGTGTGGGCTGAGTGGCTCAAAGGGCTGTCCAGAAGCAGCTGAGGGAGGGCTGAACACAGTTGGGCATAGTGACACACATATCCACAGAGCCCTGACAGGCAGCTGACTTGGGACCAACCAGCCCTGTTCCCCCACACCTCCCTGAGCCCCTGGCAAGCAGCAGCCCCAAAGCAGGGCCAGGGAAATGGGCTTTTGCATTTCCCATCAGAACGAACGTGACTGCCCCGACTGTGCCCTGGCACCAAGGGCTCTCTCAGCAGCATCCTGGGCTGTGCCAGTGGAAGTGGAACCAGGAGATGGGTGGGAGTGACGATCCCCCTCTGCTCAGCACTTGCCTGGTGCCATCCCCGTGTTGGGCACGGGCTGAAATGCAAGAACTACCAGGACCAAGTGGAGATACTTTGGTGCAGGGTGGTCAGGATGGTGAGGAGATCAGACCATTTGACTAAGGCCCAGGGATTGCTGGGTGTGGACTGGAGAATGGTGTGGTCAGAGAGATAAAATCATCCTTGGAGTAGACAAGAGCCAGTAAAGAGGTTTGGTTCATTCTACCAACTCCAGACATAGCAAGAAGGATAGAAGGCAGCAATACAGTGATAAAGTAGATTTAACTCTCCATCTTGAAAAGCATTTAAACACCTTCTCCTAAATCTGTTGCACAGAACCAGTCCAGAGCAACACTTCTCCCCTTAGGAATCTTGGGAGACCAACAACAGAGAAAAGATGACACAGAGGCGTGGGCTGAGATGCAAAAGAAATTTAATGAATCAAATGATGAAAACAAGGTAACTTTGAGGGGAGGTCTCAGTGCAGAGAGCACCAGGATCAGCGTAGAATCTCCATCACATGGCTGTGGCAGAGATCCCAGCAGGTGTCCATGTGCCTGATCCAGACAGGGAGCAGGGCCAGCAGGTCCTCCTCAGGATGGCTGTGTGGGGCTCACAGCCCAGGGCAGCACAAGGCNTCCCCAGGATGGCTGTGTGGGGCTCACAGCCCAGGGCAGCTCAAGGCAACAAGGACACAGCAGGGAAAGGAGAGAGTGGCAGAGGGCAGAGGCAGGGATGGGCTGGGCTTGTCAAGAGCCCAGGCTGGCCCTGTCCTTCTGCAGGGGCTGCTGGGGTTGCTCAGCCCCTCAGGAAGCAACAAGGCCGTGCTGCGTCCCCAGGGCGGCTCCATCCTGTGAGGGCCTGGGTTCCTTCCCCAGGGCCATCCTGAGCAGCTTTAGCAGGGGAGGCCACAGAGGCCACTGCCCAAGCCCGAGAGGCCAAAGCCCCCAGAGCTGATGGGCACTCCCTGAGAGCTGAGGATGCTGCCAACAGCAGCAGAGGTGGAGGATCCCACCACGGTGTTCTGTGGGAAGGAGCTGAGGATGGGGCCGGGCAGGGTGACCAGCACGGGCGAGGGCTGGATGGCCACGGTGGAGTCCTGGCACTGCCTGACACAGGGCTCATTGCAGCTGTTGGCCAGCGGGGTGGGGCCGCAGGGCTGGCAGGGCCGGCACGGGGTGTAGCAGGACATGTCTTGGGGCTGCAGCTGCACCTGGCTGAGAGGGTAGAGAGGAGCAGACTGTCAGGGGTTTGAAGAGCAGCCTCACCACACCGTGATGGACATCCTTTCTCTCAGCCCCTGTGAGCACCACTAGGAAGGCCAAAGCCAGGGACAGCCCCACCCAGCCCACAGCTCAAGAGACACCTCAGTCTATACCCAGCCCTTCTCCACAACACATCTGCCCTCTCCCATGGGAAACAGCCTCAAGATACAGCAGGAAACACGGAGGGAGGTATATGATTAGAAATCCCAGAGAAGTACAAGGTGGAAGAGAAAGGCAAGGAAGAAGGCCACAAGGAGAACTCAGAGGAAGACAAGAAAGAGCTCAACACTCACCTTCTTCCCAACTGGATGGAGCTGAAGGAGTGGATGGGAGAGTGAGGAGAAGGTCCTGCTTTTATACTGCTCCTGCACTGCCCCAGGCCCACAGTCACTGCACCTGGGCAGTAATTTTCCTACAGACTCATCTCCAAAGCCGACTGTCCTCCCAAATGCCCCAGGTTGTGTTTTGGTTTCTGTCAACACTGCCATTTCATTTCCTCATGCTGACATGGCCATTAGGCCACAGAGGATCTTTTGAAGTGTTGGGGCGAGAGGCCTGAGGCTTTCCCAAGCATGATCACATCAGTACTGGCAGAAGATGTGCCCCCATGTGCTGGAGTGGTCTGTGCAGGCAGAGCATGTGGCTGTGGGGAAATGTGTGGCGAGTGATTTTACAAACCCCTGTGAGGAAACATGGTCGTGTCTTCCCACCAATGCAATCCCCTCCTGAGTACCTGAAGTCTTCCCTGAGGGTGGCCATGCTGCATCCCTGCCTGGTGCCTCCCTGCTCAGGCCACCAGTCACTGGGCATTGCCTCTCTAGGCAGGTTTGTTACATTGCTGCTTTCAAATGGCTTTGCCCATTTGAAGGAAACTTTCTCCTTCAGGGAAGACATTTCCTGGTTTATTTGTCAGAGTGGTCTCCTCTCATTGCCATCTCTGGGGGACCCCAACCTGTGCTGTCAGCAGGCTTGTGGAAGGAGATTGTTGCCCTTCCCTAACCCTGTGATTCCTGAAGAAGCTCTTTAGGATTGGGCCTCGCTGTCTTCTCTGACATGAGTGTGTGCAACCTGGCGATGGACACACACGCCTTGGTGTGAGTGAAAACACCTCTAAACTCCCTTTGGGAGGTGCTGGCAGTCAGGGAATGCAGCTGAGGACTGGGAGAAAGAAAATGGACATCCTGACTTCTAGAAGGCCATGCCTGAAATCTGGCTTGGCTGCAGGTCTCTAAGGGGTGTGGTGAGTGGGATGAAGTGCAGCTGGCAGAGACTCACTCTTGGCGCACCACAGGGCCCAGATTGGGATCAGCACTGTTTAACCCCTTTGGGCAAAGTCCTGCAAGGCTGGAGAGAGAAACTCCTGCCCCCCACAGGCTGGGGCTGTGGGGCAGCCAAAGAGCTTTGCAGGACAGAAAGGGGGATCACGACAGGGCAGGGCATCACGACACAACCCTGGGCCTTTGTGGAACTGGCACCTTACAACATCCAAGGCTGCATTAGGCACGGGTTTACTCTCCAACTGTGGAACGTGACCCCTCTCCTTTGCTCTGCAGTGCTGAGAAATCAGTGCCACAAAGAGCAGTTGCCCAGTATAAGAGAAGAACAGTCATACTGGTGCAGCTCCAGCAAAGGGTCTCAGAGCCCATGAGATGACTGGGGCCCCTGGGACAGGAGAGGCTGCTTGAGGTGCCGTTTTCCACCTCAGAAGAGAGTGGGCATCTGAGAACACTGCTCAACAATGGCTAAAGGAGCTGTGGGAAGAGTCCAGAACACAGAGCCAGGCTCTCCTGAGTCTTCTCCAGAGAAAGGACAAGAGGAAATAGGCACCCTGTAAATACGGGAAATTCTGGGGAAACAAAAGAAAAGGAGTTTTAGTGTGAAGGGGATAAAGAATTTGCCTGCAGTTGACACAGGCAGGTTAAGGATGGTTCACACTTGTAGAAATTCAGGACTTGGCCCTGAACATCCTCCAAGAGCTGATCATGCTGTGCAGAGGGGTGGTTGGATTAAATGATCTCTAGAGGTTCCTTCCAGTCTCATGGAGTCTATCAGGGAAAAAATGGTGATGCTGCTTCTGAGAAGGAAGAACTGGATGTGAACACTGGGCAGCCTTGGCTGTCACACCAAAGAAAGTGGAGAGGAAGAGCTGGTGTCAGAGGAAATAAGTAGCAATGTACAGCCCCTAGACATCAAAAGTCTTACACCCAGTCAGGCATCTGACAGGTTGGATAGCATGGAGGCACTTTTGAAGAGTAAAAGAAGTCAGAAAAGCTGGCAGCATCTTAGGCATCCTGTGGTCAAGGATTAAGAAAGGTCCAGGAAAAACACAGAAAACCAAGAGGAGACTCTGAGCACAGGGGACATGTTCAGAAGGGCCCAGGGTGCAAACCCAGCTCTCTAACCACATCAAGCAGACACAGAGGCATCTGGGACGCATCCCAGAGGGCAAGGGAATGCCTTCAGTAGGCAGATTTCCAGGGAGAGAATCTCTACCTGTGGCGAGTCACACTCTAATTTTGGGTTGGCTGTGTGTCAGCCTTCTGGTGTGAGGCCAAGCCAGGAGGGTGTGCTGTCTGCAGGCTTTTTTCCAGGCAGGATGAGTTCCCCTCTAGCAAGGAGAGCTCCATCCATGCACAGAGAAAACTTCTCCAGTACTGGGCTGTAGCCAAGCCCAGAGCTCCAGGCAGCCACTCCACATCTTGCCTTCAGCAAAGCATCTTACTGTCTGCAAAAGAGGGTGGAAATCAGTGTTACCATTTTTCCCTGGTCCCATGATCCTTTCCTTCCAGAGACACCTCCAGCACATCCTCTGCTTGTGCTGATGTATCCCTGCCTGGGAAATCCTTCAGTCTTTCATCTCGATACTTGAAAGGATCCTTGGACGCCTAATGTTCACATCAGGAATGAGGAAAATAAAGGGCAATGTTGATGGAAATAAAAACACAACCTGTGGCATTAGGGAGGATATTTTGCTTTGGAGGTGAGTCTGGAGGAAAATTACTACCCTTGTGCAGTGACTGTGGGCCTGGGGCAGTGCAGGGGCAGTATAAGAGAGAGCTCATTCTCTCTGTCTCTCATCCACTCCTCTTGCCTCAGTCTACTTGGGATCAAGGTAAGTCCAGTCACTTTTCTCCTCTATTCTCCTTTCTCTTTCTCCTGTTTTCCAGTGCACATCAGTCACTTGGTCCTGTGCTGCATCATGAGACTGCTCTCTGTGAGAGCTGAAATGTGAGAGAGGATTGTATGGAGGGAGGCTGGGGCTTTGCTGAAGGGGGTGATGGTCTAGGCAGGAACTTTCTGAGATTGATTTCTCTTGGCAGGGAACTTATGGGCTAAATGTGAGGAAAAACCTGTGCCCATCCCTGCATCTCCAGCTCTTGTCTCTGTCTTGGCTTGAGTCGTGGTGTGGTGAGGGGTTGCTCTTCAAGCCCCTCTCATGTCTGCTCATCAATGTCCTCACTCCCAGGTGCAGCTGCAGCCCCAAGACATGTCCTGCTACACCCCGTGCCGGCCCTGCCAGCCCTGCGGCCCCACCCCGCTGGCCAACAGCTGCAATGAGCCCTGTGTCAGGCAGTGCCAGGACTCCACCGTGGCCATCCAGCCCTCGCCCGTGCTGGTCACCCTGCCCGGCCCCATCCTCAGCTCCTTCCCACAGAACACCGTGGTGGGATCCTCCACCTCTGCTGCTGTTGGCAGCATCCTCAGCTCTCAGGGAGTGCCCATCAGCTCTGGGGGCTTTGGCCTCTCGGGCTTGGGCAGTGGCCTCTGTGGCCTCCCCTGCTAAAGCTGCTCAGGATGGCCCTGGGGAAGGAACCCAGGCCCTCACAGGATGGAGCCGCCCTGGGGACGCAGCACGGCCTTGTTGCTTCCTGAGGGGCTGAGCAACCCCAGCAGCCCCTGCAGAAGGACGGGGCCAGCCTGGGCTCTTGGCAAGCACAGCCCATCCCTGCCTCTGCCCTCTGCCACTCTCTCCTTTCCCTGCTGTGTCCTTGTTGCCTTGTGCTGCCCTGGGCTGTGAGCCCCACACAGCCATCCTGGGGAGGACCTGCTGGCCCTGCTGCCTCTCTGGATCAGGAAGAGGGACACCTGCTGGGGCACAGATTCCCTTCTATCCCTCATGCTCTCTGCACTGGGACTTCCATACAGAGCAACCTCGTTTCCGTGTTTTGTCTCATTAAATTTCTGCTGCATTTGAGCCCATGTGTCTGTGTCATTATTTCCTCTGAAGGTTCTTTCTCAATATGCCCAGGGAAAAAAAATGTTTTTAAGGGCTGTTTTTGTGAAGATTTACTTGAGATGAATATTCAGTGATGGATAACAGCATTGTATAGGGTCTACACAAGTTGGAGTTCAATTTCACCAAATTAACCTTCTACTGGTTGGTTGCAGTTGGAGCTAGAATGGTGCTGATAACGCAGAAATATTTTGGGTTTTTCTGGGCAGTGCTTGCCCAGCATCAACCCTGTCCCTCCACCCTCCTCTGAAAAAGGCCATGAAGGTGGATGTGGTCAAGAAGTTGGGAGAGGACATAGCCAGGCTGCCTGATCCACGCTGACCAAAGGGGTCTTTGATACTTCATGACCTCATGGTCAGCAAAAAATGCTGAGAGAAAGGAGAGAAGGGTGGCAGAGGACCATTTGTTCACAGATTATTTGTCAAAGAAGAAACTGCTAATTTTACTCTGTCCCTGCTTCCCAGGAGAGGCTGGACATTGCCAGTTCATGTAAGGTGATAATAAAAGGTTTTTGGGGTTTTTTTCTGTGTTTTTGCAGTCTTTCTTTGCTTTTCTTCATTAAACTACCTTTATCTCAACACACAGTACTTTAATTTTATCTTCTCCCACCATAGGCTCTGAGGAGAGGGAGTGATTGAACATTTTGATGGGGCCAGGAAAGATGAGACTGTCCTGGAGGAACTGTCTTGTGCGGGGGATGAGCAAATAGACCTCTCCATTCTCACCCATGAGTGATGCAGGTTGTTTTGTTGTGTGAGCTCACAAAGTCCTTTTTCATCTTAGTGTGAGGTATTTAAAAATACTAATTAACTCTATTGACTTAGTGTGGTGTTTGAGGTATCTGGTGTCAGGGTGGTGTAATAAGAGAGAATTTTTTGGTGTGGCAACAGTGAAACTTTTCCTGAGGTTGCTGGTGGCAGCTTTTAACACAAGTCTGGAGCTTGACCAGTGTTATCAGAGGACAGGGGACCAGACAGGGGCCCAAATCACTTCTGAGAATGTCATGAGTGAGCATCTGACCTACGTTTAAGAACACGGTAGTTGAGGCAGACACCCAAATCACACATGAGAACATGAGGGCTGAGATAGGGACCCAAACAACACCAATGGTAATTGTCCCAGTAGTGGGAAAAAATCGTGGACAAGGAGGTGAATGCAGCCATCTCATTGATGGATTGAGTGAAGAGGCGAGAGGGTCTGATCAGGAATCCAGTCCTTCAGCAAAGACGATGCGTTATGTGTGGGAAAGCATCTTCCTGGCTCTGAAAGTTTGGAGAAAATCTCTCCCTCTCCTCACAGGCCAGCACCTCAGCTGGGAGGGTGATGGAAGGGTGACCCATGCAGCCTGTCCTTTCCCACTTAAGGTCAGTGGGAAAGGGGGCTCCAGGATGCCCCCCCTCTGGTTCTTCCTGCATGAGCAGCAGGAGGATGGAGGAAGTGGGGTGGTGACAGCCTGCCTCTGAGGTGGAAGTTGGTGTACATGAAGTGAGGGGGGAAGACAGCTGAAAGAAGTCTGTCAGTTTTCTTGCAAGAGAAGTGTTTGAGAAGTGTAAAAGAATAATTCCAGTTCTTCTGGAAGGTGAATTGCCCATGAAATGAAGCCAGGTTGCAGGACCTGCAGAGGAGATGTGTTTCTTAGGAGTGAAACGGCAGGGGGGAGGTTGTGGCATCCCTGTGGATGTCATCAATAAGTTAACTATGTCTCCACCAGCTGGTAGCCAGACAAGACTGAACCACGGCAAGAATGATTGTTTACTGCCTCTTCTGTGGGCATTGTAGGACCAGTGGTGAGGAGAGCATTGTCCTGGGGAAGTTAGGGGTGCATGGTGAGCCTTCAACAGTCACAAAAGGAAAGGAGGATGGGGCACAGTGCTGTGGGTCTCCTTTGGGTGCTGTGATTTGGAGGTTTGGAGGTCATGACCTTGGGAGGCAAGGCAAAGAGTGGAGAAGTGAGGACATGAGAGGAGAGAGGTGAAGTAACAATTCTTCCTTCTCTGGCTTCCACTGTGCCAGGGGAGGGGAATCAAGTGGGAAATGTCCTCCCAGTGGTTTAGCTGAATTGATGAAAGGGCTGTGCCATGCCATATAACATGCTCAGCAAAAATACTGTAGACAGTCCCTCCAATGTAGCTGTTCTTCAGAGCCTGGCTGGGCATTGGTCTCCTGGTGCAAGGTGGTAGGTGATTGCATTTGTAGAACTTGTGGGTTTTTTCTCTTTTGACCCTTTGCTTTTCAAACAGCCCTTATCTTGATCTGAGGGTATTTCACTCTCTTGCTTCTTCAGTTCTTGGTTCTGTGACAGTGGAGTGAATATGAATGGCCAGTGGGAGCTTAGTGCTGACTGAGGTCAACGCACCACACAGACCCACTGGGTCATGTTCCTCTCACCTTCCTCCTTCCCTGTCTGTGCCTGGGCCTTCCTGGAAAAATATATTGAGAGATAGATGAAGGGAGAAACCTAGGACAGGAAGACAGTCAGCAGGTGTGTGCAGAGTGTCTCCAAGTTTGAAAAACAGAGGATCACCCTCTAAACAGAGTCAAAACAATCCTATGATAATGGTTCCCATACAGGCATACCCAATAATCCTCCTGGTCATTTTGTGAGGGCATATACAGGGGAAATGATGACAAAAAGGCAAGGGCTCAAATGCAGCAGAACTTTATTGAGTCAAAAGATGAAAACTAGGTAAATCAAAGGAGCACCAGAGGCAGATAGGACTCTGCACCAAATAACTGTGGTGATCTCAGGAGATATCCATCTGCCTGCCCTACAGAGAGAGCAGGGCCAGCAGGTTCTCTCCATGATGGATGGCTGGGCGGGCCTCACAGTCCAGGGGAGTACAAGGACCAAGGACACAGGAGGGAAAGGAGAGAGTGGCAGAGGGCAGAGGCAGGGATGGGCTGTGCTTGCCAAGAGCCCAGGCTGGCCCCATCCTTCTGCAAGGGCTGCTGGGGTTGCTCAGCCCCTCAGGAAGCAACAAGCTGACACTCCATCCCTAGTGAAGTACCAGCTTGTTGAGTCCTTAGGTTCATACCCTGGAATCATCACCAGCAGCTTTAGCAGGGGAAGCACCTCCTGCCACAGAGGCCACTGCCCAAGCCTGAGAGGCCAAAGCCCCCAGAGCTGATGGGCACTCCCTGAGAGCTGAGGATGCTGCCAACAGCAGCAGAGGTGGAGGATCCCACCACGGTGTTCTGTGGGAAGGAGCTGAGGATGGGGCCGGGCAGGGTGACCAGCACGGGCGAGGGCTGGATGGCCACGGTGGAGTCCTGGCACTGCCTGACACAGGGCTCATTGCAGCTGTTGGCCAGCGGGGTGGGGCCGCAGGGCTGGCAGGGCCGGCACGGGGTGTAGCAGGACATGTCTTGGGGCTGCAGCTGCACCTGGCACAGAGGGAAGAGGGAAGTAGAACAGAAACTCTGGATGATGAGCAGTCTTTCACTAAGAGTGAGATAAGCCACAAGTTGGAGAAAAGAGCTGGGGGCTTTGCAGTGAGATCCACAGGTGTCACCTTCATTTCTGCCACAAAGAACCCTCTGCACAGCGACCAAGCCCAAAGAGATTCCTTTCCTTTCCACAGCTCATGAGACACTTAAACAAGTTTCAGCCTCTCGCAATGACAGAAATTCCTCCCCTTCCCTCTCCCATGAGAGCAGTTCCAAGACCCCAAGTAGGACTGGGGCAGGTGCATTGGAGCAATATGAAGAGAAAGAGGAGAAAAAGGCTTCAGACTCACCTTGTACTGAAGGAGATGGAGGCGAGGTGAGTGGATGAGAGAGTGAGGAGAAGGACCTGCTTTTATACTGCTCTTGCACTGCCTCAGGCCTACAGACATTGCATGACGGCAGTAATTTTCCAACAGACTCACCTCAAAAACAAAATTTTCTGCCTAGTGCTGCAGGTTGTGTTTTGGTTTCTGTCAACCTGTGCTGCTATTTCATTTCCTCATTTTCAACATTCCTGCTCTGCTTTTATGTGTTGAGATGAGGCACCCAAGAATATCCTGGGTGATGCTGTGTCAATGAAGGCAGAAGATGTGTTGGAAGTGTGATGGGGTCCCATGAATGCAGGGGATGTTGGCTTGGAGCAGTGAATTGCAATTGTATACAGTTCCTCTTCTAGGAAGAAGTTTCAGCTCTCTTCCTATTATTAATCTTTTCTCTGGGGAGAATGTTTGCCAGTTTGTCTGAGTATGCACCACTAGGGACAATGAAAGCCTGCCTGGGTTTGAACCAGGCAAAATACATGACAGGCACAAGAAATTCTTCCAGGTGGATGATAATTCCAAAGGCTGACTGGAGCAGCTTCATTGAGGATGAGGGTTACAGGAAAGGTAGAGGTTCTCAAGGGATTCTTCCCTTGGTTTTTACTGGCAGGAATTGCTGTCAGAAGATTGTGCTCCTTGGAAAGTCATCAGCAGGAAAGGCTTACCTGCAGTAGGGCAGGATCAGGAGTGGGAACATATTAACAGATGGACTGAGATGAGTGTATGTGACTTGATCCTGTGCACCCCATGAGGGATGGTTGGTGTGTGGTCGCTCTGAACTCCCTTTGAAAGACTCGGCACTCACTGAATACACCTCAGGACTACAAGAAAGACAGTGGACCTCTTGTCTTCAAGAAGGACATGAAGAAGGAGCCATGTCAGTCACCCTCATCTCATTCCCTACAATAGTAATGGAGCAAATCAACCTGGAAGCAATTTCTCGGGATAAAATAGGTTGCCTTTGAGGGGTCAGTGTGGATATCTGGAGGCTTGACAAATCTCATTACATTCTCTGATCTTGTGGCTGGCTCTGATGGGTGAGGGAAGTTTGGCAAATTTTCATCTCATTTAACTTAGGCCTTTGATGCTATTGCCTGTAACAATCCTTAGAGACAAACTGACGAAATACCTGCTGGGGAAGAGGGTAGTACAGAGGACTGAAATCTGTAAAAATTGTTGATCTCCAAGGGTTGGGATGAGGGGCACAAAGTCCAGCTGGCAAACACACACCTGGCTGCACTGCAGGGTCTAGACTGGGACCAGTACTGTTTAATTCCTTTATCCAAGGTCCTGCACTGGGGAAAGAAAAAATCTCCTCCCCACTACAGGCTGGAACTGATTGACTGCCAAAGCACTTTGCAGCAGAGGACAGGGGTTCTGGAGGGCACCATGAGACAGTCCTGGGCCCTTGTGGAAATGGCATGTGACAATATCCTGGGCTGCTTAGGAAGGGAATGTCTTTCAGATGAAGGAAGGTAATCTCAGAAGTGGGGAGATAGAGAAGACTATGCCTCTCTGAGTCTTCACCTGCAAGATCTCCCAGTCTGCTGCATCCCCTAAAAGAGTTCCAAGAAGCTGGGGGAGCCTTTCCAGCAGTGAATGTGTGTGAAAAAAAAAGACTGCCTCACAAGAGTTAACCACTGAAAGGCTGCTGATGCATTCCAGGCCATGGCTTCTATAAAGTGAGTTATCGACTATCTGGAGACCTGGGCCACAGGAGCTCTTTAGCATTCAAGAAGGACAAATGGCAAGATCTGCACTTGGAAATAAAAAACCTCTTCCAGCAGTATGGGCTGGAGCCTGAACTATGCTACAGTCTTAGAACCCGTAGCTCTCTTTTTTCTTGTGGGAGAAGATGTGCCTTGGAGAGAGACTTAGCAGGTGGAGTGGACCCACATCCTCCTGGCCACAGAGACTGTGCTGTGTTGAGGAGCTCTCCTGAATGCTCTGTGGAGGGATAGAAGGGGTTGCAGAAAACATCTCTCCACTGGTTGGGACTCATCAATGGTCCTGTGCATTGAGTATTCTCTTGACATTTGTGCTTCAGCATACCTTGTTTGCCATGCCCAAAAAGACTCACTTGGAGAGCAACCCAGCACCTTTGGGGAAGCAGGAACTTGTCCAACTCCCTAGTAAATGAGGGTTGTCAGTGACAACCCCTGCAGTCCCACGAACACTGAGGGAGGGGATGTGCTCAGAAAGGCCCTGGGTACAAAACTGGCTCTCAAACCACATCAAGGACTGATGCACTTCCCTGCCCTGCAGACACGGAGGCAGCTGGGACGCATCCCAGAGGGCAAGGGAATGCCTTCAGTAGGCAAATTTCCAGGGAGAGACTCTCCCTACCTGTGGCGAGTCATACTCTAATTTTGGGTTGGCCGTGTGTCAGCCTTTTGGTGTGAGGCCAAGCCAGGAGGGTGTGCTGTCTGTAGACCCATGTCCCTTGCAGGGACACGATTGCCCTCCAGCAAGGGCAGATCCATCCACAACCCAGGAAAGCTGGTGCAAGCACTGGGCTGTAGCTGAGTACACAGCTTCAGGCAGCCACAACAGCCATTGCTGTCAGCATGACCTTCTTGCCAGCACTCCCACAGCTTCAGGGGCTTTCAGGACAGTCAACGTGTTTTGGAAAAGTCTCTCCTGCTGGTCAAGGGTTAAGGCATGTAGCCAAAGTTCATGGCACTATGAGGAGAATAGGAGAAACAAGGTGCTGTACCAAGCCCCTACAGACCCATCATGTTGTGAGGAAACACCTGAATCCACCAGAACTGTAATCATGGTCCTAAGGAAGGATGAGGTTTTCTTTCTTCATGGTGACTGAAGGTAGTGATATGAGCCAGAGACCGCCATGAGAGGGGATGACTCTTCCAAGCAAATTTGTAAAGGATTGAGGGAGATGGTTAAGTCATGTCATTAGGCACAGGAGGCTTTGTGTACCCAGGACAGACTCCTGCATTGGCAGGGGGAGAGTCAAACCTGTCTGTAATGGGGTTTGAAAAAAACTTTGCCTGATTTCCCAGTTCCGTGTCCTACATCTGCACAGACCCCTCCCGCCCTTGAGGACGCATCTTCTGGTGAGAGTGACATGATCCATCTTGGGAAATCGTTGGATCTGTCATCTTGGAACTTGAAAGGAGCCTACATAGCATAATGGGCATGTCAGAAATGAGGAAATGTACTGGCAGTGGTGATGGAAAACAAAACACAACCTCGGGCATTAGGTGGGATATTTTGCTTTGGAGATGAGTCTGTTCAAAAATTACTGACCTCATGCAGTGACCGTGGGCCTGGGGCAGCACAGGAGCAGTATAAAAGCTGTCCCATCTCCTCACTCTCTCATCCACTCCTCTCCACCACACAATCTCCTTGGGAACCAGGTAAGTCTGAACCTCTTTATTCTTCTTTTATTCATTCTCATCATTATCCTTCCATGGGATTTTTCAGCACAGAACTGTCTCTTTGTTCTATACCTGATTCTGGGCTTGCTTGCTGTGGGAGAAGGAAGGGTGCAAAAGAGATAGAGGTGCATGGAGAGAGGTTGAAGCTCAGTTAGGTGTCTTGTGGTATGGGCTAGGAGGGGATCTCCTGGGGCTTGGCTGTGTTTTGCAGGTCTCTGAGCTTTGGACAAGGAGAAGCCTGTGGTCCTCCCTATGATCCTTCCAGCTCTTTGTGTGAGCTCATCTCTTCTGTCCCTTGTGGTGGTGTTACAGGCTTCTACTCACTTACCCCTTATGCTTTTCTATCCTCCTGTCCTCTCTCCCAGGTGCAGCTGCAGCCCCAAGACATGTCCTGCTACACCCCGTGCCGGCCCTGCCAGCCCTGCGGCCCCACCCCGCTGGCCAACAGCTGCAATGAGCCCTGTGTCAGGCAGTGCCAGGACTCCACCGTGGCCATCCAGCCCTCGCCCGTGCTGGTCACCCTGCCCGGCCCCATCCTCAGCTCCTTCCCACAGAACACTGCCGTGGGATCCTCCACCTCTGCTGCTGTTGGCAGCATCCTCAGCTCTCAGGGAGTGCCCATCAACTCTGGGGGCTTTGGCCTCTCTGGTTTGGGCAGTGGCCTCTGTGGCAGGAGGTGCTTCCCCTGCTAAAGCTGCTGGTGATGATTCCAGGGTATGAACCTAAGGACTCATCAAGATGGTACTTCACTGGGACACAGCATGGCCTTGTTGGTTCCTGAGGGGCTGAGCAACCCCAGCAGTTCTTGCAAAAGGACTCTCCTGAAGTACAGCCCATCCCTGCCTCTGCCCCTCTCTCCTTTCCCTCCTGTGTCCTTTTTGCCCTGGGCTGTGAACCCCACACAGCCATCCTGGGGAGGACCTGCTGGCCCTGTTCCCTCTGTAGGGGGAACTCCCTCTAGGGGGTTCTCAGCCACAGCCGTGGGGCACAATCTCTTATCTGTCCCTTGTGCTCATTTCACTATGACCATCACTCAAAATGACCTAATTTCCCTCTCTTGACTCATTAAAGTTATGCTGCATTTGAGCCATTGCCTCTGTGTCATTTCCAATGCAGATGCTCTCCCAAGATGACAGGGAAAGAGATGTTGCTCAATCTTTGTTCTGGGAGGAGGTGCTCTGAAGCGACTGGTAACTCAGGCTTACATCAAGCTTGCTTAGTCAGACATTGGATTACTTTCTGCTTTCTAAATCTTGCAAAACTAGCAGGATGATGATATTCTGGATGCCAGATGGATTTTATTGCTAATGACATCCATGGCCAACTTTAATCTCTGTAGACAGAAGGTTCATATCGAGCACCACTCTAGTGCACCAGGATAACTTGCTCCATGTCTGCCAATCCTTTCTATTCCATGAAATTTCTGCTTCTTTGTGGTTAGAGGGTCCACTACCCACAAAAACTGCATGTCAGAATCCTTTGTTATGCTTAAATGCTCCACTTGGAAACAATCCCTCTTTTTTTCACCTCTGCAAAAACCAAAAAAGTTTTTGTCAGTGAACTGTTTGACTCGGTGGAGCCTTTAACAATTTCTTTCAGCCTTTGAAAGGGTGCAGTGGGACCAGGTCAATGTAGGCAAGTATAGTCTACAAGGAATTATGGTCTTAGGACACGAAGAGATAAAATTTCCACCACAGAATCTTTTCACCACTTTGTCCATCCTCTAAAGAGTGGCTGCTATCAGAAAGAGGTTCATTGACTGCATGTGTCTGGCTGTGGAGGTGAAATAGCAATGCCTGGACCTCAGCCTTCATAGAATCACCGAATACCCCGGAAGACACCCAGAAGGATCATCGAGTCCAAATCCTGGCCCTGCACAGACAGCCATCCCACCCTGTGCCTGATAGCATTGTCCAAACATTTCTTGAGCTCTGGCAGCCTTGGGACTATATCCATTCCCTGGGGAGCCCGTTCAATATCTGATCACTCTCTAGGGGAAGACCCTTTTCCTGATATCCAAACCAAATCTGCCCTGACACAGCTCCAGTCATTCCCTCATGTCCTGTCACTGGTTACCAGAAAGAAAAGGTCAGCCCTTGTCCCTCCACTCCTGTCCATGAGGAAGCTGTAGACTTGGATGAGATCTCCTCTTGGTCTCCTCCAGCCTGAACAGGCCAAGTGACCTAAACCTCTCATCCCAGCTCCCCTTCCTGTGCCCCTTGCAAAGGAACCCCTCTCTTTTTCAGGCTTTTGCCCAGACAAGGAAGGTACCTGCACCAGGGTGGCATGGACAGCACAGAGGAACAAACTGGTATTAGAGACTGGAAATTCCCCTAGCTGCTGGAGACTGTATTTCCCCACAGTGTTGAGCCATGTGCTGAGTTGACTGTTCTGCTTGGGACCAGCTGCTATGGGATAAAAGAGCAGATGTGTGTTGACCTTCCCTGTGCTGCTACCAAAACACGGCACCAAAGTTGTATATCTGATAAAAGTGCCTCTTTTCTCCAGCATGAGTCACTCTTGTGGTCTTTCGGATGTGTAATGGTTTAAAAAACTCAGTGGGGAAAGAAAGAATACTGTGAGAGGTTAAAAATGTTAGATTCACAATTCTACTCAGGCGAAACTCACAAACAACACAATAATAGAGAGAAAAGTGGTTTACCTACAAAACCAGAAAAGGCAAAACACCACCTGGCCCCCACCCCTGGGGTGACTCAGAAGAACAAAGTACGTGCCGTAGCAAACAAATTTCCATGGTTTAATGTGGAGGCCCAGGGGCCTGCTACCAGGATAATTATGCCTCAACCCTGGAGGGACCAATGCAACTGGGCTGAAACACCCCTCTAGATTAGGGTGAGGAAAACCTTCCTCCCCTGGGCCTTTGCAGCCACATGTTAATATCTCTTAGGTTTCATTGTTCTATCGGTTTGTTAAGTTTGTGTCACCCTGCTCAGCCCCCATTCACTATATATGCATCCCTCCTAGAATGTTCTTCCTTCCCTTGAACCCCATTGGCTCTGTATTGCTGCAGCACCCCACCCCTGTGATCCTATTACTCCCTCCTGTTCCTAGCCACCTCTCTGCACCATTTTCCCCTATCCCTATCGGACCTTGACCCTCAGAACCACCCAATTTGTCTCGTTTACAACCCTGTGCCCTCAGACCCCTCCTCATCCTCGTCCCTGTATTCTATTCAAATCTGTTTGTTGGCATGCACCCCACACCCCCAGCAAGTTTTTCCAAATAGGGAAAGGTTTAACACTCACCCCTTGCATTTCTTGTAAGGTAAAGGACCCAGAAACTTCTTCACTGTCCTGTCAGTAATTGGCTCAATGCCAGTACAGGGGCATTGATTGAGCTTATAAAGTCTAACTCAAAGCCTGTTGCTGATTTCATTGGGCCAGGGGCCAAATAGCTCACCTGAACAATTGAGTACTAAAGAGAGAGAACAAAGAAGCTCAGTGCATTTTCACAGTGTTGTAGCAAGTGCATGGGACCTGTCCCTATACTGTGTTCAGCTTTACTCTTTGTGTTTGCATTATTTTCTTTCCTTATTAAAACCTTTTTGCTTTTTCAAGACACACTCAATCATGCCATCTCACTAATTAATTTAAGCCACTTCTCTGCAAGGGTTGGACCCTCAGAGGTATTGGGAACCCCAATAGCTGTTCTCATCCCTGAACTTCTATTCTGTGTCCCTGGACCCCTTCTCTATCCCTGCCTGTGTTCCTGAATAAACAGTCTTTGGATATCCAAACAAGAACTTGTCTCTTCACCGCCTCATCAGTGCCATTACAGTCATGCCCCAATTTCACACTCCCAGGCTTAGAGGCCTGAGTGTCTTTTTAGGACCCTGTGACAGCTCGTACAGTGTTACACCCAACCCCTGGGACTGGGGTGTCCTCCAACAGCTGCCACAGGGCACCATCCTAGGGGGGACCCTGAGCAGTGTCACCCCCCTGGACAGGACCAGAGAGCAGAGCATGGGCAGGAGGGCCACGGGGAGCAGCGTGTTCACATCGCAGCCACCACAGCCGGCCATACCTACCAGAATCCACTTCAGAATCCATGGTGATCCAAGTAATCAGCAAACAGAAAAAAAGCCTCAGAAAAGACTAACCATGAAATTATGTTTTCAATAACTGGACACAACAAATAGTTACCATGGAAACAGATATCCGTTCTAATATTTTTTTTAAAATACTCTCAACAGTTTAGTCCTAACAATACTAAATTCTTTTCTTCTCAGGTGTGCATTGAAGTTACAGTATAGTGCTGTGTGATATTTAAGGATTTTGGTTTAATTTGATACATTCTTCTGTATAAAACTCATGCTAATTTACAGGCTGTTTTTACCCTCCAAAGAAAAAAAGAAGCAACAAGATATTTACTTTCCTTTTCCAGAAATCCTACAATTTTAGCCATGGGATTTCAACAAAACATTTCCATGCTAAAAATTACTAAGAACCTATCTTGGATTGGGAAGACAGGTATCTCCCAGGGTATCCCTTGGAATAGAAAATGCAAACCACCCCTCCCCTTCCAAATTATTATAATTTTGCAATTAGAGGCTTTTAGGCAAAGATTTGGGAATAGGAATAACAGTTCTTTACTAGGAATATTAGGAATACAAATGTAGCAGTACAAAAGCAAACAAACAAGCAAACAAATGAACAAAAATCCTAGAAACCCTGACAGAGTCAGAAACACAGCATGACACCCTGTTGGTCAGGGTATTGGAAGCAGTCCAAAGTAAGTCCTCCTGTGATACGGTTTAACATGTGGCCAGAGAGTTATGAGCTGTGTGTAAATACATCAATCTCTGAGGGTCCAGCCCTTGCAGATTGGCTTAAAATAATTTTAGCAAGACTGCTCTTCAGAGGTGTTTTGTAAAGTAAAAAGTTTAATAAATGAAAAATAACAAACGTTACAGAAAATAAAAGAAAAGCCACACACAGGTGTCCAAAAAAACCTCTGACACTCTGCTAGAAACACTCCAAATAGCCCTTTACTTCCTTTGCATTCCTTCCTAAATACTTAATGTTTTAGAAAGGACAATTTGGCTTGTTGCCAACAGGGAGAGGTACAGGATTTGAAGAAGGGTGACAAAGTCCAGCAGGGTCTTCTCTCCTGGCTCTCAGCCAATTTCAATGAGAAGAGCGCAGGACTTTCTAGTTAAACTTTGTAAAATGCTTAAGGTAAGCTGAAACTCTTTCTTTATTACAGAAATGCCCACTCAGGGATGGGGCATGCTCTACTACACTCCTGGAATGGCAAATGTGATTCTACGGAGTAGAAATGATCCTGTGAAAAATGGTCCAGTAATGGCGAGATGGGTCAGGTATTCCTCCGGGAATAAAGTGGAAACACCGGATACCTGGGGTTTTGGCATCTCACTTTTTGTCTAGGTAGGAATGGTTTGGCTCTCCCCAATGGGTGGAGCATCTCACAATGGGATGATGTAATGTGTCATGTCATCGGTGAACCTTAATGGCTCATTAACAGAAGATATCCTCCTGGAGAGAGGTAAGGAACAATGTTCCACCTGGTTTTAACAGCCGGCCCATTAACATAAAGCACCTGGCCCCTCCTCCTGGAGTTGCAAGAGATAAACAAAAGATCTCCCCAACCGGTTTCAACAGATGGAATAAAATAAATATATTTTTGGTTACATAACCCAATAAACTCTCAGAGAATACCTTTGTGTCTGGCAGCTGGGGACAGTGTGGGGAGAAAGACCACACAGAGGCACAGACTGGGATGCAGAAAAACTTTATTGAGTTGGAAGAGGGAAGGGAGGTCCTCTGAGTGGACACCATAGTGCAGGGAGCACCACAGAGATGTAGGAGATTCTGTGCCTTGGCCAGGGTGCAGTTCACACCTTGGATGGGGGTTAGCCAGTGGTCACAGCCCAGAGGAGGACAAAACAACAGAGAAAACAGAGAGAGAGAAAGAAGACAGGGAGAAACAGGCAGGTTAGACAAGGACCATGGCTTCAGAGAGCCCAGACACTCCTCTCCAGTGCATCTGGAGGCATGGATGCTCAGTGCCTCTGAAAGCAGTGGTCAGGATCTCCATGCTCAGTCCGTTCCCATTTCCTCGGTTCCAGGGCGTCCTTCCATGGGGCTGTTACCAGCGGCTTCAGCAGGTCCTGTTGCAGTAACGGTTGGTGATGCAGGAGATGTCAAAGCCCCTGGAGCTGATGGGCACTCCATCACAGCTGAGGATGTTGCCAACAGCAGCAGAGGTGGAGGATCCCACCACGGTGTTCTGTGGGAAGGTGCTGAGGATGGGGCCGGGCAGGGTCACCACCACGGGCGAGGGTTCGATGACAATGTGGGAGTCCTGGCACTGCCTGACACAGCACTCATTGCAGCTGTTGGCCAGCGGGGTGGGGCCACAGGGCTGGCAGGGACGGCAGGGCTGGCAGCAGGGGTCACAGGGCTGGAAGCAGGGGTTGCAGGGCTGGCAGCAGGGGTCACAGGGCTGGAAGCACGGGTCGCAGGGCCGGCAGCAAGGGTCACAGGGCTGGTAGCAAGGCCTGCAAGGCTGGTAGCAGGGGGTGCAGGGCCAGCAGCTGGACATGGCTCTGAGTCACAGGTGCACCTGGGAGAGAAGAAAGGGACAAGCTGGGGATGGTTGAGGAGACACCTCTCCACCTGCCACAAGGGAGCCAAGACATAGGCTAGCCTGGGAGATCCAGCCAGTGCAGGGAGGACCACACAACTCTTTGCCTGATCCCCACCAATGAACAAGGACAGACAGGCCCACAAAAGCACTTTCTTAGTCAAGAGAACAAGAATTCCCCCAGCCCCGACACAGCCCTCTCTACACCAAACCCTCTCTCCGCCTCCCCTCCCCAAACAGGCAGCCTCAAGCCCAGTACAGGACAGAGCTTCAGCTTCCAACTCACTTGCTTCCAAAGGAGAAGAAGAACAGTGAAGTGGATGAGAGAGTGAAAAGCTGAGATGCCTTTTATACTGGTCCTGAACTGCCCCAGGTCCAGAGGAAGTCACTCTGGAAACAATAATTTTCTGAGAAGCTCATTTCAAGTGCAAAACATTCCAATTAATGATATGAGCTGTGTTTTGTTTTCCTGCATGGCCGCATTTTCGTTGCCTTCTTTGGTCACACACATTTCTCCCTGAAGGCTCCTTTTTAGAGCTGGGCACAGAAGCCCATGGACTTCTGGGACAGGAGCTCATTGGTGCCAGCAGAACATGAGTCTTGAGTGCCACAGGCATTGCCTGCAGTCTGGGGACATTGGCTTGGGGCACTCCTGTGGGCTTGTTTGCAGCCCCGTGGGCAGGAAGGGCCCTGTCGCTCCAAGCCCTGGAATGCTTGCTCAGATGCCAAAGGGTTACTGAACGTGTTGATGTGCTACATCCCCGTCCTCCCACCCTCCAAAATCTCTGATTGACACTGGCCATTGCCTTTGCAGGTTGCAAGGTCGTCAGCGCTGCTGCTCTTGTCTCTCTTCCTCTGAATGCTGCTCTTCGGAGTCCTTGGTGCACTTGCTGGGCCTCCTCCACTCCGTGGACTCTCTCTGACTAATAGTCCACAACTAACACAAACAACCTCATCATGTCCTCTCCCAGGATGCTCCAGCCTTGCCCTCTCAGCACACTCAGCCAGTCACTCCCTACACCTTAGTGGGACGGGGGGAGAATCAGAAAATTAAAAGTGAGAAAACGCATGGGTTGAGAGAAAGGTAAAATAAAAGCTGCACAGGCAAGCACAGCAAAACCAGGAATTCATTGACCACTCCCCATGTTCAAACAGGTGTTCAGCCATAACCAGGACAGCAGAGATCCACCATGCAGAATGGTTAACTGGGAGGACAAATGCCATCACTCCAAACATTCCTGGCTTCTTCCCAGAGCTTAATATGTTCATCATGATATGATTAATTCTTTTAGGTGATTGTGACCAGCTGTCCCATCTGTGTCCCCTCCCCACTTCTTATGCACCCACAGTCTTGTGCCCTGCTAACTGATGGGGCAATGTGGGAAACAGAAGAAGCCTTGATGTTGTGCAAGCACCGCTGAGCAGAGAGCAAAGAGCCCTGCCTTGCCCTGAGCAGCTGTGGGCTTGTGGCAGAGGAGACTCAGAGAAACCTCTTGGGAGGGCAAGGCTGGAGCATCCTGGGAGAGGACATGATGAGGTTATTTGTGTTAGTTGTGGACTATTAGTCAGAGAGAGTCCACGGAGTGGAGGAGGCCCAGCAAGTGCACCAAGGACTCAGAAGAGCAGCATTCAGAGGAAGAGAGACAAGAGCAGCAGCGCTGACGACCTTGCAACCTGCAAAGGCAATGGCCAGTGTCAATCAGAGATTTTGGAGGGTGGGAGGACGGGGATGTAGCACATCAACACGTTCAGTAACCCTTTGGCATCTGAGCAAGCATTCCAGGGCTTGGAGCGACAGGGCCCTTCCTGCCCACGGGGCTGCAAACAAGCCCACAGGAGTGCCCCAAGCCAATGTCCCCAGACTGCAGGCAATGCCTGTGGCACTCAAGACTCATGTTCTGCTGGCACCAATGAGCTCCTGTCCCAGAAGTCCATGGGCTTCTGTGCCCAGCTCTAAAAAGGAGCCTTCAGGGAGAAATGTGTGTGACCAAAGAAGGCAACGAAAATGCGGCCATGCAGGAAAACAAAACACAGCTCATATCATTAATTGGAATGTTTTGCACTTGAAATGAGCTTCTCAGAAAATTATTGTTTCCAGAGTGACTTCCTCTGGACCTGGGGCAGTTCAGGACCAGTATAAAAAGCATCTCAGCTTTTCACTCTCTCATCCACTTCACTGTTCTTCTTCTCCTTTGGAAGCAAGTGAGTTGGAAGCTGAAGCTCTGTCCTGTACTGGGCTTGAGGCTGCCTGTTTGGGGAGGGGAGGCGGAGAGAGGGTTTGGTGTAGAGAGGGCTGTGTCTGGGCTGGGGGAATTCTTGTTCTCTTGACTAAGAAAGTGCTTTTGTGGGCCTGTCTGTCCTTGTTCATTGGTGGGGATCAGGCAAAGAGTTGTGTGGTCCTCCCTGCACTGGCTGGATCTCCCAGGCTAGCCTATGTCTTGGCTCCCTTGTGGCAGGTGGAGAGGTGTCTCCTCAACCATCCCCAGCTTGTCCCTTTCTTCTCTCCCAGGTGCACCTGTGACTCAGAGCCATGTCCAGCTGCTGGCCCTGCACCCCCTGCTACCAGCCTTGCAGGCCTTGCTACCAGCCCTGTGACCCTTGCTGCCGGCCCTGCGACCCGTGCTTCCAGCCCTGTGACCCCTGCTGCCAGCCCTGCAACCCCTGCTTCCAGCCCTGTGACCCCTGCTGCCAGCCCTGCCGTCCCTGCCAGCCCTGTGGCCCCACCCCGCTGGCCAACAGCTGCAATGAGTGCTGTGTCAGGCAGTGCCAGGACTCCCACATTGTCATCGAACCCTCGCCCGTGGTGGTGACCCTGCCCGGCCCCATCCTCAGCACCTTCCCACAGAACACCGTGGTGGGATCCTCCACCTCTGCTGCTGTTGGCAACATCCTCAGCTGTGATGGAGTGCCCATCAGCTCCAGGGGCTTTGACATCTCCTGCATCACCAACCGTTACTGCAACAGGACCTGCTGAAGCCGCTGGTAACAGCCCCATGGAAGGACGCCCTGGAACCGAGGAAATGGGAACGGACTGAGCATGGAGATCCTGACCACTGCTTTCAGAGGCACTGAGCATCCATGCCTCCAGATGCACTGGAGAGGAGTGTCTGGGCTCTCTGAAGCCATGGTCCTTGTCTACCCTGCCTGTTTCTCCCTGTCTTCTTTCTCTCTCTGTTTTCTCTGTTGTTTTGTCCTCCTCTGGGCTGTGATTACTGGCTAACCCCCCATCCAAGGTGTGAACTGCACCCTGGTTGAGAGTCTCCTACATCTCTGTGGTGCTCCCTGCACTACGGTGTCCACTCAGAGGACCTCCTTTCCCTCTTCCAACTCAATAAAGTTTTTCTGCATCCCAGTCTGTGCCTCTGTGTGGTCTTTCTCTCTCCCCACACTGTCCCCAGCTGCCAGACAGAAAGGTGCCACATCCTCTGGGGGGATGTGGCAGGCACAGATCAGAGCTCTGGGTCTTCCTGGTGTGATGGAATGATGAGACACTGTAGCAGGATGCTCTGCCCTGTAATGTGGTCAAGCAACTTGGAGAATGCTCTATTTGCCAGGCTATCAGTAGTGGACTGAGGAGGGGGGCCCTGTATCTGACTCACCAAACCCTAACCAATGTCCTTATATTGCTGCCACCACAGACACATGACTGAGTCAATCACTCTATACTATAGAAGTCCAGTCCAATTTTATACAACAGAAACATTTTCTGCTTGGATGTGTATATGAACTTTCCTGGCTTGGAGTGGAAATGTCCCTTCAAGAATACTTCAAGTAAAAGAGATCTGTCCATGAGCATTGGTAGGCTGAGTTGCGCCAATATCTATTTTAATAGCTTTTTATTTTTGCTAGTTTTAATATAATTGCTTTAATATAATTGCTTTGATATAGTGCACTATCCTATCATATTCTATACAGTACTAATAGTTTTAGGCTTTATACTGTGTAGTAAATAATTCTGATTGATATATTTTGTTAAATAATTTATATATCTAAAATTTTCCTAATTAATTATGTGGGACAAAGGTACTTAAGCCACTGACAGTCTAGGGCTATGATTGGATACACCCTAACCCAGACTCCTCTCTGAGGAGGAATTTAGAAAGCCAGGGTGTCCTCTCTGCACCTCACAAGTCAACAGAACTTCTCTAATAAACTCCATCTGAAGCTCCCTCTCCACCAGTGACAACTTGGTACAGTTGGTAAGATGGCAAATTTTGAGAAACAGACAAAACAGAATATTTACAGAGGCACAGTATAGTCAAGAAAACCAGAGACATGGTAATAGAAAAGGAAAAACATGCTGTCATTTTGGTGAGAGAAATATGTTACCAAGCATCTGCTCTTTGTTTTACTTAATTAAAACTTTGCAAATTAGAAGTTAAGCACCTAGCTAGAGAGAAAGCTGAAAAGGAATTGAATGCTGAAAAGAGATTGGCTGAAAACTTGAGGAACTAGTAGTACCACTTCTTCCAAAGAGAAAATTAAATTTGCTAACTCCTTGTCTCAGTGGGGAGCTGGAGTTTTCCAGCTTTGCTAATGAGGCAGAGAGGGAGACAGACTTCATTCAATATGATCTCTCCATCCTTTATTCATTGTCAGAGGAGTTTGATGCAGTAAAGCCAAACTCCCCACCTCACCCTAAACTCTGCCAACTTGTAAAAACTGAATTAATTTATGAGGCAGGGCTCACTGTCACAAGATAAACCTTGCACTGTGATGCAATTGGCTAAACTGCAAGAGTGATGTAGCAAGGATTCCAAAGAAATCAGACTAGGCCAGCACCTTTGTCAGAGCACACAGTCATGCCCAGCAGGGGGATGGCACACAGGGCTCTTATATTAGGCCCACTTATGTAAGTTAGGTGCTATATAGTACGGCAAATATAATCCTTACATTTAGGTCCCAAGCACTCTGCAAATAACAGCCATACCCATGAACATTCTGTCAAGCCCAGAGCACAGGATTCATTCACACAAATCCACATCCTGGCGGAAGAGAACAGGGCTCCAATGTCACCTATTGCAGAATGAAGGAAAGTGGAGTGAAGAGTGTCCTGGTTTAAAGGACAGATGTCTGCCAGGAAGGCAGGAACCTCTGTTGGAATGGAAAATGTGATCCTCCTTCCCTCCAAATTATTATAACTTTGAATTAATGGGCTTTCAGGCAAAGATGGGGAAAAGGAGTAACAGTTCTTTACCAGTATGTGTATGTATAACAAGGCAAACAATCAACAACACCGGCGTTAACAACAAACAGACCCAGACACGCAGTCACAGCCTTCTCCCGGCCGCAGGCACTTTCCCCTTTGGTACAGTTCCGGTCACGGCCAGCAGGGGCGCTGGTGGCTCCTGGTCGGGCAGGGAAAGTGCACTGATTCCCCCAAGCCTGCAGGGGCCGCTGTGGCGCGAGTGCTCCCTCATGAGGGAGCCGCGTCTCCCTCACACGGTAATGGCGGCTCAGGCGATAGAGGAGGGGGCCACCTCTCTGCATGTGGGCAATGGTGGGCCCAGCCAGCAGGAGAGATGGAGAAGGGTCTTCCTTTACAAACCCACAGGAGCAGCCGGTCCCGGTGCCCCTCCAGACAGCCAAATGAGTTGTAGTAGGAGTGTCTGGAATGGCAGAGGCAGGCATACCCTGGGGTGGTGAAAAAAATGTAACATAAAACTCCACAGCCTTAGCAGGAGCCGTGGGGGTCAGGCAGACACAAGGTGTTGGGTCAGAGTGTAGAAAAAAGCCCAAGGCAGTGGCAGAAAGCAATGGGCAGGGCAGCAGCAGCTGGGCCTCTCCGTAGCAGCTGCCACACACATCTGGGTGACGCACCCTCAGGACAGGACAGGGGGTCAGGGTCCCGGGTTTTTCCCCTGAGGCACCTGAGTGGATGGTGAGGATCCGACTGGAGAGGATCGAGTGTTATTAAGGTCCCAGTTCATTGACTGCTCTAACGAGCAGAAGTCCACCCATAGTAAAGAAGAAGCAGTGCCAGGCTGGACTCCATGGTGATGGTGAATTCTTCCCTTGGTAGCAGCAACTCAACTGTTCCACTCCAATCCTGAGAGTGAGAGACAGGAACCAAGCCCACTCCCTCACCCCCCAGCCAAAATCTCTGGGTATCTCTGCCCTTCCAAGAAAAAAAATCCTCAGCCACAAGAATCCAGCTGCATCCTTCCCCCCACCTTGGCCAGTTCTTTTGTCTCTTAGGTACTGGTTGTTATTATCTTTTAGGCAACAGATAGGACAAAATTCCCAAAGAGAAAAAAAAAAAATCCTAACCTCCAACAAATAAGTGGGAGAGTTAATATTTGGGTCTAGTCCTGCACTGCTCCAGGCCATGAGATTTTCTCTTGTGGAAGCAATTATTTCCTGAAATGAGTTGCAAAACATTCCAGCTAATGATATGGTATGTGTTTCAGATTCCTGCATTGTTAACTTTTGATTCTTGTGTTTATGTTCATTCCCCCACGGATATTTACTCTGAGGGCTGATGAGAATTCAGAGAATTTCCATTGCAGGAGTGTGTCATTGCTACCATAAACTGCATTGGAAGTCCTGAAGGGTTCCCTTGCAGGCTGGAGTCATTGGCCTGGCACACTCCCATGGGGTGTTTCCAGGCAAGCTGACAGGACACATAAAGCCAAACTCCTTCCAGCCGTGCAAACCTTGACCAGACAGCCAAGGATTCCTCTGTGTGAGGACAGGTACAGCTCACCTGCAGGACTGCTCCTCTGGAAGAGGTGCTCTCACCTTGTTCCAGTGAGGGCAAAAAGATGTACCAGGGAATTAATCCAAGACTGGCCCTGAGGCTGAAGGGATACAGGGATTCTCTACTGGGGTATGAGTTTGCCAGCTCCTGAGAGGTCCACACCTGTTCCCAGTGCTCTGTTGCCAGGGCTGGCACCTGATTCCTGTCTCAGGTCTCTCTGAATAGAATGGAATCCCTGTGGCCTGACTCAGTCTGGTTGCATCTGGTCCCTTCTGGCAGAGCTGTAAGAGCAGCAGCAAGCACTGCCCAGGACATGGCCATGGGGCCTAAGTTGTTGCACACTAACTACTGCTTTTCTTTCCCCATTCTTCCTTTCCTTGCTCCCTCTCTGCCTCACCTTCTAATTAATTCAGGCCATGGTTTCTCACTTGTGTCTCTGAGGAAGTTCTCTACTGCTGTTTGAATTTTCTGCCCTCTAAACATGGATTCTGTATTTGGAAGATGCAGCTGTGCCCATTAACAAGGCAACCCTACTCACTTTTCTGTCTGGTACATACATCTGTGGCAACTGATTTCTTCTTGGTGTCAAAACTGCCAAAGACTCCTCTTTGCTTCATTCTGCCTTTGGTTTGTGGATATTTGGACCCCAGATAACAGGAAATTGGAGGAAGGGTGTAACTTTTTTAGCTGCTCCATAGATGCCAGAACCAGAGAGACACAATAGACAGTTTATTGGGAATTTTGTGGAACAAGAGAGCAGGAATCTGGGAGTGGGGCCACATACAGTTGTCCTGTAGGACAATTTTATGTGAAGTGAAGGTCATTACTGCACATTACTACTGTGGAACCACACTGAGCTGAGAACTGAGACCTCCTGCCCTCACCATTTTGCTGTCCCCAGCCCTTGAGTTCTTGCTGATAAACAGGGAACAGGAAACATTCTTCCATAAGAACTTATATCAAACATCTAGGCTTGCTTCCTGAGCCTTTCCTTGCACTTTTAATGTTTCTCACATTTTTCCAGGCACTATCACCCAGAGAAAGGGCCAAGTCATGGAGGGACAGAATCACCTTCCAGACCACTCACACCTGTCAAAGCTCTAACTTTTAAACTGCGATCTGCTACCAGTAGAGGACAGAAAAAGTTGTTGTATCAGGCAGCAGCTGGCACCAAGGAGAGGAGCCCATTCACCACATTGCTGAACACCACATGAATTTCAGCTTCCTGTGCTACAGGATCACAGGTGTATTTTCAGCAGAGTTTTCAGAACAAATCCAAAACTCAGCCCCATAACAGCCACCCTAAAGAAATTTAACTCTATTCAAGCCAAAACCAGTATATTCTCCACCCATTATTCCATACCATCTTCATCATGCTTTGATTTGTGGTGGAAACAGCTTTGAAAATACGGGGATATTTTAGCTATTGTTGACTGGTGTTTACACAATCAAGGCTTTCTCCACTCCTCATGTCCCCCCAGCTGCTGGGGGTGCACAAGGAGTTGGGAGGGGACAGAGCTGGGCCGGCTGACCCCAACTGACCAAAGAGATATTCCAGACCATATGTCATGTTCTGCATATAAATATGTGGAAGAAGAAGGATGAGGGGGATGTTTGGAGTTAAGGTGCTTGTCTTCCCAAGTCAGCATTCCACATGTTGGAGCTGTACTTTCCTGTGGTTGGTTAAACACCCACCTGCCTTGGGAAATGGTGGATGAATTCTTTGGCCTGCTTTTCTTGTATACTGGGTTTTTTTGTACCTGTTAAACTGTTTTACCTCAACTCATGAATTTCCTCACCTTTACTGTTCTGAATTTCTCTCCTATCCTGCTGGGGCAGTGTGAGTGAGCAGCTCTGTCATGCTCCGTTGCTGGCTGAGGTTAAACCACAACAGCTGTCCACTGAGTAATGGCTTCATCCTCTAGGATTACCAGAAGGAAAAGGAACTACAGACTCACCTAGTTCTTAAGGAGAAAAAGGAGAGTGAAGTAGATGAGAGACCAAGGACTTTCATTGGCTTTTATACTGGTCCTGCACTGCCCCAGGCTCAGAGTTTGCCCAAGCAGACTGAAAAATTTTTGACAAGCTCTTCTGAAATGTAAGACATCCCAGATGATACAGGCTGTGTTTTAGGTTCCTGGTGCCTTTCACTTCCTTGTTCACACTATGATATTTCTCTCATGGATGTTTGTTTTGAGGTTAAAATGAGATTTCCTGAAATTTCTGGGAGAGGAGCATATAATTGTGGGCAGAACACTCACACCTATTGCTGGAGAAGTCTCTACAGACCAGGACCAGTGGCCTGGGCAGTCCTGGGATGGTGTTTTCAACCCCATTGACAAAAGGCCAAGCTCCTCTCAGCCCTGCAATCTGGACCACAAATGGATACCATTTGTGAGGACACATCCTCCTTTTCCCTCTCTCCCTCCCAGCATCTTCTGATTGGTACTGGTCTTTCTCTTCCAGGCAGCTGAACTGCACTGCTGAGCTTCAATATTTCTCCTTCGTTCACCAACCTTGGAAGAGATTTCCCAGGCTGCTTGACTTCCTCCACTCTAGGCCATAACTGGGGATCCTCAGCCAATCCATGTTTTGGGCCTTGAGGTGCCTTGATGTGCCCCAGCCCAGCCAGGGTTGTGTCCATTGAACCCTCAGTGGTCACAAAAGGGCGTTTTTGCTTGATGGATGCACTTAGGAGGATGATAAATCCTTTTGAATGCATGGCATGGACAAATTTGCATGCAGTGCTGTGCAGATGAGCACAAACAAGCCTGTCCATTTGTGGCACTCATCACAACAGGATGTGATGGCCATCCCCACAGCTGGTGTTCCTCAGTTCAGCCTTGCCCTGCAGGCTGGGCTGCCTCATCCATCCTCCATGTTAAAAAGCATAAGAGCATTAGCTTCATGTCAGGGGAGAAATGCCAAGAAATCCTGCCCAGCTTGTGCCTGGAAACCCTGAGTGGATCTGCTTCCAGTGCTGTCTGGTGAGTGCCTGTCTCATGGAGTGTTATGGTGCATTTTGGGTTTACCTGTTTTATACTGTTTTATATAAGTTACAATGTACCCCATGTCAAACCCTTTCTGGTTTCCCCCGAGTGATTGTCAGGTGTCAATCACAATTAGGAGTCCGGTCCATCACTTTACAGCCTCGGCCTGATGTCTAGAAGGTTCAAGTGAGGATGTTGAGTGATTGGCAGGGTCCCGGCTCTCCCCTCCCTTGATTGTATTGATTTGTTTTATTGTCTGTCATCCATGTTCTGGGTCACTCCCTTCACCCTTTGGATTGGTTCCAGGCTGTCCCCTTCCCATTTCCCCACCCCCATACTTAAGGTGCTGTACAGAGAGGAAACTCGCTTTTGTGGGGTCTCTCTGGGTGTGTACAAGTCCTTCATGGGCTTAATAAACCCCAGCTGAATTTCTCACAAGAGTCCTTCCTTATTCCTCGCCGCTGTTCACGCTTCTGCCGAAGGCAAGGACCCACAGGATCGGGGACGTATCGCAGAATACGAAACCGTACCGATACTGTGGCGTCAGTGCCCGAGCTGGCCAGAAACGGGACGCGAGTTCCCTGAGACGCACTGCACCATCACAATGGAGTAAAGAGCTTCATCTGCACAGAGCAAGGAAGGCAGGGCAGATGGGGATCGTGGCCAGCCACGTCAGGGGGAGGTTGTCAGGGGGAGGAAGGCTGGAAGATGGTGAGTTTTGGCAATAGAAAAAAAGCTTCTCCTCTCCTGTGGACTTTAACTTCAGAACAGGTACTGTCACCTGCAAAGTGGTGAGGACAAAAAGACACATTGGGGAATTTGCCAGAGGGACTTGTGCTCAAATAATTTTTCCTCCTTGAAGGAGAAAACACCTGTGGCATCTTCAGGAGACTCTCTCTCTTAGGAATCTTAAGCACCAATCTCCTAACCTGACGTGATGTCTCGAGAGGTTTCTTGTTGCAGAAGAAAGCTGCTGAGCTTGCCCTGTCTTTGGAGCAATACCCTTTGCTGCTCTTTGATGTGGGCTCCGGGGATAATGTCCAAAGTGTTTCTAGAGTGACTACAGAGCTCTGGGATGAAGTAAGGGTGTGAGGGCCTAAGTTGGAAAAGACTGAGTGGAAAAGAACTCATCCTGTGGGTGAACACCAGATTGCAGGCTTTATGTTGCAGGTGGAGATTTCATTTTGATTGCCAGAGAAATGGCTGTGATGAATGAGGGGTACTGAGCAAGGATGGGAAATATTTGACAAAGTCACACAAATAATCTTTAAATCTCATAAGAAATCAACAGCATCCTTTACTTACCTCTTTATTCATCCTTCTATTGGCTGTTATGTTGTTATTGAATCTGTGCTGTTCACTGTACTCCTGAGGAGATATTATACAGAAGTGGATCCCCTTGGCACATATGGGTCCATCTAGAGTTCCCGGAGGAAGAGTTTTTGTACAGTGGCATCAGGCTCAGAGCTCCTGCTGCATGGGTTGCCTGCAATGGTTTTAAAAGCATGTGTGATCCCCCTAAAGGCATCACATGGCCCTGCCCCTAATGAAGTGTGGAATGTTTCTCACCACTCATTAAGAACTGGAAAGCAAATCCTTCCCATGTGGTTAATTAGGGAGCTTTTCCAGTTTTGTTGGCTAGTTTGTTTTTAGTGGCACAGGGAATGGTAAACAGGAGGACTTTAATCAAGACAGTGGCATTTCTTTCTGAGAGAGAATCCAGAGAAGAAAGGACCACACAGAGCCAGAAGCTGGAATGAGCCAATAGCAGAGCTTAATGAGTTGAAGAAATAAAACATGAAGCCTCTGAGAGGACCCAAGAGTGAAAGGATCACCATGGGCAGACAAAGGTCAGTGCAAGTCCCCCTAAAAAGCTTTTGATGGGTGTCAATACTGAGAGAAGATGAAACTAACAAAGGAAAAGGTGGAAATGGAGAAAGCAGAGGAAGGGAATGAGAGACATAGGCCATGTTTCCAGAGAGTCCAGGCAGACCATTTCCAAAAGGCTCCCCCTTTGAAGCAGGAGAGGAACTTTTTCAGTCCTTTTGGAAGCCACAGGCATGGTCTGCTTATTTGAGTCTGTAATCATCTTTTGGGTTCCTTGTCTGGTCTGTCACCAGTGTCTTTAGCAAGGGGGGCATCTCCTGCTGCAACTGTAGCACCTGGTGGTGCAGGAGAGGTCAAAGTCCCTCATCTGCTGCCCCTCAGGAGGATGTTGAAGACCACAATGAAGTATGAGCTTGGACTCATCTTCTCCTGGCTGAATGGGCCAAGTGACCTCAGACACTGCTCATATAGCCCCTTTGTGGACCTGGTATTTTCTGAGCCTGAGAATTGCTAGCTGTTTCCAAGGGAAACTTTTCAACAGTTTTCTTTTTCCCAAAACAACTTTGTGTAAACAATATTCCTTTCCCATAATGACAGATGTTGTTTGCTATTTCTGTTACTTAGTGAATGGGAGAGGTGTCAGCCCTATGGACCAATAACGTGCCTTCTTAGTGCAGCATATTATAAAAGGGCTGAATGAACTGTAAATAAACCTTCTGATTTCTACTACCTTCTGGCTGTAGTCAAGCATCTTTATTTCATGTCCTATTGCAACAGCCCCTCCAGACCCTTCCCTATCCCCATGGCCTCCTTTGGACACCCTCAGTAGCTCAGAGTCTTTTTTATATGGTGGGTCCCAAAAGGAGCCACGTGGAGGGGTTGCCCATGAGGGTCACACACAGTGAAGTGGAACTGGAGATGGTTTGGTTGCGGCAACTGAAACCAGTGCTTGGGCAACAGGTCTCACGAGGAGCATGTGAAGACTTGGGTTTGGGACACAGCAAGGTGTGCCAGCGCCCCTTTGTTAGATGGACAAAGCTGATGTGTCTGCCCAGAGATCTAGGCAGGAGGAGCATGTGTGGAAGGTCACATGAATCACAGAATGTTGTGAACCTGAGCTGGTATTTGGAGCCCAGCAAAGCCTTTAGCAGTTCGTTTTCTGCACCCAGAAGAACATGGATAGCCAGGGAATGATATTTGGAGCATTTGGGGCAAAAGACCAAGGACTAACCAGAAATTTTCAATAACACCTGGAAACATTCCTATGTGTTGGCATTAGCAGAGAAGCCACAAGTCATTTGCACGGGGAAGATGGACACCTGGAACAAAACCTTCAATCCCTTTGGAGCTGTTGGGTCCACATGGATGGAGACTCCACTGCACAGACTGAAGGTGTTACCAATCCTAACCTGTGAGTCACCTCAGCCCTGTGTGTGTGGGCAGCAGCTGGGCCCTGCCAAGTGCTGAGGGACTGTGTGAGGTTTGGATCACATCTGCTTGTTGCCAGGTGTGCTGGCCACAGACCCTAGGGCAGGAAATGAAGGAAGGATAGGAAGAGATGAGGTGGTGGGCTGTCCCCAGGCGTTGTTGTTTCCCATCCCCGCTCCTTTGGAGCCAAAGTCTCCATGATGGCCTTTGGCTGCCAAGTAGCCAGGGTTGCTCTTCATCAGCTCCAAGGGAAAAGGGCACAAAGTAAAATCCAGTGCAGCGAGCCCCACACATTGCTTTCTCCATCATTTTCCTCAGCAAACTGGAGGAGTTGCCACAGAACAATAGATGACTCAGAGGCAGAGGCTTGAATGCAGCACAACTTTATTAAGTTTAAAGAAGAAAAAGAGATGGCTCACAGAGAGCATGAGGAGCAGCCACTAAGATGGAGCTCCCATGTGGTGTTCCTTGGACTGCCTGGCAGAGGAAGTAAGGGAGACAGGTCCACACTGGACTGGCCTGGGGAGACAGAAAGAGCAGAGGAGAACAGAAAAAGGAAGCAGCGGTCCAAAGCTCTAAATACAATGTCCTGAAGCTCTATCTCTGCCCAGAACCAGATTCAGAGGTCTTGGATGCTCTTGTCTGGAGACATTGCCAGCAGATTTAGCAGGGACGACAACATCTGCTGCCGCCATAGCAGTTGGTGATGCAGGAGATGTCAAAGCCCCCAGAGCTGATGGGCACTCCGCCACAGCTGAGGATGTTGCCGACAGCAGCAGAGGTGGAGGATCCCACGGCAGTGTTCTGTGGGAAGGAGCTGAGGATGGGGCCAGGCAGGGTCACCAGCACAGGCGAGGGCTGGATGGCCACATGGGAGTCCTGGCACTGCCTGACACAGCACTCATTGCAGCTGTTGGCCAGCGGGCAGGGGCCGCAGGGCTGGCAGCAAGGGTCACAGGGCTTGCAGCAGGACATGGCTCGGGGTCACAGGTGCACCTGGTACAGAGGGCAGGGAGAAGCAGAAAGTGAGGACACACGAGGAGCAGCACTGCACCCAAACACCCTGGAACCATGACAACTCCTGGCCCACCTTGCACTACCCAGCTCAAAGCCCAGGAGCCACCTCAGCCAAGTCCCAGCCTCTCTCTCTCTCTGTCTGCACAAGACCTTCTCTCCCCTGCCCTCTCCCAGCACAAGCAGCTCCCAGTCCTGGGCTACGACTCAGCCCCTCTCTGCTGGGACCTCCAGCCAGGAAAGAGCTGGTCTTGGTGGAAGAGGAGGAGGAGGAGAAGAGGCTTCCCACTCACCTGATTCCTGAGGAGGTGAAGGTGAGAGAAGTGGATGAGGGAAGAGAGACTTGGGCTGCCTTTTATAGCAGTCCGGCACTGCCTCAGGCCCCGAGGCACCTTAGTGGAAGTCATAATTTTGTGACCAGCTCATGCCAAATATGCACCGTCCCATCTAATAACAGGGGCTGTGTCCTAGTTTCCTGCACTATGTCCTTTTCATTTCCTGGTAATTTCGCTTCCTTTCCTATAGCAAGGGCTACTTCTCTAAATGCCAGGAGGATTTCCATGGCAGAAAGACGTCAGCACAGGCAAAAGGCTCTGATCAAGTGCCAGCAGCATCGCTTGTGTGTTGGTGATGTTTTCTTGTGTCATTTCCGAGTGGTTTGTTTTTGTTGATGTTGTCATGAAATAGGGACTGCTCTTGTGCATCTTGCTTACATGCGTAAGAACTGCAATGTGAGAGGACATGAGAGAAGTTTTGGACGTTGTTTCCTTCTTCCACTCCTCTCCTTCTTACCACATGCTGTCTGTGTCTCTCCAGGCCAGTCTAGAGGTGATGTGTTGCCCTCTCTCCCTCAGCATGAGAGACAGATGGACACACTGCAGGAGCTCCACTGCATCTTAGCGGCTGCTCTTGGTTTCCTCTGTGAGCCACCTCCTTTTCTTCTCTAGACTCATCAAATTCTTAGTTCATCCCTACCTTGGACTCTTGAGTTGCCCTTCATTCTGTGGCAACACTTCCAGCCTGCTCAGTGAAAAAGGTAGAGAAGCTTGGGTGGGAGTCTCTGAGTGGATTTTACTCTGTGTCCTTTTCCTTGCAGCTAATGAAGACATCCCTGGCTACTCTGCAGTCAATGGCCATCAGGGAGATCCTGGATGTAAAAAGTGCAGTGGTGAATATGAGAAACAATCTTCACAGTGGAGGTAACAGCCCACAACCTCCTCCCTTCCTTCTCCTTCTCTCCATTACCTGCTCCATGAGCAACACGTGGTCAAAGACACAACACCCTTACAACATCTGTACCTCCTACAGTCCTTCAGTACCTGGCAGGGCCCAGCTGCTGTCTTGACATGCAGGGCTGAGATGATTCACAAGCTGGGATCAGTGTCTGCCACAATCAGCTGTGCAGAGAAAAGCAATGCAATTTTTCAATTGCTCCTCTAAGTGCTAACATCCAACACAGCTACAACTTCCCTTAAAAAGCAATAGCACAGAACAAACTTCTTATGCCTGGGAGCACATGAAATTACCTATAGGATGGGTTTTGCTGTGTGGCTGACAGGTCTACTCATATGTTCTGGCCAGTATTTCTCAAGGGCCCAGTGCCATTGGTAGATTACTTCCTCTACTACTTCACCAAGAGTATGTGAAGCACAAAAGAGAAAACTGCTCAGTTTATCAGTTGACAGAGGATTGTGATCCCCAAATTACCCTCTATAGTGAGAGTGAACTGGTTGCTGCTGCCTTTTGAACACCTGGAGTCAGAGTTACTGTGAGCCATCACACCAGAAAGAGAACCATGTGTGTTTTAGGTAGATATAAATTACACTTCACAAGCATTAACAGCCCTAAATACAGAAATTACATAAGTCAGAGAAGCTGCCCTTGAAAATCGAGCAGCAATTGGCTACTTGTTATTGAGACATAATCAGGGACGTGAAGAACTTAAAGGGATGTGTTGGTTCAATCTTTACAATAACTCCTGACTAATAGAAAAGAAAGAAACAACTAAAGAAACCAGTCACAAGTGCTACAGAGACAGAACGATTAGATTTCCTTTGCCTGTGGGGCTCATGGCCCCACACTCCTGAACTTAGGATGGTTAAAACAACCTCTTGCATTTGTCATGCTGTGATGTGGTACTCATAGCCTTAATCACTTGTTTAATTCAGTGCTTACTGCCGTGCAGACTCGATCAATATAACAGCATATGACACTTTAAAGAAATTATATTGAGATCTCAAAAGGGGGATTTGCTACCAAATAAGTTTTATTTTTTCAAGGAGTCTTTGCAGCAGTGGGGGAAGATATTGGAAAATTCTTTTGACTTTGGTACTTAGTGTATGATCCCTATATTCATGGTTAATGCTTAGTTTTGTAGCACAGTGCTTAGTACAAATTCCAGAGACTAATGTGACCTTGTGTTAACTCCATAGATCTGTGACTGAGAAGTCTTGTGTCAGCTAATTCTTCCTTATTTAATTATACCAGTGATTAATATGTACTAGCCAATATCTTAGTCTTGAAGTGTCTTGGTTTGAAAGACAGGTGTCTGCCAAGAAACCTCCCTTGGAATGGAGAATAAGACCTCCTTCCCTCTGAATTATTATAACTTTGAAATTAAGGGGCTTTCAGGCAAAGATATGGGAAAAAGAATAACAGTTATCAGTATGTGTATGTGTAGCAAGGCAAACAAACAACAACAGCAGCAACAACAAACAAAAGGACCCAGAAAACCCAATAAAGTCTCTCCCCTGCTCTTTAAGCAATTCCCCTTTGGTGCCGTTCCGGTCACAGCCAGCAGGGGCGCTGGTGGCTCCCGTCCGCGCAGGGCGGGTGTGATGATTCCCCGAGCCTGCAGGGGGAGCTGTGGCGTGAGCTCAGCTGCATCTCCCAGATGCGGTAATGGTGGATGGGCTGGATGGTGACATGGGCTCAGCAGGAACCTCGGAGCGGTGGCTGGAACGGCAGCTTGGGCTCACCCAATGCAGCAAGAAAAGAAGCAGCAGAAACTCAACAGCAGCAGCCCGACTTTCCTGGAGGGGGAAAAGGCCCAGGGTCCCAGAGTTTCCCCTGAGGCAAGTGGGCAGATGGTGAAAAGGGGCCCCTTCTAGGGAGGCAGGGTGTCAGTAAGGTCCCAGCGCAACCGCCGCTACCACAAGCAGAGCTTCACTCAGGGTAGGAGAAGTCAGCAGGAGATGGAGCCTTGCAGTGGTGGTGAACTCTCCCCACAGTGAATGCAGCCTGCTTTCCCCTGAACTCTGTGAGAGCAAGAGGGTTAGAAGCTGTGCCCAGCTGCCTTTAATCCAACCGAAATCCTGTAGTGTCTCTGCCCCTCCAAGAGAAACTCGCCAGCTAAAAGAGTAACCAGCCACTCCCTTCCCGTGGCAATTTCTTTTGTCTTTGTAAGTATTGTATTTTATGGTTTCTTGGCAACAGATGGAACAAAATTCCATGAGACAGAAACAAAAGAAAAAATCCTAAATGCCAATATGAGAACAAGGGTTATGTGTCAGAGTGAAAAATGATGAGGGAAGTACATTATGACCTGGCCATATATTTGCGATACTCTTAAAAAAAAAGATTCATCAGAAGATCTGGAACCATATGCAAACAAGTCCGTGGACTTAATTAACATACGTGCATGTATTCAAAAATGTGATGAATATGTATTAGGTTTTGGAACGCAGCCTGGTCTGTTAGGTTACTGGGCATAATTAGAGGAGACAGCCCCATGCATCCAGCTCTGCTAATAAAGTAACATCAGCCTTCTGACACAGGAAATTGGTTGGAGCGTTTATTTCCTGGTTTTCAGTGACAACAGGGCTTTGAGCAGCCTGGTCTGGTGGAAAGTGTCCCTGCCCATGGCAGCAGGGTGGGACAAGATTGTCCAACCTAAACCATTCGATGACTCTGTGATCTGTGGGCTGTCTATGGCAGACCCTGTCTTCACCAGGACCCATCTTCCTTTGTCTGTCTTGCAGTCCCCCTTGGGCACAGCTTTGGTCAAAGGCTTCAGTCAGGAAGGCATTGATGGACAGATTACATCTATCCATACATGGGAGAAATGTGAATTAATAGTGAAGCCCTAAGTCTTCTGCACAAACTCAACCAAAAGTCATTTACCACTGCATATCCTGAGTATGGCTGATACCAACCCTGACTTTTGAAATATCTCAGCACTACATCTTAGGACAGAGATCGGCACTGCATGAGCTGAGGGCCCCGATGAGATGTGTACCTCATCTGCCTGTGTTGCTGT
>VZDJ01000148.1:0-10294 GCA_008694505.1 Cyanoderma ruficeps | reverse complement strand
TTTCTGCCTCAGCGGAGCTGTACCTGCCATTCCAGGAGGACTCACTTTTGGACTGCTTTCGACACCCTGACTAACAAGGTTGTAGCTTTGACCCTGTCAGGGCTTTTCAAAATTGTTGTTTGTTTGTTTGCTGGTTTGGTGGGGTGGTTTTGTTTTCTTTTTTCTTTTCTACCACATTTGTATTCTTATATTCTTAGTAAAAAGCTGTTATTCCTACTCCCAAATCTTTGCCTGAGAGCCGTTAATTGCAAAATTAGAACTTGGCGGGGGGTGAGGGGTTTACATCCTCTATTCTAAGGGGAACCCCAGTTTCCCTGGCAGATACCTGTCTTTCTAAACCTAGACAATAATCTGTATAAAGTGTGTTTTGCATCAACAGGTTTGGTGAAAGGGAAGAGAGAAATTAGAGAGGGAGAAATGAATTAATGAGGGAAAAAGAGAAATAAAGAGATGGAAAGAGAGAGGGAAAGAGAGAGAAAAAGAGATCACCACCCCTGGAACCAGCTGATATGATGACAGTTCCAGTTTCAGCGTTGATCCAGTGGTGCAATCTCAGTCCTCGTTTCAGTGTTGATCCAGCTGCTGGAGTGTCCGTCGTGGTTTCAGCTGTGTCAGTCCACTCCATTGGATATTCAAGGTCCTGAGGTGTGAGGAGCCAATTTAATCTTGATTTCTGTCTCAATACTTGTTTGTCAGAGGCATGTGGAGGAGGGGTTGCACATGTGTCAGTTGCAGGAGTCAACTAGAAGAAGATGGGAGAAAGCCTTGCCTCTGGGGAGACTTCGCCTGGCAACCATTTCATGTCTCACACAGTGTAGTGGTTTCATGTTCACCTACTTCTGTTTCCCAAATTATGTGTAGTGGTTTGAGTGTCTAGAGAAAAGCAAAGCAGGCTCAAAACTTAAAAGGTATAAAGACAGGTTTATTAACAAAACTACAAGAAAGAAAAATTAAAAAGAATTAGAATGAAGCCTTCAAAACACTTATCCTTCCCCCTTCAACTGTTCACTTTCCCACTGACAACATAAAGAGAAAAAAACCTGGGATTTTCAGTCAGTTTCACCACTTTAAAATAGTCTTTCATCAGTTCTTAGGGAGAGGAGCATCTCTTAGAAATCCCATGGAGACATCGCCACAAGAAACAGTTCTCTGGTGTCTCCCATGTCATGAATCTGCAGCTGCTCTGAAATTCAGAAAATCATGAAGTCCCTCCCATTTGACAGCCTTCTTTCTGACAGCTGTGCTCATGGGCATATCAGCTTGCTAGGGTACAGTTTAAGGATGACTGTTCTAGTATATAAACAAAGGTTCTCTCTTCATCTATCTCTAAAATCATCTTGATCTCAAGAAACGGTGGTCTTCTTTTTCCCTGGGGGCAGAAGGCTTCAAATTTCTTTCTCTCTATCTTCCTCTGTTCAAAATTCTCCATTAGATCACAGCTACATCACCTCATGGCTATGAATAGAACTTTGCATCACCCTAAAAAACATTCTATAAATTACAAGGATATTTTAGTCCATTCTCCATGGCCTCACGAGAGAAGCCCAGCCCAAACTAGGCAACACCTCAATCTTCCTCCCACCTAGGACTTTTACTCTCTCTCTCTTCACAGACTGCAGTCTCATGCTGCGTCTTTCCATGTCTCACTCTGTCCTTTTCCTCTCACTTAGGGAGAGGGTCAATGTCCTCAGGTCTCATTTGTGCAGTGAAAGAGTTAATATCTTTCCCGGGTCAGAGGTCGGAGCAGTGGGAGAACGGGTGGCCAGGCAGGCTGATGGACGCTTCCCCCCACGCCTTGGTGGAATCAGGGTGGGCCCATCCCAGCACAGGCTCAGAGCTGCTCCCAGAGGCCCAGTGGACCCTTCCCTTGACCCAGGCGGGCACCAGGACAAGCTTTAGGGTCAGCTGGATGTCGGTAGCCACAGCCTCCCCCCAACCCTGCTGGGGCTCGGGGGTCCGGCCAGGCCCGGCCATACCAGAATGGCTTGGTGGCAGGGCCTGGCCCGGCCTGCCCAGCCTGCTGCATGGAGTGGGCCAGGCCAGTTGTCACTTGTTCCCAGGCTCAGAAGGAAAAGAGAGCTTTTCCCAGTATTCTCTGATTTTAACATGTGTATTCCAAGAGGTGTGTCAACTTTGTACTGGTTTAATGAGATATCAATATTCAGACTTAGTCACTGATTGGTTAATCACAGCTTTTCTTAGAAAAAACACTTCCATAGGTGTCTTCCTTCCCTCATCAAATGTCAATAAATGCTGAAGTAGCACACACAGGAGAGGCAGTCAGCAGGGGAACACCAAAGACATTGTACCCTCCAGAGTGGTTCTCCAATCAGATGGCAAAATCCTCCACCAACAGACTGCCACGGAATGTTGGACTGGGCCGATGGAATCCTGTCAGCAGGCAGACTTTGGAAGAGGCCAGGGAGCACAGAAGTAACTGCATCACAAGCTGTGGGGCTTTTAGGGCTTTTCAGCTTTGGGCTTTTTTAGTCTTGTCTTTTTGGGTCTTTTTTGAGTCTGGGGCCCTTTTGAGTTTTGTGGTTTTGCTCCAGCCTGCTAAGCTTTCTTCTTTATCCTGGCCCTAGCCTGTATTTTTGTACTTTTTGCCCTGGCTCCAGCCTGCCTTTTGGCTCTCTTGCCCTCGTTGGCCCTTGCTGGCTCTCACGTACTAGCCTTCCCTGTATCTGGGCACCTGCTGGGACACCAGGTGACCTCTGAGGCGCATGTGTAGCCTGTGTCCTGCCCTACCCCTTCGCCCATCCCAGTCGCTGCCTGTCCTTCCTCTTTGTGTTCCTGTCCGGTGCCCTGCCCGCTTTGTCCCTGCATTCCTGCCTGAGCCACCTGCATCCAGCCCTGCCTGCCTCTGATCCAGCCCACCACCGTGATCCCTGCCATGACCCTGTCCAGGGTCCCGCACCTCCTGCCCAATCCCCACTCACCTGGTGTCCGGCTGCCCCTTGTCGTGGGAGCTGTGCCTGTGGAGCTGTGTCTCTCTGAGAGCTGGTTTCCTGGGGTGCATCAGGGACAGCATCTCCATTTCGTCCTTTTCAGTAAATGTCAAAAAAATTTTCAGCTTGGAGCACTCCTTTACTAGTTTACTCTGTCTATTTGTCTCAGCTACTGCAGTGAACAGGAGCTGCAATGCAAGGTTTTAATTCAGCACAAGAGCTCTCAGGATCACATGTTCAGGCTGCAGCAGGAGGGATGGGAAGCCCGGGAGATACAGGAGGAAGGGATAAAACTTTCCTGCCTACCTCTGGAATCAGTCAGTTTCAATATGGCCTTGCATCCACTCAGGAGATTCTCAGTAGTAGCCAGATGGGATAAAACTCATTCCAGGGCATGGAGGGAGCAGGAGTGAAGGAATTGGCTTAGGGAATGGGTTCAGATGTAGATACTGGCCTTTCCAGGAATGAAAGCCTCTGGGGAAAGGAAGGCTGCAGGTTGCCTAGAAACACTGATAGCAAACAGCTGAACTTGGCAGGAGTCAGAGCAGGCAGTTACAGCTTCTGCAGATGAAAGGCTGCATTTGGCAAAGGCCAAACCATTTTTCCAGGAAGTTTGCTTTTAATAAAAACCCTTCAAGAGAAGAGACAGTGGGTGGTTTCCCTGTGTGGTGATGCCAGCTGATGCTGGAGTTCCCCTCTGCTCCCTGAGGCCATGAGGCCCTAAAATCAAGGCCAAATGTTTGAGTATCTGATATGAACAGTAGAACAGAACAGCATTTTACTGGTACCAAATTAATGGAACAATGTAGCCTTAGAGAATATTAGATAAGACTGACTAAACAGAAGCCATGCAAAACAATGGTATTGTGCATTACTCAAAAGCTGAGTTCAAGGAACAGCCCCCTAAAAATTTTGGGATACCAGACATTGATGCACACTGAAGAAGACCCCAAAAGACCAAACAAGGACTTGCAATAAGGGGTGTGACCATGTAAGATAAAGAAATGCATATATATCAAGTAAGCAGGGATAGAAAATGAATATGTAATCAGTGTGTATGATAAAAATTCTGTTTATCTTATGCTTGGTGCACTTGATTAGAAGAAGGCTTCTCTGAGTGCCCAGGCTACAATAAAGTATGCCTGCTTTCTAACACTCAAAACTGTGTTAGAAGGTTTATATCGGAATGATTTTGGTATCATGCCAACACTGCATCTGTAACTCTTGCTGTGCTAAATTCTGTACACCTGGTAACTCAAATTCAGAAAACCTCCTACACATGGATGGCAGTCGGGGATGTAAAAGAAATGGGGTTTTATTCCATGCTGGGAAAATGACATGTCAATTCACACTTGTCTGGAAGTGAAGACAATACACCTTTATCAGACTCCCAAAGGGGTATAAATATTGTCCAAGGATTGCACAGACTGTGCTTGCTGAACTTCTACTTTTCACCCATCTGGACATGAAATAATTTTTAATCACACAAGACCCCTACCTGAAAAGGTACTAAAGCTGCTGGGAGTGTCCTTGGGCAAGAACCTCCAAGGCCTCAGAATATGGTGCTGGCCAGAAGACAGCTTTGGGATATTGTATTTAGAGCTTCAAGCCTGTTGGAGTTTAGGATGCTTCTTTTTATTTTCTTTCTCTTAGGAAATTTTCTCCCATTTTGTTGCTAAGAGACAATAACAACCAGGTCCTTAAGAGAAACAAAAGTTGCCCCAGGAAGGATGTAGCCCACTACTCCCTTGTCTGAAGGTTTCTTTCAGAGGGGCAGAGATACCTCAAGAATTTGGGTTGGGAAAAAAAGGGGCTGGGTGCAGCTGCTGTCTTGCTCTCTTAGTGTTTGGAGGGGAAGGAGGCTGTGGTAACTGAGGGAAGAATTCACCAACACTGTGGGGTACTGCCTCCTGCTGCCTTCTCCTACCATTAGTGGAGCTCTGCTCTTAAGAGTGGCCATTGCACTGTGACCTTATTAACACCCTACCTCACCAAAAAGGGGACTCCTCACTATCTGCTCGGGTGCCTCAGGGGAAGCCCCAGGATGCCCAATCCCCTTTCCCCTTCAAGGAAGCCTCTCTCTGCCGTGTTCAGGAGCTGGGCTGCTGCTGCCCAGCCCCGCTGCTCCTCTGCCACTGCTCCAGGTTCTTCAACACACTGTAACCCTGCACCCCCTGCCCGTAGGGACACCCTACGGCTCCTGCTACAGCTGCAGAATCTCTGACACATCTCATCTACCACACCAGGATCTGCTCATCCCTGCTGTTCCATCTTGCTGCTTCCGAGGTTCCTGCTACAGCTCATTTTGCTATCCAGAGGGGCACCAGGACCGGCTGCCCTGTGGGTTTGTAAAGGAAGCCCCTTCTCCATCTCTCCGGCCTGCCCACCCGCCATTGCCCACATGCAGAGATGAGACTGAGCTCACATCACAGCGCCCCCTGCAGGCTCGGGGGAATTAGCACACCCGCCCTGCCTGGCCGGGAGCCACCAGCGCCCCTGCTGGCTGTGACCGGAACAGCACCAAAGGGGAAAGTGCTTAAAGAGCAGGGGAGAGACTTTATTGGGGTTTCTGGGTTCTTTTGTTTGTTGTTGTTGTCATAGTCGTTATTTGTTTGCCTTGTTAGATACATACATAGTGATAAAGAACTGTTATTCCTTTTCCCTATCTTTGCCTGAAGGCCCCTTAATTTCAAAGTTATAATAATTTGGAGGGAAGGGGGTCATAGTCTCCATTCCAAGGGAGGTTCCTGCCTTTCTTGGCAGACACTTGTCTTTCAAACCGAGACAAAGCAATTATCCCCTTCTTCAATTTTTGATTAAGGAATGAAAATCTGCAGAGGTGGGAAGATATTCTTGGCCTCTTTTCCTGAACATAAAGCAAGAAATGGAGGATGAAGGGGGCAAGAGGCTGCATTTCAGTTCTGAGGGTACTTCTCTGCAAGCACCATTCCGTTGTTTATTGGCTTCTTCTGACAGGGATACCTGGCTACTCTGTGGTGCTGAAGAACAAACCAAGGGGAGGTGACTGAGAGAATCTTCACGTGCCCTCATGATAACGTTCACACACACACAAACACACACACAGACTGACTCGTGTGGTCATGCATGAGCCAAGCAAAACTCTTTATATTCATAGAAGGCTGTAAAAATGCCAGCAACACAGAACTCTGCTGAGGACGTGTTGGGAGCAACTCTGACAGGAGAGGACTCAGGTATACTGGGGAAAGACCAGGTCACAGACACACTGCTGGTGTTCACAGATGACCAACAGAGACTGCACAGTAAGAGGATGAGGCAAATGAGACCAGCTGAATTTTCCTGAGAGCAATGTTTGTGTAGCAATGGGGCCAGTGTAGCAATGACTGACTGTAATAGAGAGTCAGGGAGAAAAACAGAAAGGGATGCTTTATGTCCCCTCACATGGCAGTCCTTCACATGCAGGAATGAGAGCAGTATACATTGCCTGACAATTTTAGCACAAAAACCCACATAGACATGACACAGGTTCTCATCAACTGACTGCATGGAATGCCATCATCTGAGCCTTCTGCCTGAGCTGACATGTTTATATCCTGGAAATATTTGGGCCTCTCATCCCAGCACTTACAAGAAGTCTTCCGATGGGAAAGCACATAGAATTAGACAGGAAATGAAAAGGTAGCAATGCAGGAAACCAGGACACAGCCCCTACCATTAGCTAGGATGGTGCACATTTAACATGAGCTGGTCACAAAATTATGACTTCCACAAAGATGCCTCTGCACCGGAAGCAGTGCAGGACTGCTATAAAAGGCAGGCCAAGTCTCTGCTCCCTCATCCACTTCTCTCACCTCCTTCTCCTCAGGAATCAGGTAAGTGGGAAGCATCTTCTCCTTCTCCTTCTTCTGCTGCTTCAAGAGCAGCTCTTTCCTGGCTGGAGGTCTCAGCTAAGAGGGGCTGAGTCGTGGCACAGGGCTGGGAGCTGCTTGTGCTGGGAGAGGGCAGGAGAGAGAAGGTCTTGTGGAGACAGAGAGAGAGAGGCTGGGACTTGGCTGAGGTGGCTCCTGGGCTTTGAGCTGGGCAGTGCAATGTGGGCCAGCAGTTGTCATGGTTCCAGGGTGTTTGGGTGCAGTGCTGCTCCTCATGTGTCCTCACTTTCTGCTTCTCCCTGCCCTCTGTGCCAGGTGCACCTGTGACCGCGAGCCATGTCCTGCTGCAAGCCCTGTGACCCTTGCTGCCAGCCCTGCGGCCCCTGCCCGCTGGCCAGCAGCTGCAATGAGTGCTGTGTCAGGCAGTGCCAGAGCTCCCACGTCGTCATTGAGCCGCCTGCTGTGCTGGTGACCCTGCCCGGCCCCGTCCTCAGCTCCTTCCCACAGAACACTGCCGTGGGATCCTCCACCTCTGCTGCTGTTGGCAACATCCTCAGCTGTGGCGGAGTGCCCATCAGCTCTGGGGGCTTTGACATCTCCTGCATCACCAACTGCTATGGCGGCAGATGTTGTCCCCCCTGCTAAATCTGCTGGCAACATCCTCGGGCAAGAACCTCCACAACCTCAGAATGTTCAGCTGCTCTGAATATGGATCTTTAGAACAATCAGTTTGTGCCCTTGGTTTACTCTTCCTCTCTTCCAGTGTCTTCTCTTTCTTTCCTGTCAGCACCACCCAATGCCAGCCTAGTGGGACCTGTTGGCCTCCCTCCATCCCTCTGCAGGCCAGGCCAATGGACACCCCCACTGCACTGCAGTGGCTACTTCTCCTGGTGTCCTCTTTCAGCCACCTCCTTTTCTTCTTTAGACTCAATAAAGTTCCTTTGCATCCAAACTTGGCCCTCGGCTTTCTGCTTCATTGTGTGGGAACACTTCCGTCAGCTCAGGGCAAAAGGGGAAGGAAGCTGAGGGTGGACACTCCGTGGTGGATTTTGCTTTGTGTCTTTTCTATTGGAGCTCACAAACACTTGCATGGCTTCTCCAATATAGTAAGCATCAGGAGAAGATGATGTCAAAAGGTCATACAAGAGGGAATGGGAAACAGCACTGCCTGGGGATAATCCACAACCTCCTGTATTCCAACACTCACCTCACATTAGCCTTCTGCTCTGCTTCCAAGCAGACAGGCAGGGCTAAAGAGGCTTCAGAGGATCAACTAAGCACAAGGACAGAATCAAAGCCATCCTCCTGCCGTGTTTGAGGCTGACACAGTTTTGCCTTCTGGGAGACGGAGAGGAGAATGTCTTTCATCTTCCAGCCACCACCTCCCAGAAACGGTCAAACAATTTTTTCACGTGCCCCATTCTCTTTGACAGAATCATTTCCCATAGCTCCTGGCTCTGGACAAATGCCAGTGCCTCCAACACCTTGAAATCTGATGCTGGAATCTAGACAAAATTTTGGAACACTGAGTTTAGATTTTTTGCTTTTAGTTCCTTCTTCTGCCTGCATTTATCTCGTCCTTTCCTTTCCTGTCTCCATGACCCAGCCTATTTGAAGCTTTGGCTCCCCACTCCATTCCTCCCTCTCCTGCAGGCCACACTGCTGGACACACTCACTGAATCTTTGTGGTTGCTTCTGCTGCTCTCTTTGAGAATCAGAAGCTTTTCTTCTTTAGACTCAATAAAGTTTATTTGCATCTACGACTAGGCCTCTTTTTTTCTCCTTTATCTCTGACAACTCATCCAGTCACCTCAAGACAAAGGTGCAAAAGCAGAAAGTGGGACTCACTGCTATGGATTTTCATTGTGCCCTTTCCCTTGGGGCTGACAAAGACATCCATGACAGTGAGGGTGATGATGCACTGGAAAGAGTTGCACAGAGAAGTTTCTTCTCTTTCCTGGATGTGTTAAGGCAAGGTTGCTCATGACTTTGAGTCACTTGATTCTGTGAGTGCCATCCTTGTCCATATTTTATGGGGTGGGAAAAGCGTCGCAAACAAAAAAATGTTGTTTTGGTTCCCTTCTATCCCAAGTTTTTTAGTCAACACAATCAGGCAGAGAGAACAACCATATAACCATGGTGATAAGGCAAAGAGTAAATTTATTTCCTTGCCTCTCTCTTGCCTCTCATGCCAAGGAAACGCTTGGGTGGAGATACACAAGTGGGAACATTGTCCCCCTTAGGCTCAGTCCTTGCGGGCAGAGCTCCTCTGAACACCAGTGCTATGATGTCTCTGTGCTTTTTCTGATCTCTGAGCTTTGATCTTCTGTCTCCCAAAACAGGGAGCTCAGCATGTGTGTGACAGGGCCTCCAAGTCTCTCCAAACACCAGCCTTGTCTCTACACAGAAATTTTACTTCTCCAAACACAGGATGAAACAGCAGTAGCCATCCTTTTTGGGGTTTCCCACACTGATATCCTCATGCTTTGGCTTTCTCGGCTGCAAGGTCCCTTGAGTGCACCTACAGTCATCCTCCTAATTCTTCTGCTCTTTCCTCCCATCGCAAACCATCCCTAATGAAATCAGCTTTCACAGAGGCATCAGCAGTGTGACAAATGTGCTCAGTGTTGGGCAGGGCTGAGTCCCCTGAGGACAGAGCTGGAGCTGACTCTGTCAGATGTGGTGGGAAACACTGGACTCTTCTCAGAGAGCTCCTTCCAGCAGCTTTCTTCTGCAGCTAACAAACCTTGCAACTATTCCACCACTGAGAAGATCCATCACATTTTGTTCCTTTCCTGTCCGCTTCAGAAGAGGGAGTGATAGCATGCCTGGAGGGTCACTGGCTGTCCAGACAAGGTCAATCTAGTGCAGCAGGTAACAACAACCAAGGATTCTTGCTATGAACATGTGGTGAGAAAGAGCAGCGTGTGGTTAGACAAGGGGCCTTGGGGAGGTAGGGCTTCATTCTTCTGGAAGAAGTGTCCTTCCTGTAGCTCCTGAAAAGAAGCAAAACACAACACAAAAAAAGGGCAGGGATGAGGGGGAGAAATGAAGGTTGATGCTGAAGAGACAATTAAAGACACATCACGTGCCCCCATGGAATGTCACCAGACCATGGCCCGAGCACCCTCTCTATGCTGACAAGTTTCTATCCCGGAAAAATCTTGGACTTCTCATCCCTGTTGTAGCCAGAGTATTTAGATATGAGTGTTCAGCAGCAGAAGCCAGGAAATGAAAACAATGAAACAATGCAGGAAAACAGGACATGGCCCCTAACATTAGCTGGGATGGTACACATGTGACATGAGCTGGTCACAAAATTATGACTTCCACTAAGGTGCCTCAGGGCCTGAGGCAGTGCAGGACTGCTATAAAAGGCAGGCCAAGTCTCTTCTCTCTCATCTACTTCTCTCACCTCCTTCTCCTCAGGAATCAGGTGAGTGGGAAGAATTTTCTTCTTCTTCTCCTCCACCTCCTAGTTCAAGACCAGCAGTTTCC
>VZDJ01000146.1:2459210-2499139 GCA_008694505.1 Cyanoderma ruficeps | reverse complement strand
AATACTTCTGCAAATTCTATACTACAACCCAGGACAGACTCACATGTTTTACATCCCAGGCGATGTATTCTTCTGACATCCTGGGTATGAAGGGAGCAGCGGGGTGTTACTCGGTGGTGAGGGATCTCAATAGTAATGTACATAACTCTTGAAACATTTAACAGACAACCATGTAACCTAACATTGGAACACGTCATTAACCCCTTGAAACTTTATTTTCTACACAGTGATCATCGTGTCCAGGGAGGTACAGGCGCCGGGAGAAACAGATGAAACAAGGCTCGGTTTTGTTAAGCACGAGAGTCCATTTTATTTCCCCCCCTCTCCGAGCTGAGGAGGGAGGAGAAAGCAAAAAGAGCAAGAGAGGGAGGGCAGTGGCAGGGTGGTGGGGTTTTATGAGGTATTTCAGGGGAGGAGTCTTAGGGTTTGGGTCAAGAGAGGAGGTAATATAAGGAGGGTAAGAGCAGATTTCAGCTCCTTCAAAATGGGAGGATTCCACAGTTCCCCTGGCAACCAGCGCTGCCTCTGCTCCTTGCAGGGTTCCTGTCCTTGGCGATTCCGAGTGTGTATACCTGGCTGACCATAAATTCTGGAGTCAGAGCTGCTCAAATCAGCGGCCGTATCTGTGCAGCAAGGCCCAAGCTCCCCTGTGACAGGGGCTGGAGAAAGGAGCTTCTCCACGCTGGGCAGTCCCAGCTTCACCTCTTAGCCCGGCACAGGGCTGTCCTTCCTCAGCTGCCCCCTGTGCCTTGCCCTTCCTCTCAGGGTCCCCTCAGTGCCTGTTCCTCCCCAGTGCCAAGGCCGGGCTGGGTGTTGAGAGGAAAAGTCTCTGCAATCCATCCTCCCACCGATGCTCCCTGCAGTGAGGGGGTTGGCCTCATTACACAACAAGCTCAACTGGGAAATCCAAATTGCCCTGGGCTCTTGGAAAGCATCAGGAACTGGTCTGAAGGTGAGACTCTTGGACTGTCCTTGGAAGAGGGAAGAAGAAAGGCTGACACCTGCTGGGAAGGAATCTCAATTTGGCATCAGGCACCTGACTGTGAAGAATGGTCTCTCAGCTGCTGGCGCTGTCTCTCTCTCTCTCTTTCTCTCTCTGTCTCTCTCTTTCTTTTGGCTTTGGAGGAGGATGGTCGGAGCTGCTCCTTGGGGAAGGGAATTTGCTGCCAGTGCCATAACGCAGCCCAGAGCTGCTGCTTCTGCCATGGGCTGAGCCTGTGCTTGTGAGAGCAGCCACTCAACTGGGACCTTATTATCACCTATCACACTAAAACAGGGACCAATCACCATGTTAAAAATGACCCTATCATATTGGTTTTTGCACTTGTGTATTAGTTTTTCACATGTTGTTATTTATTTTACGTATAGTGCAATTTATAACCCTTTTTAGCTGTTTGCTAATGTCACCTAATTTCTCATTTGAAGTATGCACTGTATAGCCCATAGAAATAGTAGTGTGATGAATATATAGTGCTGAGGTATACACCTTATGACTTATACAAATAATAGTGTGATAAATGTGTTGTACCACAGGCCTTAGCAAAATATAATATGGCAAAATACTTCTGTGTAACTGACAGAACTGTATAAAGCCATTAAGGTGTTTCCCACATCTGCTGACTGACCTCTCTAAGTGATAAGATAACCTTGACACAAAAAAGAGCCCCAGAGGAGAATTAGAGAAGAACTTGGTAAGTACTCATTATCAGGGAAGTGTGAAACATCAAGATGAAGCCACAAGAAAGAATAAAATATATTGACCGGATCTGCAGGATGTCATGTAGATAAATGAGAGTAGAAAATCAAAACAAACGTTTCTACAACATCAAAAGCTATCGAGAATGTCTTTATAGTGACTGAATCATAATATATAATATATATATAATAATACCGCTAATATATAATATTATACTTTTACTAAGGTACATACATTGTGAGTACGTATGTACCTTAGTAAAGTACCAGGATATAGACAACACTGTCTTAATGTACCAGAGTTTGTTGGGGTTGTGTTCATTGGCCGAGAGCCAGGAACACCCCAGGGCGGGACACTGTCCTTTTGCATTCCCCTATTAAATTTCTGAAAAATATTCTAAGAGTGAACTTTTGTTTTTCACAATGTGGGGGTTCCACCGAGATACAAACCTGTAGTCTCTGTGGCTCTGGGGGGTCCCGGGTGGGAGGTGCCCCGCTTAATTAAGCAGCTCACCCGGGCTTTGTCTGCTGCTACAGGACTGCAGGTTTAACCCTCGGCAGGGAATGAAAAAGGACAAAAAGGGAAAAGGAGGTAAAATTCCCAAAGACACCGTGGCAGCTTCTGATTTGTACATGCAGAACCTGGACAGGTGAGTATATTGTGAAAAGGGTATTGCAAAAATCCGGGGAGCTCTGTGTGTGTGTGTGTGTGTGTGTGTGTGAGAGAGAGAGAGAGACATGGACAGGACAGTCCCCAGTCTGCACAGCAACATGTGGAGTCCTGACCACATTTCCCTCTCCCTGCCAGGGGCCCGGCCAGGGAAAGGGACGATGGGAATGCTGTAGAGTGATAGCCTGGAATGGGGAAGGATTAGCTACCTTGGGGTAAAACAGGGAATTCAGAAAACAAAGAGGAGAGGAATTGCCTGCAAGTTCGATGGCAGGAATCCCAATTCCAAGGCAGTGCTGCACTCAACCCATGTCTGACTGCCTATAGGAATCTTGGCTGTATTGAGGGTTGGCACAGTTAAAAGTTGGTGCAGAGCCTGCAAAAGGCAAGATGCTGAGAACCTGAAACCCCAATATACCCTTGAGGCTTAGAATGGTTGGACCTACTGGGGTGTTATACTGCTGAGTAGGAAACACTTCCTGAGAGATCTGAAGAGACGAATTAAGCCTGCTTGACAACAGGGAAAAAGGGAATCTCTGTAGGAAGGCTTGGAGGTTGGTCTCAAGTGCCGTTACATAACTGGAGTTGTTTTATAAGTGCGGGGGGTAGTGTCTTGGTTTGGGGCAAATCTGGGAGGAAACCTCCAGATGGGGTTCCTCTGGAGAGCAAACTCAAACGACTCCTCCTTTTAGGAGGACCTTTCCAGTCCAGGAAAAGAAATTCCTCGGAGAAAAGTGGAAAAAACAATTTATTTAACAAACAAAATGCCCACAAGCATAAGGAATGAATAATATGAAACAATAAAACTCTCGCCGCTCCGAAGAGAGATGGCAAAACTGAGAGAAGTCCTTGCCGTGAGTCAGCTCAGCTCTCTCAGTCACTTATCAGTCCCAGTCCCTTCGGTGCTGGAAGATGCCGAGGTCCAGGCCCTGGTGGGCCATGGGCACGAGATCCTGGTCTTCCTCTGGGTTTTTCAGTCTAGAGCTGATTTAAACAGTCCCAAGAAAAAGGAAAAAACAAACAAACAAACAAAAAAAACAGTCCATGAAGCTTCTTTGCCTCAGCTAGCTAAATTAACTTAAAAGTAAAAATACCAAAAAAACCCTCTCTTTGGCCGCTGTCTGTGCATGTGACGAACACACTATCCTGAGGAAGAATAAGAAAAATTCAGAGGAGTGAACGCTGTTTTCAAAACAACCTGCGTGCTTCTTCTTTCCCTGGTTCACTCTCAGAACCAGTCTTAAAGGTACAAACACAACACACAGCACACACAGAACAGACGATTGGGGATACCATAAGTCACCCTAGGACACCACAGTCACCCTAGGACATTCCACCCCTTATCCCCATATCGTCAACCTACCAAAACTAATTGAATTCTAACTCTGCAAACACATACATTATACATGCATATATCTATATAGGAACAATATACAGCTATATACAGACAATGGCCATGACATTCAACAAAAAGTGATTTTTACATATGGTTCTCACCCCACAATCAGATCTCCCTGAGGTACACATCGTGTTCCATCTTTCTGCATTATCCACCATATGCAACCTGGTCCCTGAGCAAAGACAACCCCACGGATGGGTTTGTCTGTACTTGAGGCAGAATTAATCCAAACTGTCTTCCCTAACAAACCTCTCACATGTACTGCTGGGACTTTGTCTCCATCTGCTGTATGCAGGAGGTCAGACTGGGCAGGGCCTGCTCGGTTGGTGGAACCTCAGGTGTTAACTAACCAGGTGGCCTTTGCTAGATGCTGCTCCCAATTTTTGAAAGAACCCTCACCCAATGCTTTCAAGGTGGTTTTTAACAGTCCATTGTATCTCTCCACTTTCCCAGCAGCTGGTGCATGGTAGGGGATATGGTCCACCCACTCAATGCTCTGTTCCCTAGCCCAGGTGTTGATAAGGCTGTTCTTGAAATGAGTCCCACTGTCTGACTCAATCCTCTCAGGGGTACCATGCCTCCAAAGAACCTGCTTTTCAAGGCCTAGAATGGTGTTACGGGCCGTAGCATGAGGAACAGGGTAGGTCTCCAGCCACCCCGTGGTGGCTTCCACCATGGTCAGCACACAGCGCTTGCCTTGGCGGGTTTGAGGCAGGGTGATATAATCAATCTGCCAGGCCTCCCCATACTTATATTTGGACCACTGCCCACCATACCATAGGGGCTTCACCTGCTTGGCCTGTTTGATGGCAGCACATGTCTCACAGTCATGGATAACCTCAGAAATACTGTCCATGGTGAGATCCACCCCTCACTCTCATGCCCACTTATAGGTGGCATCTCTGCACTGATGACCTGAGGCATCATGAGCCCATCGAGCTAGGAACAACTCTCCCTTGTGCTCCCAATCCAAGTCTATCTCTGACACCTCTATCTTTGCAGCCTGGTCTACCTGCTCATAGTTTCACTGCTCCTCATTAGCCTGACTCTTGGGGACATGGCAGACTTTTACAGGTAGCTTCTCCACCCTGGTAGTGATGTCTTTCCACTCTTCAGCAGCCCAAATTGGTTTTCCCCTACGCTGCCAGTTGGCATTTTTCCATTTCTCCAGCCATCCCCACAGAGCATTGGCTACCATCCACGAATCAGTGTAGAGGTAGAGCTTTGGCCACTTCTCTCTTTCAGCAATGTCCAGGGCCAATTGAACAGCTTTGAGTTCGGCAAACTGGCTTGACCCACCTTCTCCTTCAGTGGCTTGTGCAACCTGTCTTGTGGGGCTCCACACGGCTGCTTTCCACTTCCGGTTCATCCCTACGATGCGACAGGAACCGTCAGTGAAAAGAGCGTAGTGTGTTTCTTCTGCTGGCAGTTAGTTGTACCCCAGTTGTTGTGGAGCTTCTTCAGCATGTTTCACTTGCTCTTGTTCCTCTTCATCAGTAATTTTCACCTTCAGGCCAATTTGTAATTATCTCCAAAATCCCAGGGTGATTTGGGTTTCCAATATGGACATGCTGTGTGATGAGGGCGATCCATTTGCTCCATGTGGCGTCAGTGGCGTGGTGGGTAGAGGGAACCTTTCCTTTAAACATCCACCCCAGCACTGGTAGTCGGGGTGCCAGGAGGAGTTGTGCTTCAGTGCCAATCACTTCTGAGGCGGCTTGAACTCCTTCGTAGGCGGCCAAGATTTCCTTCTCTGTGGGACTGTAGTTGGCTTCAGAGCCTCTGTAACTTCAGCTCCAGAATCCCAATAGTCAGCCTTGAGTCTCCCCAGGCACTTTCTGCCAAAGGCTCCAGGACAAACCATTGTTCCCGGCTGCAGAGTAAAGCACATTCCTCACATCTGGTCCCATCCTGACTGGGCCAAGGACCACTGCATGAGCCATCTCCTGCTTGACCTCAGCAAAGGCTTGTTGCTGTTCAGGGCCCCAATAGAAATCGTTCTTCTTGCAAGTAACCAGGTAGAGAGGGATCACAATCTGGCTATACTCAGGATTATGCATTCTCCAAAAACCTATGGCACCTAGGAAAGCTTGTGTTTCCTTCTTGCTGGTCAGTGGAGACATTGCTGTGATCTTATTGATGACATCAGTGGGAATCTGACGCCGTCCATCCTCCCACTTTACTCCCAGGAACTGGGATCTCTCAAACTGGTCCCTTAACTTTGCTCTTCTTGATAGTGAAACCGGTTTGGAGGAGAATCTGGATGATCTTCTCTCCTTTCTCAAACACTTCAGCTGCAGTGTCGCCCCACACAATGTCATCGATGTACTGCAGACATTCGGAAGCCTCACCCTTCTCCAGTGCACTGTGAATCAGTCCATTGTAGAAGGTGGGGCTGTGTTTCCAACCCTGGGGCAGTCAGTTCCAGGTGTACTGCCCACAGCAGTTCCAGGTGTACTGGACACAGCACTCAGTGTCCTTCCTAAACTGAGGGGCCAGAACTGGACACAGAACTGAGTGTCCTTCCTAAACTGCTGGACACAGCAGCCTCTCTAGGTGAAAGCAAACTGAGGCCTGCATTCTGCAGCGAGAGGAATGGAGAAAAATGCATTGGCAATGTCAATAGTGGCGTACCACTTTGCTGCCTTGGACTAGAGCTCGTACTGGAGTTCCAGCATGTCCGGCACAGCAGCGCCTCGGTGGAGTGACTTCATTCAAGCCACCAATAGTTCACAGTCAGTCTCCATTCTCTGTCAGACTTGTGCTCAGGCCAAATGGGACTGTTGAAGGGTGAATGGGTTTTGCTAATCACCCCTTGGCTCTCCAGCTCACGGATCATCTTGTGGATGGGGATCACGGCATCTCGAGCTGTTCTGTACTGCCGGTGATGCACTGTTGAAGTGGCAATTTGCACTTGTGGCTCTTCTACCTTCAGGTGTCCTACTGCAGATGGGTTCTCTGATAGTCCAGGCAAGGTGTTCAATTGCATAACACCCTCTGTCATTACAGGCTCTATCCCGAACACCCACCTGAGTCCCTTCGGGTCTTTGTCACAACCATTTTGGAGGTATCCTATGCCCAAAATGCATGGGGCCTCTGGGGCAGTCACAATAGGGTGCCTCTTCCACTCATTTCTGGTCAGGCTCACATCAGCTTCCACCAAAATAAAATCCTGTGATCCTCCTGTCATGTCAGCAATAGAAACAGATTCTTCCCCCACATCTTGATGGGAGTACTGTGCACTGCACACCAGTGTCAACCAAGGCCACATATTTTTGTGGTTCTAAATGTGCCAGGCCAACAAATCCACACAGTCCAAAACCCACGGTTTTCCCCAACCTCTTCCTGGCTAGAGGCTGGGCCCCTCTAAGCCTGGTCATCTGTCTGCCCCTGGGTAACTGGAGCTGCTTCCTTTCTGGTAGAACTTCCTCTCTGAGTCTTGCCTTCCAACAATTCAAGCACACATCTCACCAGATCATCAGTAGATTTTCTATCTCATCTCCTCATGTCTTCTCCACAATTAGGCAGGAGGGACCACAGCTTAGCTCCTGGGATGCCCCTTCCATCTCTCTCTGGGGGACGTCTGCGTTTGGTGCCAGAACCTCTGACCTCTACTGCAGAGATTTGGAGAAGGCCTCTTTCATCTCTTTAACCTCCTCTCTGAGTGTACGGTGATTCTTCTCTATCTTTTCTTCTAATTTCTGCAGATGTGTTTCTACAGCTGGAATTCTTACAGGTGTTGGACCATGCACAGCATCTGCATATGCTCGGAGCTTGTTCACCATATCCAACACTGCTGCTGAGGCCTTCCTTAGACTCTTGATGAAAGGAAAAATATCCAGGAAGTATTCACAAACTAATTTGAGTGCCTTGATTTCACTATAATGGCTCTTCAGTGGCTTTTAAAGCAACCTGGTTTAATACACTCCATTTCTAAACAACCAGGGCATAACGCTCCTTCCCTCCCTGCCCGTGTTATTCTCTGACCCTTGGAGAAAGGCTGGAAAGCAGCACAGAGCTTGTTAAGGACCAAAAACCTCATCCAAAAATCAAATCAATAGCACACGCAGAGCCTGACTTTAAAACCTGAATTAAAGAACAGTTGCATTGCCAAATGACAAGATTAGAAAGGTTTCCTTAGCAGTTGTTGAGATGACAAAGTAAGGGAGAAGACGGCATGAACTGGGGGAAAGAGAGGGGAAAGCCTTGATTTGCACTGTGGGTTTTTAACTATCGTGGTCACATCTCAAGGACTTGTAGAAACCATTCTAACCTCAAGAAAGGAAAAGCTTTCTGAATAATTTTCATTTCAGCAAGAGCCTTAGGAAGGCCTCAGCAGCAAACGATTGGGATAACTGCAAGGCTGGTTCCTTGAGCAAAGGGAGCAGAGTGTGCTCCTCAAAGCCAGACCTTCACCCAGAGCACCCAGAAGGTAGAAAAACAAGGATACAAGAAAGCCTTAAGTGAGGAACGGGTTATCAAGGATTTTGTAAGCAAAGAACAAGGTCTGGGAAGCAGGAGCTGGAAGGTGAGAAAGGAAAGAAATTGGGAGGCAGCTGAGGCCACTTCAAATTGGAAAGAAAAATAAAAAGGGAGAAGAAGGGAGGAGGAAAGCAAAGGCTGGGACTAAATTCTTACCCAGCGGGCACAGCCGCTTTGGCTCCCTGCCCGGGAACTCCGAGCGGCTCCTGGCACAGAAGGCAGCGCCAAGAAGCCTCGGCCCCGGAGCGGGCAGGAGGCGGCGCTTTGTGCCTGCCCTCGGCGCCTGCAGTGCTTTGGGCTCTGAGGCACGTTCAGCTTCCTCCCGTGCCAGCCCTGAGCCGGGCACCGACACCTCCCGCCCGAGCAGCGGCGCCGAGCCCGGGGCCGCACGGCCGGCAAGTGTCCCGGGCACGGAGCAGCCACCTCTGTCCCAGCGACAGCGACCGGGATGAGCCATCGCTGCTGCGGCCCCGCCTCGTCCCCAGGGATCCGGGCAAGGAGGATCCTTACGAGTACCTGGTAAGGTCATGGAGCAGTTTATGCTGAGTGCCATCACGCAGCACTTACAGCATGGCCAGGGTGTCAGACCCAGCCAGCACGGGTTTAGGAGGGGTAGGTCGTGTTGGACCAACCTGGTCTCCCTTTGTGACCAGGTGACCCGCCTGGTGGATGCAGGACAGGCTGTGGGTGTTGTCTATTTGGACTGGAGCAAGGCCTTTGACAGTGTCTCCCACAGCACACTCCTGGAAAAGCTGGCAGCCCACGGCTTGGACAGGAGCACTCTGTGCTGGGGTCAGAACTGGCTGCATGGCCGGGCCCAGAGAGTGGTGGGGAACGGTGCTGCATCCAGCTGGGGACAGTGATCAGGGCTGCTCCTCAGGGCTCTGTGCTGGGGCCAGCTCTGTTCAATGTTTTCATGGTGGACATGGATGAGGGGATTGAGTCTTCCATTAGTAAATTTGCAGACGACACTAAGGTGAGAGCTTGTGTGGATCTTTTGGAAGGGAGCAGGACTCTGCAGAGAGACCTGGAATGGTTGGATGGATGGGCAGAGTGCAAAGGGATGAAGTTTGATAAGTCCAAGTGCCGAGTCCTGCACTTTGGCCACAAGAACCCCCTGCACTGCTCTAGGCTGGGGACAGTGTGACTGGACAGTGCCCAGGCAGAAAGGGCCCTGGGGGCACTGGTGACAGCCATGGACATGAGCCAGCAGAGTGCCCTGGTGGCCAAGAAGGCCAAGGGCACCTGGCCTGGATCAGGAATGGTGTGGCCAGCAGGAGCAGGGAGGTCATTGTTCCCCTGTCCTTGGCCCTGGTGAGGCCACACCTTGAGTGCTGTGTCCAGCTCTGGGCCCTCAGTTTAGGAAGGACATTGAGACACTTGAGCACATCCAGAGGAGGCAACAAGGCTGGTGAGGGGCTGGGAACACAAACCCTGTGAGGAACGACTGAGCGAGCTGGGGCTGTTTATCCTGGAGAAAAGGAGACTCAGGGGTGACCTTATCACTCCCTACAAATCCATGAAAGGTGGTTGTAGTCAAAGGGAGGAGTTGGACTCTTTCACCAGGCAGCAACTGACAGAATGAGAGGACACAGTCTTAAGCTACACCAGGGGAAATACACATTGGATATTAGGAAAAAGTTTTTTACAGGAAGGATTGTAAAGTACTGGAATGGTCTGCCTGTGGAGGTGGTGGACTCACGATGCCTGGATGTGTTTCACAAAAGACTGGATGTGACACTCGGTTCCATGGTTTAGTTGAGGTGTTAGAGCCTGGGTTGGACTCGATGATTTTGGAGGTCTCTTGCAACCCAGAGTTTCTGTGACCATAGGCAGCCACTCCCTCTGCAATCTCAGGGCAGGGGGGAGAGGGGGGAACCCAGCAGCCCCCCCATGACCCAACTGAGGCCCCTTTGAGGGGAGGGGAGAGGGAAAGGAGAGGAGAGGAAGAGGAAGCTTGTGTCCCCAAAGAAACACGGTATGAAAAAAGCCCCCACAGTGGAGAAGCTGCTGAGGAACCGCAGCCCCGGGGAAGCTGCTTCAGGGGCCCTCAACAGTGAATTCTGGCAGAGATTCTTGGGCTGGGCTGGGCCGGGCCAGGTGCCCGGTGCCAGCAAAACCGCTCTGTCCCTCTGCTCCTCCCCCTGGGCAGGGAACAGAACACATCAGGAGAGGGTCGAGGGTCTCAATAAGGGCAGCGAGACATCTCTCACCCATCATGGGCATAACAGGCATGGACAGGGAAAATTAATTGAATTTATTATCAAAAAAATCAGAGCAAAGGAATAAGAAGCAGGCCATATCCTAAAAATGCATCTTTCCTATGCTGTCCTCTCCTTCCTGGGTTTCACTTAATCTCCAATTTCCTCCCTCCTTCCCTCCACTCCACACAGTGGCACAAAGGGATGGGGATGTTTTGGTTTGAAAGACAGGTGTCTGCTAAGGAAGGCAGGACCTTCCCTTGAAATGGAAAATGTAAACTCCTTCCCTACAAATTTTTACAATTTTGAAATTAAGGGGCCCTCAGCAAAGAAATGAGAATAAGAATAAAAGTTCTTTACTAGTATGTTTAACAAAGCAGTCAGAGAACACCAAGTGCGGCGTTAACAACAAACAGAACACAAACCCAGTCCCAGCCAGCTGTTCTTCCTATTCCATGGAGAGCCCAAAAGTCTCCCCTTCAGGCCAGTTTGTGATGATTTCCAAGAGCCCAGGGTGATTTGGATTCCCCATTTGAGCTTGTTGTGTAATGAGGGCACTCTCCCCTCACTGCAGGGAGCATTGGTGGGAGGATGGATTGCAGAGACTTTTCCTCTCAACACCCAGCCTGGCCTTGGCACTGGGGAGGAACAGGCACTGAGGGGACCCTGAGAGGAAGTGCAAGGCACAGGGGGCAGCTGAGGAAGGACAGCCCTGTGCCGGGCTAAGAGGTGAAGCTGGGACTGCCCAGCGTGGAGAAGCTCCTTTCTCCAGCCCCTGTTACAGGGGACCTTGGGCCTTGCTGCACAGATACGGCCGCTGATTCGAGCAGCTCTGACTCCAGAATTTATGGTCAGCCAGGCACACACACTCGGAATCGCCAAGGACAGGAACCCTGCAAGGAGGAGCAGAGGCAGCGCTGGTTGCCAGGGGAACACCTTGTGCCCCTGTCCCCCCATGGCCTGCCCGGCTCCCCGGCACTCACCAGGAGCTGAAGTCGCTGCCGTCCCCCCACTGCAGGCGCCGGCCCCGCCTGCGCAGCCCGAGCCAGTAATCGACATTCCCGCGGAGGCGGAAGAGCAAATCCTGCCCAGGAGAGAGGAGTGGGAGCTGCCCCGGCCCCTCGGGGGGACACGGGCCCGGGGCTCCCCCCGCACGCCGGGGCTCCTTCCCTGCAAGGCCCCGGGACAGGGCTGCACCCCCAGCCCTGCCAGCACCCAGCCCGGCCCAGGAGCACCCCCAGGCTCCCCTCAGCCACCCCACACCGCCCGCAGCCCCTCACTCACCATGGCCTCATCCTTGGCAATGGCCAGGGAGGCCCCGAGCTCGGAGCACCGTTCCTGACCCTCATCCCAGGTGCCGGAATCCCTTGACAAGTAGTAGCAGACCCCGTTGTACCCAACCCAGCCAGAGGGACAGCCCAGAACCAGCTGGGGAGTGGCAGGTGGAACTGGAAGCTGTGGTGCTGGAGGGGGAAGAGGAGAAGCTCTGAGGATTCCCCTGTGCAGGGAGCAGGGAGCCCGCTGTGCCCCGAGGGGCTGGGCCCAGGCTGCTGCCCCTCCCTTACCTGACTGCACAGCCAAGGCCACCACCAAAGCCAGCACCAGCAACACGAGCACAATCAGCAGCACCAAGGTGACCCTGGGATGGGACCTGAACCACTTGCCTGCAGCAGGAAAGAGCTGCTGGCTGCCAGAACCAGAGCCGGCCCTCCAATCTGCTCCCCCAATGCCCAGGGAGCACAGGAGGGAGCCCTCAGCCAGTGTGGCCCTCACTCAGCTGGCAGCCAGGGAGCCAAGAGCCTGGGACACAGGCAGGGACACAGGGCTGGGGACAGCCAGGGACACAGGGCTGGGGACAGGCTGCAGCAGGAGAACTGCACAGGCTTGGGGGCAGCTGGGGCTGTTGGTTCCAGCCACTGATGGGGCCGAGCAGAGCACGAGGCTCTTCCAGACATCGGGAAACAGCCACACACCTGCCAGCCCTGTCCTTGGGAGGTGACACTGTCCCCTCCCTAGAGGCCACATGGTTGGTTCTGAACTCACCCAGGAATCTTCTGAGGACCCTTCTGTGTCCATTGCCGGTTGCTGATGTGCCCTGGGGACCCAGGGGCTCCCTCACACTCCCATCACTGCTGCACAATCCACTCTCCATATCTTCACTCACTGCACGCTCACAAGTGTCATCCCCCTGCTTATGACAAGTGGCTTCTTGCGCCACAATCAAGTGTGTAAGCCGGGCTGCTGGTCCCTTCTGGAGATGCAGGAGCTCCTTCACAACTCCATTGCCAGAGCAGAATTCACTCTCCTCCAGCTCACAGCCAGAATCTCTCAGCCTGGAACAAATAGCCTTTTGTGTCTGAGACATCAGGAGTGCTGGAAAAGCCTTTCAGAGATCGGCCTCGGGTACAGCTTCACCCCCACGGTGATGGCACACTGAAAGGGACATGAGGAGAGGTCACTGCTGGTCCCGGCCCTGCGGGACACCGAGGCTCAGGAAGGCGCTGCCAGCTCAGTCCCGCCCTGGCCCCGCTCCGCCGAGCCCGAGGCAGCACCTGCGGAGACAAGCGCAGCCTCCGGGAGCTCTCCGGTGCCCGCAGCCCCGGCCCCTGTGGCTCTGCAGCCGCTGCAGCCCAGCTCCGTGCCGGGACAGGCGCTGACAACGCCTGCGAGCTGCCGCAGGCAGCGGGGACAGGACAGCTGCGGCTCCGAGTCCGCCTGCCCAGGGGGAAGAAGCAGCAGCAGCCCCGGGCTGCTCCCCATTGTCCCCCGCATTGCCACGGGCCGGCGGCTTGGAGCCCGGGGACACCGAGCGCGGGCACAGCCGCTTTGGCTCCCTGCCCGGGAACTCCGAGCGGCTCCTGGCACAGAAGGCAGCGCCAAGAAGCCTCGGCCCCGGAGACGGCACCGATCGGAGTAGCCGGGCGCTAAGGCACCGATGTAGAAGCTCTGCGGCACCGATCGTGGTGGCCCGGGAGCCTACGGTGCCCGACGGAGCACCCCCCCGCCGGGCACCGAGCAGCCACCTCTGTCCTAGCGACAGCGACCGGGATGAGCCATCGCTGCTGCGGCCCCGCCTCGTCCCCAGGGATCCGGGCAAGGAGGAGAGCGCGGGCAGCCGCTCCCTCCGCCATCACTCAGCGCCGGGGGGACACGGGGGAACCCGGCACAAGGAACTCCCCAGAACCGCCCCCTGCCCCTCACCGCGGCCCCCTCCGCCCGCAGCGAGCCCCGAGCTGGGGCACAACCGACCGCGGCTCCCACCTGTGCTGGAGCCGCCGCCGCTCCGGTCAGACACGAAATCCCCGGACCATTCCCACACTCTGGTCCCGGCCGCACACGCGGCGCCGCTGCCGCCGCAGTTTTAAAGCCGCTGTGGGGGCGGAGCGTGTTTCTCCCGCTTTGACCAATCGGATGCGGGAAGGCAGCGAGGGGCGGAGCTTGGCCGGGCTCAGCCGGCAGGTGTCGCTCCCCTCGGGGCAGGTGCTCTCCCCGCACCGGCTCCAACGGCGTTTGTGCCTCTTTATTCCCGCGGGTTTCCGGGGACAGGAGCCAACCTGCCCCCCCCGCGGGGCCTTTGAAGTACCGGCAGATCAAATGAATCACAATTACCGGCCATATCCACCACCTGCGATCCTCTCCTCTTTTCCTGGACGCATTTGAAAGTTCTCCCTTTGCCCCCACAGAGCTGGAAAGCAAAATCCCCGTCTGCCTCATTGCTGCCTGCCACGGTTGCAGTCTTGACCCTCTTTCTCTCCCTTTTATTGTGCAACTCTTTCTCCCTCCTCCTCTCCCTGCCAACACTGCTTTTGCAATTCTGTAATAAATAAATAAATTTCTTAATAAATCAAAGATAAAGTCCCTCTTGACAGCATTTCAAAACTTTGAATCAAGGGGAAAAACTGAGGTTCCCTCTCGATTTAGATCCCTAAATGATGGATAAGGAGGGTCTCCCTTCAATTTAAGCCTGAAAAAAGTGAATCAATGGAGATTTTTCCCCAATGTAGCCTCCTTAAATCAGCGAAAATCCAGTTTCCTTTTTCGATTTCCCTAAAGAAGGACCATTATGGGGGCTTTTGGACATCTCTTTCCTCTCTGAAGGTCCCTTCAAATGGAGGGTCCTTCTCGATGGAACTCATGTAATGGCACTCCCTTCTCCTAGCTCCCTGGGTTTGAGTGATTGTCTGTTTATTAAACCAGGTAGCCCTGTTCAATGGTGACTGGTGAGCTCATTCATTACAATTTCCACCACCAGCTACTTCTCCCCTCTCTTCCTGAATGGTTTCCACAGTTCTTCCTTTCCTCCCACACAGCTGGAAAGCAAAATGCCCACCTGCCCCATGGCCATCCCCGCCACCTTCCACCGCTCCAGCCGTGTCCCTCTTTCTCTCCCCTTTACTCTGCACCACTTTCTCCCTCCTCCTCTCCCTGCCATCTGGCACCAAAGACATTTCACCCACTGGCACCACCTGCCTCCTCTCACTCGGCCCCATTTTGCCCACTCGGAACTCCTGGAGCCGCCTGCCCGCGGAGCCGGACCCGCCGTGGGGCCGGGTAATGCTGGAGGGAATTCTGGCAGGGATTCTTGGGCTGGGCTGGGCCGGGCCAGGTGCCCGGTGCCAGCCAAACCGCTCTGTCCCTCTGCTCCTCCCCCTGGGCAGGGAACAGAACACATCGGGAAAGGCTCGAGGGTCTCAATAAGGGCAGCGAGAGATCTCTCACCCATCATGGGCATAACAGGCCTGGACTAGGGAAATTATTTTAACTGAATTTATTATCCAAGAAATCAGAGCAAGTGATTAAGAGGTAGGCCAAATCCTAAAAATGCACCTTCTCTGATCTGTTCTCTCTTTCCTGGTCTTCACTTGATCCTCGATTCCCTCCCTGCCTCCTCTCCACACAGTGGCACAGAGGGATGGAGGTATTTTGGTTTGATAGACAGCTGTCTGCTAAGGAAGGCAGGAGCCTCCCTCACAATGGAAAATGTAAACTCCTTCCCTCCGAACTATTATAATTTTCTCAGGGTTCTCAGGCATAGATATGCAAAGATCCGAAGAGGAATAACAGTTCTTTACTAGTGTGTATAACAGAGCCGACAGCCAACCCCCAGTGCGGCGTTACCAACACACAGAACACAAACCCAGTCCCGGCCACTCTCGGCCAAGGGCACTTTCCCCTTGGCTGCAGTTCCGGGCACCGCCGGCAGGGGCGCTGGTGGCTCCCGGTGGGAGGGGAAGTGTGATGATTCCCCCGCGGCTGCAGGGGGAGCTGTGGCGCGGGTTGGGGGTCACACTGTCATGGCAGCTGGGCACAGAGGGGCAGAGAGCGATGACAGACTGCTTCACAAACGCCAGGTGTTAAAAACGGGCCAGGACATCAGCTCCTTCTTATTAACCCTTACTGAAAAACAGCCTGGGTGGGGCTCAAGGGGCCGCACACACACCATCACTGCTTCCTAAGACAACACAGAGAAGGAGGAGACCAGTTCCATCACATAGTGGACCTGACCCTTCCTTCCTCATAGGAGTCCCCAACAAGACACTGTTGGGTTCATTGTCTGGGGGTGTACTGCTGGTACAGGGTTGTTGGAACTTATGGTGATGCAGTAAACAGTCTTTGGTCAGTAACCTGTTGTTTTCTTTGCCTGGGGGTACCACTCTTTGTCCTTGATGTGGGGCTAGCTTGTCGTTTTTAGGGGTTTTACTCCTGAGTAGTGTCCTATGGGCACTTGAGGTCTCCTCATTTCCATGTACACCATTTTGGGGAGCAGTGCAGGCAAAACCCGATGCGAAAGGCAATACAATTACAAGGTAGGGGACAAACAACTTGGAACATTAACAAGGGTACAATTACGAGGTGGGGGATATAACTGATAATTCATTGAAACAACTAACCATTAACGCATTAACATGATATTATTGTAAACTTTAGATTAACAAACCATCCATACCACCACAGGGAGCTGATCCTGATGCCCAAGAAGGGCTCTCAGAAGCAGCAAGCAAAACGTCTGGGCAGGCAGGGGCTGTGGGGCTGCAGGGCTGCCAAAGCTCGGAGCAGCGCCAAAGGAGCAGCAGGGAGGGGCAGCGGCGATCCTGGGAACCCAAGCACATGGGGATGGTAAGCAAGATAGGTGAAAATAAGGTCCCAGTTCAGTGTCTGCTCTCACAAGTACAGGCTTGCCACATGGCAGAAGCAGCAGCTCTGGGCTGGGTTATGGCCGTGGCAGCGAATTCCCTTCCCCAAGCAGCAGCTCCGACCGTCCTCCTCCAAAGCCGAGGGAGAGAAAGAGAGAGAGAGAGAGAGAGAGAGCGCCAGCCAGCAGCTGACAGAGCATTCTTCACAGTCAGGTGTCTGATACGACAAGTAGGATTCCCTCTCAGCACGTATAAGGTATTCTTGTTCCTCTCACAAGGACAGTACAAAACTCTCAACTTCAGGCTAGACTGTGATGCTTTCCAAGACCCCAGGGCAATTTGGATTTCTCAGTCGAGCTTGTTGTGTAGAGAGGGCAATCTACTTACACCAGGCAACATCGGTGGCAGGATGGATTGCAGAGACTTTTCCTCTCAACACCCAGCCCGGCCTTGGCACTGGGGAGGAACAGGCACTGAGGGGACCCTGAGAGGAAGTGCAAGGCACAGGGGGCAGCTGAGGAAGGACAGCCCTGTGCCGGGCTAAGAGGTGAAGCTGGGACTGCCCAGCGTGGAGAAGCTCCTTTCTCCAGCCCCTGTTACAGGGGACCTTGGGCCTTGCTGCACAGATACGGCCGCTGATTTGAGCAGCTCTGACTCCAGAATTTATGGTGACCCAGGCCCAAACACTCGGAATGGCCAAGGACAGGAACCCTGCAAGGAGGAGCAGGGGCAGCGCTGGTTGCCAGGGGAACACCTTGTGCCCCTGTCCCCCCATGGCCTGCCCGGCTCCCCGGCACTCACCAGGAGCTGAAGTCGCTGCCGTCCCCCCACTGCAGGCGCCGGCCCCGCCTGCGCAGCCCGAGCCAGTAATGGACGTTCCCGCGGAGGCGGAAGAGCAAATCCTGCCCAGGAGAGAGGAGTGGGAGCTGCCCCGGCCCCTCGGGGGGACACGGGCCCGGGGCTCCCCCCGCACGCCGGGGCTCCTTCCCTGCAAGGCCCCGGGACAGGGCTGCACCCCCAGCCCTGCCAGCACCCAGCCCGGCCCAGGAGCACCCCCAGGCTCCCCTCAGCCACCCCACACCGCCCGCAGCCCCTCACTCACCATGGCCTCATCCTTGACAATGGCCAGGGAGGCCCCGAGCTCGGAGCACCGTTCCTGACCCTCATCCCAGGTGCCGGAATCCCTTGACAAGTAGTAGCAGACCCCGTTGTAGCCAACCCAGCCAGAGGGACAGCCCAGAACCAGCTGGGGAGTGGCAGGTGGAACTGGAAGCTGTGGTGCTGGAGGGGGAAGAGGAGAAGCTCTGAGGATTCCCCTGTGCAGGGAGCAGGGAGCCCGCTGTGCCCCGAGGGGCTGGGCCCAGGCTGCTGCCCCTCCCTTACCTGACTGCACAGCCAAGGCCACCACCAAAGCCAGCACCAGCAACACGAGCACAATCAGCAGCACCAAGGTGACCCTGGGATGGGACCTGAACCACTTGCCTGCAGCAGGAAAGAGCTGCTGGCTGCCAGAACCAGAGCCGGCCCTCCAATCTGCTCCCCCAATGCCCAGGGAGCACAGGAGGGAGCCCTCAGCCAGTGTGGCCCTCACTCAGCTGGCAGCCAGGGAGCCAAGAGCCTGGGACACAGGCAGGGACACAGGGCTGGGGACAGCCAGGGACACAGGGCTGGGGACAGGCTGCAGCAGGAGAACTGCACAGCCTTGGGGGCAGCTGGGGCTGTTGGTTCCAGCCACTGATGGGGCAGAGCAGAGCACGAGGCCTCTTCCAGACATCGGGAAACAGCCACACACCTGCCAGACCTATCCTTGGGACATGCAACTTTCCCATCCCTAGAGGCCACAGAAGTGGCCCCGCACATACACGACAATCTTCTGGGTATATTCCCTGTTGCTGATTCGTCCTCCTGGTGCTGATTTAAAGGCTCGTGAACATGGCAGATTTCACTCTCTTCCAGCTGACAGTCGGCATCTCTCTGACTGGAATAAATAGCCCTTTACTGCCGCGACATTAGGAGTGCCGAAAAAGCCTTTCAGAGCTCGGCCTCGGGTGCAGCTTCATCTCCACGGTGATGGCACACTGAAAGGGACATAAAGAGAGGTCACCAGAACCGCCCCCTGCCCCTCACCGCGGCCCCCTCCGCTCGCAGCGAGCCCCGAGTGGGGCACAACCGACCGCGGGTCCCACGTGTGCTGCCGCCGCGTCCGGGGGCCGCTACCGTCCCGGTCAGACACGAAATTACCGCACGATTCCCGCGCTCCGGCCCCGGCCGCACACACGGGGCTGTTTCCGCCACAGTTTAAAGCCAATGTTGGGGCCCACGGGTGTTTCGCCCGCTTTGACCAATCAGATGCGGGAAGGCAGCGAGGGGCGGGGCCGGCCCGGGCTCAGCCGGCAGGTGTCGCTCCCCTCGGGGCAGGTGCTCTCCCCGCACCGGCTCCAACGGCGTTTGTGCCTTTTTAGTACCGCGGGTTTCCGGGACAGGAGCCAACCCGGACCTGCCCCCCCGCGCGGCCTTTGAAGTTCCGGCAGATCAAATGAATGCCAGTTACCGGCCATATCCACCACCTGCGATCCTCTCCTCTTTTCCTGGACGCATTTGAAAGTTATTCATTTGTCCCCACAGAGCTGGAAAGCAAAATGCGCCCTCTGCCTGCCACGATTGCAGCCTTCACCCTCTTTCTTTTCCCTTCATTTTGCACCACTTTCTCCCTCCTCCTCTCCCTGCCAACACTGCTTTTGCAATTCCGTAATAAATAAATAAATTTCTTAATAAATCAAAGATAAAGTCGCTCTTGTCACCATTTCAAACCTAGAATCAAGGGGAAAACTGAGGTTCCTTCTCGATTTAGATCCCTAAATGATGGATAAGGACGGTCTCCCTTCAATTTAAGCCTGAAAAAAGTGAATCAATGGAGATTTTTCCCCAATGTAGCCTCCTTAAATCAGGGGAAATGCAGTTTCCCTCTCCAATTTCCCTCAAGAAAGATCATTGTGGGGACCTTTGGACATCTTTTTCATCTGTGAAGGTCCCTTCAAATGGAGGGTCCCCCTTGATGGAATTCTTGTAATGACACTCCCTTCTCCTAGATCCCCGGATTTAAGTGATTGTCTGCTTCTAAAACCAGGTAATCCCCTTCAATGGTGACTGGTGAGCTCATCCATTACAATTTCCACCACCTGCTACTTCTCCCCTCTCTTCCTGAATGGTTTCCACAGTTCTTCCTTTCCTCCCACACAGCTGGAAAGCAAAATGCCCGCCTGCCCCATGGCCATCCCCACCGCCTTCCACCGTTCCAGCCCTGTCCTTCCTTCTCTCCCCTTTACTCTGCACAACTTTCTCCCTCCTCCTTCTCCTCTCCCTGCCATCTGGCAGCAAAGACATTTCACCCACTGGCACCACCTGCCTCCTCTCACTCAGCCCCATTTTGCCCACTCGGAACTCCTGGAGCCGCCTGCCCGCGGAGCCGGACCCGCCGTGGGGCCGGGTAATGCTGGAGGGAATTCTGGCAGGGATTCTTGGGCTGGGCTGGGCCGGGCCAGGTGCCCGGTGCCAGCAAAACCGCTCTGTCCCTCTGCTCCTGCCCCTGGGCAGGGAACAGAACACAGCAGGAAAGGCTCGAGGGTCTCAATAAGGGCAGCGAGAGATCTCTCACCCATCATGGGCATAACAGGCCTGGAGTGGGGAAATTAATTGAATTTATTATCAAAACAACTTGAGCAAAGGAATAAGAAGCATGCCATATCCTACAAATGCATCCTCCCTATGCTGTTCTCTCCTTCCTGGCCTTCACTTTATCCGTGATTTCCTTCCTCCTTCCCACAGACTGGCAGAGAGGGATGGGGGTTACAGTCACCTCACATCCCTGCTTCTCCCTCAGGGAGACAAAACCATCTCTTTCTCCAGCCTGGGATTCCGCCCACAGAATGAGAGTCAGATCCTTCACAACAGACAGACAGAGACAGACAGAGATAGACAGACCATTGTTCAGTGAGGTACCTGATGCCAGATGACCACGGGATGGCACCTGAAGCACTTGCCTGCAGCAGGAAAGAGCTGCTGGCTGCCAGAACCAGAGCCGGCCCTCCAATCTGCTCCCCCAATGCCCAGGGAGCACAGGAGGGAGCCCTCAGCCAGTGTGGCCCTCACTCAGCTGGCAGCCAGGGAGCCAAGAGCCTGGGACACAGGCAGGGACACAGGGCTGGGGACAGCCAGGGACACAGGGCTGGAGACAGTCTGCAGCAGGAGAACTGCACAGGCTTGGGGGCAGCTGGGGCTGTTGGTTGCAGCCACTGATGGGGCAGAGCAGAGCCCGAGACCTCTTCCAGACATCGGGAAACAGCCACACACCTGCCAGCCCTGTCCTGGGCAGGTGACACTGTCCCCTCGCTAGAGGCCACAGAAGTGGCCCTGCACTCACAAGTCAATCTTCTGAGTACATTCCCTGTTGCTGATTGATCCTCCTGGGGCTCATTTAAAGGCTCATGAACATGGCAGATTTCACTCTCCTTCAGCTGACAGACAACATCTCTCTGACTGGAATAAACAGCAGCTTGCTCCTGAGACATCAGGACGGCTAAAAAAGCCTTTCTGAAATCGGCTTCGGGGACAATTTTACACCTGCGGAGACAAGCGCAGCCTCCGGGAGCTCTCCGGTGCCCGCAGCCCCGGCCCCTGTGGCTCTGCAGCCGCTGCAGCCCAGCTCCGTGCCGGGACAGGCGCAGACAACGCCTGCGAGCTGCCGCAGGCAGCGGGGACAGGACAGCTGCGGCTCCGAGTCCGCCTGCCCAGGGGGAAGAAGCAGCAGCAGCCCGGGCTGCTCCCCATTGTCCCCCGCAGTGCCACGGGCCGGCGGCTTGGAGCCCGGGGACACCGAGCGCGGGCACAGCCGCTTTGGCTCCCTGCCCGGGAACTCCGAGCGGCTCCTGGCACAGAAGGCAGCGCCAAGAAGCCTCGGCCCCGGAGCGGGCAGGAGGCGGCGCTTTGTGCCTGCCCTCGGCGCCTGCAGTGCTTTGGGCTCTGAGGCACGTTCAGCTTCCTCCCGTGCCAGCCCTGAGCCGGGCACCGACACCTCCCGCCCGAGCAGCGGCGCCGAGCCCGGGGCCGCACGGCCGGCAAGTATCCCGGGCACGGAGCAGCCACCTCTGTCCCAGGGACAGCGACCGGGATGAGCCATCGCTGCTGCGGCCCCGCCTCGTCCCCAGGGATCCGGGCAAGGAGGAGAGCGCGGGCAGCCGCTCCCTCCGCCATCACTCAGCGCCGGGGGGACACGGGGGAACCCGGCACAAGGAACTCCCCAGAACCGCCCCCCGCCCCTCACCGCGGCCCCCTCCGCCCGCAGCGAGCCCCGAGCTGGGGCACAACCGACCGCGGGTCCCACCTGTGCTGGAGCCGCCTCCGAGCTCCGGGGACCGCCACCGCTCCAGTCCGGACCTGAGTGACCCGAAAGGGCAGCTGGAGCTGGAACCGATGTGGGGCGGAGCGGCTTTAGCTGTTTTGACCGAGCAGGTGTGGGAAAGCAGCGAGCAGCCTTGTACCACGGCCTGGGGGAGCGGATTCCACCCCAAAAGCCGCTCCCGTGCCAGCCGCATTTCGTCACCGGCTTCTCCGGTGTGTTAACGCGGGTTTTTCGGGACAGGAGCCGCCCCGGCCCTGCTCCCCCGCGGGGACTTGGTAGTGCAGGCAGATCAAATGAATCACAATTGTCGGCGATTTCTGTTAAAATTTAATTGATCTTTGCTGTTTCGGTTGCACAGTTTGGTTTCGGGTCTTCTCGTTTCGGGTGCACGGTTTGGGTCGCGGTTTTCTCGTTTCGGTTGTGCTGTGTAGGGAGGGGGCCAGCAAGGCACAGGAACTCCTGAGGGGCGGCGCTGCAGAATAGAAAGGGGCGGGAAAGGGGGATCAGGGGGTGGGGGGGGAATCCTCCTTCTAATGGACAGCTTTGGTGGCCAATCATCTCTTGAGTCCGGGCTACGATAACAACAAATCAAACCACGTCCCGTGAGGCAGGAGGCGGACCCTGGACAGGAGCCAATCCCGAGCTTGGAAGCGGGACAAACTGGACAGTAATGTCCAAGGGGGAAACAATGAGAAACATAAATGGTAAAATAAAGGTGGTGCTCCGGAGAACCCTGGCCCGCAGACTGTTGCATGGGGTGTAGCTCTACCTCAGTGAAGTGGAGAAGGGCTACTCCCTTCTCCTAGCTCCCCGGATTTGAGTGATTGTTTATTAAACCAGGTAACCCCGTTCAATGGTGACTGGTGAGCTCATCCATTACAATTTCCACCACCTGCTACTTCTCCCCTCTCTTCCTGAATGGTTTCGACAGTTCTTCCGTTCCTCCCACAGACCTGGAAAGTGAAATGCCCGCCTGCCCCATGGCCATCCCTGCCGCCTTCCACCGCTCCAGCCTTGTCCCTCTTTCTCTCCCCTTTACTCTGCACCACTTTCTCCCTCTTCCTCTCCCTGCCAGCTCGCAGCAAAGACATTTCACCCACTGGCACCACCTGCCTCCTCTCACTCGGCCCCATTTTGCCCACTCGGAACTCCTGGAGCCGCCTGCCCGCGGAGCCGGACCCGCCGTGGGGCCAGGTAATGCTGGAGGGAATTCTGGCAGGGATTCGCGGGCCGGGCTGGGCCGAGCCAGGTGCCCGGTGCCAGCAAAACCGCTCTGTCCCTCTGCTCCTGCCCCTGGGCAGGGAACAGAACACATCAGGAATGGCTCGAGGGTGTCAATAAAGGCAGCGAGAGATCTCTCACCCATCATGGGCATAACAGGCCTGGAGTGGGGAAATTAATTGAATTAATTATCAAAAAAATCAGAGCAAAGGAATAAGAAGCATGCCATGTTCTAAAAATGCATCTTCCCTATGCTGTCCTCTTCTTCCTGGGCTTCACTTTATCCGCAATTTCCTCCATCCTTCCCACAGAGTGGTACAGAGGGATGGGGGTTACAGTTACCTCACATCCCTGCTTCTCCTCAGGGAGACAAAACCATCTCTTTCTCCAGCCTGGGATTCCTTCCACAGAAGGACAGTCAGATCCTTCGCAACAGACAGGCAGATCATTCTTCACAGTGAGGTGCCTGATGCCAAAAGTGGGATTCCTTCTCAGCATGTGTCAGTTCTTCTTCCTCTTCTAAGGGCAGTCTAAAAGATTCACCTTCAGGCCAGTTCCTGATGATTTCCCAATTGAGCTTGTTGTGTAATGAAGGCAATCCCCTCACTCCAGGGAGCTTCGGTGGCAGGATGGATTGCAGAGACTTTTCCTCTCAACACCCAGCCCGGCCTTGGCACTGGGGAGGAAAAGGCACTGAGGGGACCCTGAGAGGAAGTGCAAGGCACAGGGGGCAGCTGAGGAAGGACAGCCCTGTGCCGGGCTAAGAGGTGAAGCTGGGACTACCCAGCGGGGAGAAGCTCCTTTCTCCAGCCCCTGTCACAGGGGAGCTTGGGCCTTGCTGCACAGGTACGGCCGCTGATTTGAGCAGCTCTGACTGACGAATTTGTGGTCAGCCAGGCACACACACTCGGAATGGCCAAGGACAGGAGCCCTGCAAGGAGGAGCAGAGGCAGCGCTGGTTGCCAGGGGAACACCTTGTGCCCCTGTCCCCCCATGGCCTGCCCGGCTCCCCGGCACTCACCAGGAGCTGAAGTCGCTGCCGTCCCCCCACTGCAGGCGCCGGCCCCGCCTGCGCAGCCCGAGCCAGTAATCGACATTCCCGCGGAGGCGGAAGAGCAAATCCTGCCCAGGAGAGAGGAGTGGGAGCTGCCCCGGCCCCTCGGGGGGACACGGGCCCGGGGCTCCCCCCGCACGCCGGGGCTCCTTCCCTGCAAGGCCCCGGGACAGGGCTGCACCCCCAGCCCTGCCAGCACCCAGCCCGGCCCAGGAGCACCCCCAGGCTCCCCTCAGCCACCCCACACCGCCCGCAGCCCCTCACTCACCATGGCCTCAGCCATGGCAATGGCCAGGAAGGCCCCGAGCTCGGAGCACCGTTCCTGACCCTCATCCCAGGTCCTGTAATCCCTTGACAAGTAGTAGCAGACCCCGTTGTACCCAACCCAGCCAGAGGGACAGCCCAGAACCAACTGGGGAGTCACACATGTAGCTGGAAGCTGTGGTGCTGGAGGGGGAAGAGGAGAAGCTCTGAGGATTCCCCTGTGCAGGGAGCAGGGAGCCCGCTGTGCCCCGAGGGGCTGGGCCCAGGCTGCTGCCCCTCCCTTACCTGACTGCACAGCCAAGGCCACCACCAAAGCCAGCACCAGCAACACGAGCACAATCAGCAGCACCAAGGTGACCCTGGGATGGGACCTGAACCACTTGCCTGCAGCAGGAAAGAGCTGCTGGCTGCCAGAACCAGAGCCGGCCCTCCAATCTGCTCCCCCAATGCCCAGGGAGCACAGGAGGGAGCCCTCAGCCAGTGTGGCCCTCACTCAGCTGGCAGCCAGGGAGCCAAGAGCCTGGGACACAGGCAGGGACACAGGGCTGGGGACAGCCAGGGACACAGGGCTGGGGACAGGCTGCAGCAGGAGAACTGCACAGCCTTGGGGGCAGCTGGGGCTGTTGGTTCCAGCCACTGATGGGGCAGAGCAGAGCACGAGGCCTCTTCCAGACATCGGGAAACAGCCACACACCTGCCAGACCTATCCTTGGGACATGCAACTTTCCCATCCCTAGAGGCCACAGAAGTGGCCCCGCACATACACGACAATCTTCTGGGTATATTCCCTGTTGCTGATTCGTCCTCCTGGTGCTGATTTAAAGGCTCGTGAACATGGCAGATTTCACTCTCTTCCAGCTGACAGTCGGCATCTCTCTGACTGGAATAAATAGCCCTTTACTGCCGCGACATTAGGAGTGCCGAAAAAGCCTTTCAGAGCTCGGCCTCGGGTGCAGCTTCATCTCCACGGTGATGGCACACTGAAAGGGACATAAAGAGAGGTCACCAGAACCGCCCCCTGCCCCTCACCGCGGCCCCCTCCGCTCGCAGCGAGCCCCGAGTGGGGCACAACCGACCGCGGGTCCCACGTGTGCTGCCGCCGCGTCCGGGGGCCGCTACCGTCCCGGTCAGACACGAAATTACCGCACGATTCCCGCGCTCCGGCCCCGGCCGCACACACGGGGCTGTTTCCGCCACAGTTTAAAGCCAATGTTGGGGCCCACGGGTGTTTCGCCCGCTTTGACCAATCAGATGCGGGAAGGCAGCGAGGGGCGGGGCCGGCCCGGGCTCAGCCGGCAGGTGTCGCTCCCCTCGGGGCAGGTGCTCTCCCCGCACCGGCTCCAACGGCGTTTGTGCCTTTTTAGTACCGCGGGTTTCCGGGACAGGAGCCAACCCGGACCTGCCCCCCCGCGCGGCCTTTGAAGTTCCGGCAGATCAAATGAATGCCAGTTACCGGCCATATCCACCACCTGCGATCCTCTCCTCTTTTCCTGGACGCATTTGAAAGTTATTCATTTGTCCCCACAGAGCTGGAAAGCAAAATGCGCCCTCTGCCTGCCACGATTGCAGCCTTCACCCTCTTTCTTTTCCCTTCATTTTGCACCACTTTCTCCCTCCTCCTCTCCCTGCCAACACTGCTTTTGCAATTCCGTAATAAATAAATAAATTTCTTAATAAATCAAAGATAAAGTCGCTCTTGTCACCATTTCAAACCTAGAATCAAGGGGAAAACTGAGGTTCCTTCTCGATTTAGATCCCTAAATGATGGATAAGGACGGTCTCCCTTCAATTTAAGCCTGAAAAAAGTGAATCAATGGAGATTTTTCCCCAATGTAGCCTCCTTAAATCAGGGGAAATGCAGTTTCCCTCTCCAATTTCCCTCAAGAAAGATCATTGTGGGGACCTTTGGACATCTTTTTCATCTGTGAAGGTCCCTTCAAATGGAGGGTCCCCCTTGATGGAATTCTTGTAATGACACTCCCTTCTCCTAGATCCCCGGATTTAAGTGATTGTCTGCTTCTAAAACCAGGTAATCCCCTTCAATGGTGACTGGTGAGCTCATCCATTACAATTTCCACCACCTGCTACTTCTCCCCTCTCTTCCTGAATGGTTTCCACAGTTCTTCCTTTCCTCCCACACAGCTGGAAAGCAAAATGCCCGCCTGCCCCATGGCCATCCCCACCGCCTTCCACCGTTCCAGCCCTGTCCTTCCTTCTCTCCCCTTTACTCTGCACAACTTTCTCCCTCCTCCTTCTCCTCTCCCTGCCATCTGGCAGCAAAGACATTTCACCCACTGGCACCACCTGCCTCCTCTCACTCGGCCCCATTTTGCCCACTCGGAACTCCTGGAGCCGCCTGCCCGCGGAGCCGGACCCGCCGTGGGGCCGGGTAATGCTGGAGGGAATTCTGGCAGGGATTCTTGGGCTGGGCTGGGCCGGGCCAGGTGCCCGGTGCCAGCAAAACCGCTCTGTCCCTCTGCTCCTGCCCCTGGGCAGGGAACAGAACACAGCAGGAAAGGCTCGAGGGTCTCAATAAGGGCAGCGAGAGATCTCTCACCCATCATGGGCATAACAGGCCTGGAGTGGGGAAATTAATTGAATTTATTATCAAAACAACTTGAGCAAAGGAATAAGAAGCATGCCATATCCTACAAATGCATCCTCCCTATGCTGTTCTCTCCTTCCTGGCCTTCACTTTATCCGTGATTTCCTTCCTCCTTCCCACAGACTGGCAGAGAGGGATGGGGGTTACAGTCACCTCACATCCCTGCTTCTCCCTCAGGGAGACAAAACCATCTCTTTCTCCAGCCTGGGATTCCGCCCACAGAATGAGAGTCAGATCCTTCACAACAGACAGACAGAGACAGACAGAGACAGACAGACCATTCTTCAGTGAGGTACCTGATGCCAGATGACCACGGGATGGCACCTGAACCACTTGTCTGCAGCAGGAAAGAGCTGCTGGCTGCCAGAACCAGAGCCGGCCCTCCAATCTGCTCCCCCAATGCCCAGGAAGCACAGGAGGGAGCCCTCAGCCAGTGTGGCCCTCACTCAGCTGGCAGCCAGGGAGCCAAGAGCCTGGGACACAGGGCTGGGGACAGCCAGGGACACAGGGCTGGGGACAGTCTGCAGCAGGAGAACTGCACAGGCTTGGGGGCAGCTGGGGCTGTTGGTTCCAGCCACTGATGGGGCTGAGCAGAGCACGAGGCCTCTTTCAGACATCGGGAAACAGCCACACACCTGCCAGCCCTGTCCTTGGTAGGTGACACTGTCCCATCCCTAGCCGCCACAGGGCTGGCCCTGCACTCACAAGTCAATCTTCTGAGTATATTCCCTGTTACTGATTGATCCTCCTGGGGCTCATTTAAAGACTCATGAACATGCCAGATTTCACTCTCCTTCAGCTGACAGACAACATCTCTCTGACTGGAATAAACAGCAGCTTGCTCCTGAGACATCAGGACGGCTAAAAAAGCCTTTCTGAAATCGGCTTCGGGGACAATTTTACACCTGCGGAGACAAGCGCAGCCTCCGGGAGCTCTCCGGTGCCCGCAGCCCCGGCCCCTGTGGCTCTGCAGCCGCTGCAGCCCAGCTCCGTGCCGGGACAGGCGCTGACAACGCCTGCGAGCTGCCGCAGGCAGCGGGGACAGGACAGCTGCGGCTCCGAGTCCGCCTGCCCAGGGGGAAGAAGCAGCAGCAGCCCCGGGCTGCTCCCCATTGTCCCCCGCAGTGCCACGGGCCGGCGGCTTGGAGCCCGGCGACACCGAGCGCGGGCACAGCCGCTTTGGCTCCCTGCCCGGGAACTCCGAGCGGCTCCTGGCACAGAAGGCAGCGCCAAGAAGCCTCGGCCCCGGAGTGGGCACCGATCGGAGTAGCCGGGCTCTAAGGCACCGATGTAGAAGCTCTGCGGCACTGATCGTGGTGGCTCGGGAGCCGACGAAGCGACGGAGCACCCCCCGCGCCGGTCACGGAGCAGCCACCTCTGTCCCACCGACAGCGACCGGGATGAGCCATCGCTGCTGCAGCCCCGCCTCGTCCCCAGGGATCCGGGCAAGGAGGAGAGCGCGGGCAGCCGCTCCCTCCGCCATCTCAGCGCCGGGGGGACACGGGGGAACCCGGCACAAGGAACTCCCCAGAACCGCCCCCCGCCCCTCACCGCGGCCCCCTCCGCTCGCAGCGAGCCCCGAGCTGGGGCACAACCGACCGCGGGTCCCGCCTGTGCTGGAGCCGCCTCCGAGCTCCGGGGGCCGCCTCCACTCCGGTCCGGACTTGAGTGACCCGAAAGTGCAGCTGGAGGTGGAACCGATGTGGGGGGGAGCGGCTTCGGCCGTTCTGACCGAGCAGGTGTGGGAAAGCAGCGAGCAGCCTTGGCCCGTGGCCCGGGGGAGCGGATTCCACCCCAAAAGCCGCTCCCGTGCCAGCTGCATTTCGTCACCGGGTTCTCCGGTGTGTTAACGCGGGTTTTTCGGGACAGGAGCCGCCACGGCCCTGCTCCCCCGCGGGGACTTCGTAGTGCAGGCAGATCATATGAATCACAATTGTCGGCGATATTTGTTATAAATGAATTTATCTTTTCGGTTTCGATTGGTACAGTTTGGTTTCGGGTCTTCTCGTTTCGGGTGTACGGTTTGGGTCGCGGTTTTCTCGTTTCGGTTGTGCTGTGTAGGGAGGGGGCCGAACAAGGCACACGGACACCTGAGGGGCGGCACTGCAGAATAGAAAGGGGCGGGAAAGGGGGGGGGATCATGGGGTGGGGGGGGGGTCTCCTTCTGATGGACAGCTTTGGCGGCCAATCATCTCTTGAGTCCGGGCTACGATAACAACAAATCACAACACGCCCCGTGAGGCAGGAGGCGGACACTGGACAGGAGCCAATCCCGAGCTTGGAAGCGGTTCGCCCTTCGACAGTAATGTCGGGGGAACCAATGGGAAAGATAAATGGTAAAATAAAGGTGGTGCTCAGGAGAACCCTGGCCCGCAGACTGTTGTGTGGGGTGTACCTCTGCCTCAGTGAAGTGGAGAAGGGCTACTCCCTTCTCCTGGCTCCCCGGATTTGAGTGATATTTTATTAAACCAGGTAACCCCGTTCAGTGGTGACTGGCGAGCTCATTCATTACAATTTCCACCACCTGCTACTCCTCCCCTCTCTTCCTGAATGGTTTTGACACTTCTTCCGTTCCTCCCACACAGCTGGAAAGCAAAATGGCCGCCTGCCCCATGGCCATTCTCGCTGCCTTCCACTGCTCCAGCCGTTTCCTTCTTTGTTGTCCTGAGTTTTCTGCCTTCTGTCTCTGTGCAGAAGTTTTCTCACGCAGTTTCATGTAAAAAATGTTTATTCTTAGAATGTTTGCATTCTTCTCCTCTGAGAGAAGAAATGATTGTTGGTGATGTCCACCACCCAAGTTGAGAGGTGGCAACCTCTGTAGCCAATCTTTGGACCTCTGTACAAATGTATAAAAAAGTTAAATTGTAAATAAAGTAGAGAGTTTGTTCCTTCTCAACATGCTTCTGTGCCTGCTCCCTTTCTATCCCTAAAGTGGGACATGCCCAGCCTCGGTAAGCAACAAGTGGTGACCCCAAACGTCTGCGGACTGCAACCTGAGCAAGACTTCTTTCTCTCCCCTTTACTCTGCACCACTTTCTCCCTCCTCCTCTCCCTGCCAGCTCGCAGCAAAGACATTTCACCCACTGGCACCACCTGCTGTTGCCTTGAGTTTTCTGTCTTTTGTCTTTCTGTAGAACTTTCACATGCAGCCTTGATGTAAATAATGTCTATTCTTAGAATATTTACATACTTCTCCCGTGATAGAAGAAATGATTGATGGTGATGTCCACCATCCAGGTTGAAGGGGTGGCGACCTGTGTAGCCAATCCCTTGACCTCTGTACATATCTATAAAATACTGGAGTCAAAATAAAGTCAGAGAGAGTTTTTTCTACAACAGCCGTGTCCTGAGCCTCTCTCGAGTGTTCCTAAATTGGGACATGCCCAGCTTTGCTCCAGGACAACCTGCCTCCTCTCAGTCGGCCCCATTTTGCCCACTCGGAACTCCTGGAGCCGCCTGCCTGCGGAGCCGGACCCGCCGTGGGGCCGGGTAATGCTGGAGGGAATTCTGGCAGGGATTCTTGGGCTGGGCCGGGCCAGGTGCCCGGTGCCAGCAAAACCGCTCTGTCCCTCTGCTCCTCCCCCTGGGCAGGGAACAGAACACATCGGGAAAGGCTCGAGGGTCTCAATAAGGGCAGTGAGAGATCTCTCACCCATCATGGGCACAACAGGCCCAGACTGGGGAAACTAATTGAATTTATTATCAATTAAATCAGAGCAATGGAATAAGAAACATGCCATATCCTAAAAATGGATGTGCTGTTCTCTCCTTCCTGGGCTTCACTTTATCCACGATTTCTTTCCTCCTTTCCACAGAGTGGTACAGAGGGATGGGGGTTATAGTCACCTCACATCCTTGCTTCTCCTCAGGGAGACAAACCATGTCATTCTCCAGCCTGGGATTCCGCCCACAGAAGGACAGTCTTGGCATCCAGGGAGCCAAGAGCCTGGGACACAGGGGTGGGGACAGCCAGGGACACAGGGCTGGGGACAGGCTGCAGCAGAGAACTGCACAGGCTTGGGGGCAGCTGGGGCTGTTGGTTGCAGCCACTGATGGGGCCGAGCAGAGCACGAGGCCTCTTCCAGACATCGGGAAACAGCCACACATCTGCCAGCCCTGTCCTTGGCAGGTGACACTGTCCAATCCCTAGATGCCACAGTGTTGGCCCTGCACTCACCTGGGAATCTTTTGAGGATCCTTTTGTGTACAATCCCGATTGCTGATCTGTCCTCCAGTAGCTCCTTCACAAGCCCAGGAATGCAGCACCATTCACTCTCCTCCAGCTCACAGCCGGTATCTCTCTGACCGCAACAAATAGCCCCTTGCTCCTGAGACATCAGGAGTGCTGAAAAAGCCTTTCAGAGATCGGCCTCGGGAACAGCTTCACACCCACGGCGATGGCATCCTGAAAGGGACATGAGGAGAGGTCACTGCTTGTCCCGGCCCCGCGGGACACCGAGGCTCAGGAAGGCGCTGCCAGCTCAGTCCCGCCCTGGCCCCGCCCCGCCGAGCCCGAGGCAGCACCTGCGGAGACAAGCGCAGCCTCCGGGAGCTCTCCGGTGCCCGCAGCCCTTGGGGCTGCTCCGCTCTGCCCTCGGTGTCTGCCCGCCCTCGGATTACAGATGGGTAAACGGAGTCCATACTGACAGCGCCAGCTCATGTTCCCCGTCATTTTCCCGGTTTTTAGTGGATTAAACCAAGCGTAAACTCCTTGTCACCATTTCAAAGCCTCGAATCAAGGGAGAAAATCAGAGAGGGAGAAGTTCCCTCTCGATTTAGACCCCTAAATTATGAGTAAGAATGGTCTCCCCTCAATTTATTACTGAATGAAAAGGTGAATGAATGAGGATTTTTCCTCAATTTAGCTTCCTGAAGTGAGGGGAAATGCAATTTCCTCCTCAATTTCTCTCAAGAAAGACCATTCTGGGGGCTTTTCGACATCTTCCTCTCTGAAGTTCCCTTCAGATGGAGGATCCCCCTCGATGGAATATAATATAATGGCACATTAAGAGGTCCCTTCAAGGGAAACCCTTTAAAACCAGGGACAGCCGTGTTTGCCCTCAATTTGAACCTTAAGATGATGAAAATGAGGCGGGTTCCCTCAATTCAAACCCACCAAACCGCACTATAAAGGTTTTCTCCATCCATTTAAACCTGAAAATCATGGAAACGCTGAAATAAACTGGAATAAAATGTTATAAAGGTGCTGCACCAGCGGTGGCCCCGTGTCACTAAAAGAGCTGCAGGATGGATGTTGGATCCGTCGGGGCACGACACAGGCAGTGCTGGGCGTCCGTCGGCGCTCGGTGTCTGTCTGTCGGTTTTTGCAATCCCGACAGATAAATCGAGTCCGAACCAACAACGACTCCCGCGGTGGCCCAGGGGGATGGGGCTGCAGTCCGATCTCAGCGATCAGGACCAACATCTTGGTCTTTTATTCTCACGATTTTCCCGGGGTAAGGAGGGGTTTTTCTCTGGCAGTAGCTCCTGCCGCGGCTCTTTGTCCTCTCCCCGGTGTGGAGCAGCCCCGCATGCCGGTTTTCCTTGGTCTGGAGACAAAGCCCCAGTGCCCCCAGCCCCTCCCCGGGGTGTCAGGGCGAGTCCCGCCAGGAGCTGTCGGGCTGTGGCGGGGGCAGGAAGCTCCGGCCCCGCTGCCAGCTCGCACCACACCGGACCGGCGGCAGCGGGCAGAGGCGCTTTGGCTTCCTGTCCCCTCCCCCGTGTCGCCGGCCCAGTGTCACCATCCCCGTGTGGCCAGGCTGTGCAGCCCCGGCTGTGCCGTCCCATGGAGGACGAGGACGGCTACGTGGTGTTAGACCGACGGGGCGAGCGGGGCTCTGCGAGGAGCTGCCCATCCCGGCAGGGTGCAGGTACTGGGGGCCGTGTCCGCTGGGACCCCCCCGATTGTTGGGAGAGAGGAACTGGACGGGGGCCGATATGGGCTGAAGCTGCCCAGGAGTTGCCAAGAGCTGCCCAGGGTGGGGAAACTGAGGCACGGCTCGAGGGAGGCAGATCGGGGGGGCTTTTCTTGATGCTGTGGTTGTCTGCTGTCCCAGCCCCACGAACTGTGACCCCAAAAGCTGGAGCAGAGGGAGTTTTTGGGGTCACCCAACTCTTCGTGGTCTCCTGTGCAGGGGGGTCTCACTGGCTTGCTTTGCCCCAGGACTTCCTGCCTTGGGCTCTGGGGGTTCGGGAGGCAACGGGTGCTCCTGACTCTGCTCTTTTTTTCCATACCCTTCCCCAGCAGCAGATTTTGGCTTTCAAGGATCCCAGAAGGTCCCCTCAGCATCCCCCTGCTGTCCCCGCCGCCTCCTCGAGGCCCTGACGGCCGTCCTGGCGCTGTCCCTCCTGCTCTGCCGTGAGTTTGCGGGGTGGCAGAGGGCTCCGGGCACCCCTTCCCACCCCGCTCCCGATTTCCCCGACCGAGCTCGGTATCCCCCTCTCCCAGTCTCCTGGTGGGTGGCACAGCGGTGGCAGCCCAAGGGGATCGCAGGTTACGGGAACGCCTCGCTGGGAATTGCCTGTTCGGACTGGGATGGCATCGTCAGGGAGCTGCGGAGGATCCTGTGCCCGCCCCGAGGTAACGCACCCCCCGGGGGGCTCCTTAAAGCCTCCCCCCAATAAAGGGAGGCCGGAGGTTCCCTGCGGCCCCGCAGCGGTGCCTCAGCCCGCCGGGATCCATCCCTGTGCCCGCAGAGAGCGAGGGATGCCGGCTGTGCGCCGTGGGCTGGATGCTGATCGGGACCAAGTGCTACTGGGTTTCCGACGGGATGAACCCTTGGAACAAGAGCCGGGAGGACTGCGGGAATCGGGGGTCCGCGCTGCTGGTGCCGTGGGATCAGGATGAGCTGGTGAAGGAAACGATAGCTCTGGGGATGCGTGGGATGGACCTGAGGCTGCACCCGGGGGACTGGCGGCGCCGGGGGGGCTGGAGGCATCCATGGAAGGGTGAGGGGGTTCCCAGAATCCTGGGTTCAGCCCCCACGCTGTCTCCAAGCCCCCCCGGGTGCCTGTGGCAAAGTGCGGGGTACACGGGTGGGGCTCAGTTCCGGGATGTGGACTGAGCCTGTTTTGGGGTGACCGAAACAGCGTCATCACTTCTCCTTACCCGGGCCAGGAATTCCTAAACGAAAGCCTGCAGAAACCCACACGGCACTTCTGGATCGGCCTCTCGGTGCCTTTGGCCGGGACGGGCTGGATGTGGGAGAACGGCTCCGACCTCGACCAGGACCGGTGAGCGCGGGGCGGGGAGGGCTGGGAAGGCACCCCATTGTCCCCGAGGGACCCCCGGGGGTGACACGGGCTCCGTCTGCTCCCCGCAGGTTCCAGCTGGACCTCGGGAAGAGACCTGGAGCCTGTGGAACGCTCAAGGGGAATGGGATCGCCCCTCAGAACTGCGACACGAGGCTGCAGTGGATCTGCCGGAAAGAATCTGCCGAGATCTGAGCTTCCATCGCACCCCAGAACCAGCGTCAATGCAGGAAAAATCCCAATTCCCGCGGATCCGGCAGATCCCGCGTGGATGTGCAGTGCTGCAGCCGGTAAAAGTCTCCCCGAGGCGGGCGATGTAGGAGAGAAATCGACCTAAAAAAACCGAATAAAACCTAAAAATAACTTGGGGAATTGCACTTTTGGGGCAAACATTGGGAAGAGGGAGAGAGAAATGTATCATTTTAAGGAGCGTTTTGGTGCCGGGACGATCCGAGATTCAGCCGGAGGCGGGGGGGAACTTGAGGCTGATGGTGCACAGTGTCCCTGCCCATGTCCCCTGTGCTCCCCGCCGTGTCCCCCATGTCTCCCCGTGTCCCTCTCGTGTCCCCCGTGTCGGGGCCAGTCTAGAGACGGCCCCGGGAGTCCAGGCCAGCCACAGCCGCCGGTCCTGGCAGCTTTTGTCTGGGAGAAATCATCGGATATTCGCAATTTTAGGAGGCGGAATCCCACCTTCGGCACCCGCAGCCTCTGTGGCCGCGCTGGCCTGTGCGGAGGATCAGGGACAATGAAACAGCGATTAATTAGCTTAACAAACGGCTCCTAATTAGCGGGTAGGAGGCCCCAGGGCTTCCCGCTGAGGTGGTGGCAGTCCACGCACTGGGCTGGGAAAGCCGGGCCGTGAGCTCTGCAAAACGATGCGTCCATTTTCAGATACATCTGGCATTTCACGGATCAATTCCCGACGCTTTATGCCTCTTTCAGTGGCAATTTATTGGCTCGCATCTCTAAGAGATCAGGCCGAACACTTTGATCTTTTATTTTTACCATTTTAGGGGGCTGAGGAGGGGTTTTTCTCTGGCAGTAGCTCCTGCCGCGGCTCTTTGTCCTCTCCCCGGTGTGGAGCAGCCCCGCATGCCGGTTTTCCTTGGTCTGGAGACAAAGCCCCAGTGCCCCCAGCCCCTCCCCGGGGTGTCAGGGCGAGTCCCGCCAGGAGCTGTCGGGCTGTGGCGGGGGCAGGAAGCTCCGGCCCCGCTGCCAGCTCGCACCACACCGGACCGGCGGCAGCGGGCAGAGGCGCTTTGGCTTTTTGGCTTCCTGTCCCCTCCCCCGTGTCGCCGGCCCAGTGTCACCATCCCCGTGTGGCCAGGCTGTGCAGCCCCGGCTGTGCCGTCCCATGGAGGACGAGGACGGCTACGTGGTGTTAGACCGACGGGGCGAGCGGGGCTCTGCGGGGAGCTGCCCATCCCGGCAGGGTGCAGGTACTGGGGGCCGTGTCCGCTGGGACCCCCCGATCGTGTGGGTGCGACCCTGAGACTGGGTGGGGGTCACAAAGAGTCCTGGGAGAGTCCAGGGGTGCCACTGTGGGGGTTGGGGGTCGCAGAAGGATTTGGAGGGGAGGTCCCAGAGGTCACTGGGCAGATGAGGACATGGCTGGGGACCCTGCGGACAGGAAACAGGGAATACAATCCGAGGGAACTGAGGCACCTCCACAGGAGTCACAGCACGTCGGGACGGTCACACCTGCACGTGGCAGTTGCTGCTCCTCGGATGGAATGCAAGTGCTTGGCACGTCTGGCAACCCATCCCGGATAATTTCTACCCACGCACCCGCCGAGGAGGAAGGAACACGGGGCGGGGTGGGCAAAGTGGGAATCCAGGCACGGAGGGGGCAAGTCGCTGGAGGCTTTGCCGCTGATAAACCAGGGGAGAGAAAGGGAGGTGTCCTGCAGCCGACCCAGTGACCAGGACAGAATCCCTCTCCTCAGATGGACTCGCTTCATTAAACCCTAACAATAATANTAGTAGTAGTAGTAGTAGTAGTAGTAACATCTCGTCTCCATCTCAAAGGCACCTCCCTCTATCCCAAAGTCACCCTCTCCAGGGCACAGCCCCCCATTACTCCCTGGACTGACTCCCAGACAGTCCCAGGGGGTCCTGAGGTGGTCTCTGGGCATGTTCCAGGGGGGTCCTGGGGGTGGGTCCTGGATGGTCCCCATTGGACCCTCTCTAGGACCCCCAGGAAATTCCAGGAGCACCCAGGACCCCCCTTGGACCTTTCAGGACCTCTGACACCCCTGGGACCCTCATGGTACTCCCCCCAGACCCCTCCAGGACATCCTGGAACTTTCCAGGACCCTCCCAGGAAGCCCAGGAAGGTTTGAGGATTGCTCCCTGACAAAAAGAGCGACAGCTCTGGCTGGCCTTGGCCTCCCAGGGGTCACCTCAGGCTGCCCCCGAGGCATTTTGGGTGACACCCTTCCCAGCCTCTGGAAAAGAGCCATCCTTCACAGACAGGCACCCCTGGCTGAAAGTGGGATTCGGCCAAAGCAAGGCCGAGGAAGAAACGGGGGGTTGTTTCATTTAGGAAGTAGTTATAATTCCCCCTTCCGTTTCTTTGTGGAAAGAGGAAAAAGCCCTCCTTTTTTTTCCAGCTCGACTGATTTCAGACTCAACTTTTGCATCAGATCAAGAACCCATTGGTCCTGCTGGATTGGTCTCCATGGTAGTTTTTCTCTCAAAAATATGTAACGTGTAATACCAATGCACAGGGTAATGCCAACCCCCCACAGGATCTTGGAGCACTGCAAAAACATGAATCATTTGGATTTTTCTCTCTCCAGCCCCCTTCCAAGCCGTCCTTTAAAGGAGGTGTGAGAGCTCTGTTTTGCCATGGGCAATGTTTGCCATGTGATGTTTGGTGTCTCTTGGGAAATGCAACTCCTTTCTCTGGGAGAGCAATCACTTTGGCACAGTCTCAACATTATTCCTGCCACCTGTGAGGAGAAGCCAAGCTACTCTGACATTTGTAAAATTCATCTGAATAGTGGGAAAACTGTTTCTATGTGGGCTGTGGGATAGACCAAAGAAAAATGGAAATGGGTTCAGGGCCAACCTGCACCCTTTTTCTCTTGTGCCACCATTGTCCCCTCACTCAGAGGGCTCCTCTCCCTCCCCCGTGTGGCTATTCCTCTCCACTCAGATATTCATAGCAAGATATTCCCTTCTACCCGTGCTTTTAGCCATATTAAACAAACCGTGCTCTTTGTTTCCTGGCACGTTATGTGAAGGTGTGCTTGAAGATTAGTGAAGCTCACAGTGATGCATCCAGAGAGACTCTTTTCAGGGCTGAAGAAACAAACAAGATTTCCTCTCACCCCCTTGAGAGCAAGATGCTATTTAGAATACATAAATATGGCTTTTAAGGCTATTTTCTAAAGGGCAGCGTTTTTCTTAAAGGCTGGGGTCACTGGTGTTTGCAGAGGTTTTTATAGTGGGAAGACACAGCTCCTTTGGGGTTCTCTTGAGTAGATGCTTTCTGTCTTGGCAAGCGTGTGGGAAGAAGACCTGCTTTGTGAGACTTGTGGGTTATTAACAGACCTGTCAGTTCCTTTTTCTGCTAAGAAGAGCATCTGATGTCTAGGCACGGTTCTAAAAACCATCCCACGAGACCAGTTTGCTTGAGATAAAAGCGCTGTCTGCTGGCTTACGCCAGGTGTCATCTTCTGGGAGGAGACAGCTCGGGTGGCACGGTGACAGCAGACAAACAGTCACCGCCTGTCACGCAACATACTACAAATGCCAGGGGCTGATGTTGGTATATCTGCTTCAAAAGAGTGTAGAGACAAAAGCGAGGGAGTTTAGGAACAAAAGTTTAAAATGCCGCCCCGGAATCTGTCTAAAAGACTGCACCGATTTGTAAGTTCTAAAGCCAGGATGTGTTCTGTAGAGATTCACCAGAAACACCCCAGGCTCAGTGTGGTTATTTGCTCCTGCTGCCATCTCCCAGGAGAGGGGCAGTTTCTCCAGGCACTGCATCCTGCAGTTGGCAGAGGCAGCACTCCCTGGCACAGGGCACTGCATTTTCTCCAAGTGTTACTTTTTGGGAAATGACCAAATGCTGCTGTGGTATCTGTTGAGTTCACAGTTACTGGCTACCAGAGCACCCACCTATGTGTTTGCCCTCAAAACACAACCTCAGCTGAAGGTCTGCTGTCACTGCACCAGGAGCTACTGATGTGAAAAGTTTCCTTCCTTCCTTTTGTTGCTGCTCATTGCTGCCCTGCAACTATTCTACAACATAAGTCCTTCAAAATGTTCTTTTGCGTAACATAAATGCCTTGGAGTGTTTGTCAGGTTTGCCCTGGATGTCTAAAAACCACTGTGCTTGTACAAGGCTGGTCTCAAACAATATTCTGCTTTCTGTATTTATTTCATGAGATCAAAATTAATGCCAGAGACCTTTAACCTCTTAAACTCTCTCAAGCACCTGGGCAGTTTGGCTGTTGGCACTCTTCCCACAGTTAAATTTTATGGAATAGCCTCAGGAGTCAGCAGCCCTCAAATCCTTCTCCTGCCAACAAACTGTTTTTGGGATCCTTGTGTAAGTGGTTGTCAGCCTCGGGTGTGGCCAGTGAAGGTGAGGAGGGGTCTCACCTGATCCACCCAGAACAGAGTAGATTTTAATCCATGGATTAGCTGAATGAACAGACTGGATAATGCTATAATGGCCAGTAGTTCCTGCCTTATATTTTGCACAGAACAAAAACTCTTCTCAAGAGATATCACAGAATGATTTGGGTTGGAATGGACCTTAAGGATTGTTTTATCGCCACTGCCTGTCACTGGCAGGGACACCTTCTACTGTCCCAGTGATAGTGAAAGGCTCCAAGCCTTGTCCAGCCTGGCCTGGGACACTTCCTGGTAATCCAGGGGCAACCACACCTTCTCTAGGCACCCTGTGCCAGGACCTCCCCACCCTCACAGGGAACAATTTCTTCCTAATATCCAATCTTACCCTGTGTTCTGTCAGTGTGAAACCATTCCCCCTTGTTCCAAGCCTCTCTCCGGCTCGTCTGGAGCCTGTTTAGGCCCTGACAGGGGTTCTAAGGTCTCATCTTTCCATTGCCTTCTCCAGGTGCGCACCCTGAGCTCTCCCAGGCTGGATCCAAAGCAGAGGGGCTCCAGCCTCAGATAATTCATAACCAGGGCGGGATTTAAAACTTTTTTGTTGCTGCTGTTTGTTTGTGGGTTTTTTGTTTCTTGGGGGGGGCGGTTGGTAGGTTTTTTGGGTTTTTTTGTATTTTAGCAAAAACCTCTTCTGCCTTTACGGCTTTACCGCCTCCTTCCAGCAGAGGGCGCTGCTCTCCCGCCGCCGCCGGCTTTCCCGCCCTTTCTCCGCCCCTAGGGGGCGCTGCTCTCCCGCCGCCGCGGCTTTCCCGCCCTTCCTCCGCCTCTAGGGGACGCTGCTCTCCCGCAACCGACCCGCCCCGAGGGGGCGTGTTCTCCCCACCCCAGGGGCGGAGTCAGGGGCGGGGCCGATTCGGGGCGGGGCGCGGCCGCGCCGGGACCCCACGGGGAGCGGGAGGAGGAGGAGG
>VZDJ01000146.1:2401145-2459189 GCA_008694505.1 Cyanoderma ruficeps | reverse complement strand
GAGGAGGAGGAGGAGGAGGAGGGAAAAAAGGAAGGGAGGAAGGAACGGAAGGGCTGGCGGCGGCAGCAGGAGCGATGGTGAGCCGGGCGTGCGAGGCCGGTGTGGGGCGGAGAGAGAGGTGTCCCGGCGCGGCCTGTGAGGCAGCGAGGCCCGGGCCTCGTCCGGCGGGAGCCGGGTGCGGGCTGGGGGTCCCGGGCGGGCCGCAGGGGATGCCTGGCCGAGCTCGGCCACCGGCGGGGTGCGAGGGTGGGTGGACAGGGCCTCTCTTCGGCCCCCACCCGAGTCCCATACCCTTCCCCTGAACGTAAATGTGTCCTCGTATTCTTACGCTGCTTTCCTTATTCCCCACAATTACCCAGTTTCGGGCAGAGAGGATTGGAAACTGTGTTTTCGCCTGTCTCTGGTTAATTTCTTGGGCGGGGCAGAATGATGTTTTCCTCAGGAGTTTGGGGAAGGTGCTGAGATTTTGGGATCTGGCTAAGAGAAATCGTGTTTGCTGACTGATTGTTATTTTTTTAGAGACACTGTTTGCTAATTGGCTATTATTTTTTTAGCTGGAAGCAAACTTTAGGAATGCTTGGAATATACCTGGCCCTAGCCCACGCTGGCACGGTGTGAATTTTGCAATTCCTCAAACCTGGAAGGGGTACTAGATTTCTGATTGTTTGGTTGGGGTTTTTTTCCCCTGTCAACGAGGGAAATTGAAATCACAGCTGCTGAGTGATAAATGAAACAGCATTATCTTTGTCCCACTCCTTTGTCCCGCTTGGTTGCTCCATTCTCCAAGTGCTGCTGCTCCTTCCTGCTGTGGCTTGGAGCTGTGTGCCTGGGACAGCACCAAGAGCCTGCACAGCTTGTGTTGGGGCTGCTTTCTGCTGCCGAAATTTGGCACTGGGTAAATGGTTTGCTTGTTGTGCAGGGGGCGGTCTAGACTGGCCTGGGGTTGCCGGGGCCGTGCTGTGCGGTCAGGCTGTTCTCACCTCAGTCCCTTCTGTGCCAGAGCCTTGCGGAGAAAATTGCTGCTTATTGCGCCTGAAAGACCTGCTGGAGTCTGCTCTTTTATTCACTAGATTAGACAGTCGCTATTGCACTGGATTCCTGGCTTCTGGAAAGCTTAGGAAGTTGGCTTTGTACTCGGGGAATGAGGCTTCCTCTGGAGAAACGCTGATACACAATGTTTTTCCTACACTGTGGTTTCCCTCTGCCATCCTTCCTGTGACCTTAGCAAAAGGCAGTGCGAAGGTTTCAGGCACTGGAAATTTTCTTGCCTAGACAGAATAAAGTCTTTCTTTTTCCATGTTCTGCTCGTGTCCAGCCTACTCAGAGTTTCCTCCCCTCTTCCTACCCTTAGAAGTTGTCTGTGAATTGCTGAGCAGGGTCTGCTGAGGTGACACTTCCTGCCTTGGATTTCTCCAGCAGCGCTTGGTGGTGTGGAGATAAACCTAATCACAGCGTTTATTGTGTGTGGTCTGCCTGGTGGGGCAGCAATCACAGCCTCGCTGTGACTCTGAGGGATTCTGTAGAGCCCCTTTCTGTGTAAGGATTTTGGGGTTCTGCTTGTCTTTTTTTCCAAAAACATGACTTCACCATAAAAAGATGTCTCCATCTGGTCTTCTCCTGCACTGGCTGCTTCCCCCACAGAACTGCTGGGAAGGATTTGGGGGTGTTGGTGGGTGACAGCTGGCCCTGCCCTGGGCTGAGCCCCCAGCGTGGGCAGCAGGGGAGGGGGGATTCTGCCTCTGCTCAGCTGAGACCCCAGAGCTGCCTCCAGCCTGGGGGGACCCACACAGGAAGGACCTGGAGCTGTTGGAGTCAGTCTGGTGGAGCAAACAGGGTCATTAAAGAGATGGAGCAGCTCTGCTCTGAGGAAAGGCTGGGACATGTGGGATTGTTCAGCCTGGAGAGGAGAGGCTTTGGGGAGACCTGAGTGTGGCCTCCAGGATCCGAAGGAGCTGATGAGATAGGTGGAGAGAGACTATTTACAAGAAGGGGGAATGGCTCCACACTGACAGAATGTTAGGTTCAGATTAGATATTAGAGGGAAGTAATTTCTCCCTGTGAGGGTGGGGAGGCCCTGGCATGGGGTGCCCAGAGAAGCTGTGGCTGCCCCTGGATCCCTGAGGCCAGGTTGGAGGGCTTGGAGCCACCTGGTCTCGTGGAAGGTGTCCCTGCCCACGGCAGGGGGATGGAATGAGATGGTCTTCAAGGGCTCTTCCAAACCAAATGAGTCTGTGATTCTGTTGCTCCTATTGTTTGCATCAGGCAGTGAAAGATGTTCCCTTTCAGGTACTAGCAGGCCTAGTATATGCTTTAGTCCTGCCCTTAGAGCATGAACTGAGGTTTAGGATTCTGCCAGCTGATGTAGCAGCAGGTGTTCTGGTCTATTTGCTGTGATGACTGTGATACAGTTTTCTGTATTGGAAATGTTTGTATTTCCTAGAAATTTGCATGTGAAAGTCACTCAGAATCCTTTGTGTTCTGAGTGTTTCCTTTGCCTCTCTCTGCTCATCAAGATTTATCCACGCCGTATCAGGAAGGGCATGTGACTAGATATTGCAGGGGTCAAAGGATTCTGCATGTTGGTGTCGATGAGATAATTCCTGAGGATTCTGCCCTATGGTCGGACTTGCCCGAGAGCAGGGCCCTTCATGTATAATGGCAGCATTCAGTTTGTGCTGATACTGGGGGCCTTGTCTGGGGCTTGCATAACCCTGCTGGGAAGCTGTGCCAGGCCTCGGTGCTGCCTTTGTTCATGGATGCCTGCTCCCAGAACAATTGCCATGCCGGGGTCTGCTTCCAGGCCGCTCCTGCCAAGGCATCATTTCATGTCTTCATGCTGCGGGTGCCTCTTGGTGGCAGCCGGGTGCTCGCAACATATTTCAAAGAAATATCCAGTTTATTCTCTGGGAGGCATGCAGGGATCTGAGGCTGAGAGGAGGCCGAGTAGAGGAATGAAATACATCCAGATGGGCCCCAGCATGCAGGGAACTGGGCACTTCTTTTAGCCTGATTATCATGGGTATCAGCAGAGGATGTTTCTTGGAGCTGGTGACCCACCGAGATCTAAGATGAGCTCAGGTGCAGCATCCCTTACATGGATCCTGTCTCTTGTGAGGTCTGTGCTGCCTGGACCGGGCCTAGATGTTTGCAGAAACTTGTGTAAATTGGTGTGCCTGAGTAAGCAAAATGAACATGACACCTTGTGTGTGTTTTGGGTTAAAGGAGATTTGAACTTAATCTTTGGAGTCCTTTGGGCTCCTGTAAAATTGTATCTTATTGAGGCTCTGATCAGTCTTCTCCCATTTTGTTTTGGTAGTTTTACATTCCGTCTCCGCAGTGGAAGCTGGAATGCTGCTGCTCTTACTCTGACTTGTTTGTTTTTGTGCTGAAGCTATAATTAGCCACTGTTTAGCCACTCCTCTCCGGGCTGGTGGTACAGTATGTATACATCCATTTTGCAGACACTATACGTGGCAAACACTTCAACCCCCCCCAGTCGCTGTCACTCTGGAAAAAGTTTCAGTGTGGCAGTGGTGGAAATAAATGCAATGTATTGGGGAGCTCTGTAAGATGAGTGTGGGCTGAATGTGTTTTTAATTTCACTTACTTCAGCCCATACATCCAAAAGTTCGTGATTTTTGATTCCTGAGACATCACGCATCTGGTGTCGCTCTGTCTGCCCACATCCTTTGGTCAGGCTGGGCAGCACGTGGGCCAAAGTTCCAGCTGTAATTAGGAGCTGACTAACAAACATTCCCTGCCTGGTGCTTATGCAAAGAGATTTGTCAGGCTGGCATTGGCAGGGAGGGACGGAGGAGCAGAGTCATTACTGGGGTGCGAATCAAAACACCGCAGGCAGGCGCAGGCAGCAACGAGCCCTCTCTGAGGAGGCTGGGCTGGTGTTGCTCAATCCCATTCCCGGCTCTCCGGCAGGTAGGAAGTCGGCAGGCTGGTGGTGGCTGTGGATCCAGCGCTTCCCCGAGGCCAGGCTGGTTACTCCGGTCAGATGTGCCTTTCGTGGCCAGAGCCACGTGCGGGCAGCGAGGTGTCAGCGAAGGCAGGGCTAATTGAAGCCTTCCTTCTACTTAGGAGCAGAATAAATGAGCGAGGCTGCCGTGCCCTTGCTGGCTTTGTGCGGTTTGTTTTCAGTCAGGAAGCTTCTCCTCGGAAAAAACTCGTTGTGTTGGAGCAGAGGCCTTAACTACAGCGGCGTAATTCCCTTTGCTCCCGAAGTCGGACCTGACCCAACTCGTGCTGCTGGAGCCATCTCCCTTGGCCTTGATGTACTGTGTGCTGAGCTGTGGGACTGCCACCTCCTGCCCCAGCTCTGGGGACCTCAGGGAAGCTCATGGCAGACACAGATGTTCAGGTTAGGGTGTGGGGAAGTGGTCAGAGGGTTTGCTCCCCAGTTTGGGAAGTGTGTGGATTCAGGTGAAAGCTGAGGATGTGGTATGAATTGAGAGAGAGTAGGTTTAGATTGGATGTTAGGAAGAAATTCTTCCCTGAGAGGGTGGAGAGGCCCTGGCACAGGGTGCCCAGAGAAGCCCCTGGATCCCTGGAAGTGCCCAAGGCCAAGCTGGATGGGGCTTGGAGCAACCTGGGACAGTGAAAGGTGTCCCTACCCGTGGCAGGGGGTTGGAACAAGATGGTCTTTAAGGTCTCTTCCAGCCCTTTCTGTGATTGATCTCAGCACTTCCTCCTCACACACTCAGCCTCATGATATTGCATAACATAAACTTGCCTTTAAAAGCTGCTTTTATTCTGTGGCCCCATTTTAAACCCACTTTAAAGGTTCTTTTGGAGGAAGGAAAGTTCATCTGGTAAAATCTTTCTTCCCGTTTTCCCCACAGTGTTTCCATTTCCACAGAAACTGAAGGCACTTGTAACAAAAGTCTGAGATTCTCCAGTTTATTGCCTTTCTGTTTCTTTCTCTCTCTCTTTTTTTTTTCTTTTAAGCTTTTTTGCATCCTAAAACTGGCAGCTGAGGAAGTGCTGTTCTGGCAAAAATGCAAAATGTGCTCTCATTAGCTTTGGCATTCTTCCCCCCTCCCTTTTCTATCATCTGGGACAGAAGAGCATTACTGCAGTTAATTTGTGCTCTTTTGTAGTGGCGTTAAGTGCTATCCCTGGGACCAGCTCAGCTAGCTAATGGCTTTTAGAAATAAAGTACTAAGGATGTATTCCTAATCTGTGCAGCTAAAAATTCAGTATGTAAACTGCTTAGGTAGCTGAGTGCATTAATATCAGTACAAATGAGCACTGCAAGTCCTAATGATAGCAATTAGTATTTTATCTGATACCTGGGTCTGTCTTACTGCTCGAAGAATTGAAAACAAATCCTCCAGTGGAGATTTTTTTTTTCCTCCCTGCTCTTTAGTGTGCTCATAAGGCAGGTTTTAAAACTGCTTCTGAAATAATCCTGTGCCTTGTGAAGCTTTTGTGTGGGGAAGGTTCTCGTGCAGAAATAAAACCAGCTTATCTACTCTCTTCTGATGGGAAGGGAAACCTTTATATTTTGATGCCTTCACAACTAAGCAGGTTATTGCCTTACATGCAGTTCTGTCCTGTAGACAGGTTTAAAATCAGGTCAGCCTGTTGTCTTTAGCCCAGCTGAGGAAGCAGGAAGAGTTTTTCACTGTGAGCAGCATCTCCAGGGCTGCAGGGTGAGGGATTCCGATGGCTGGGCTGCACAGAGGCCGTTTATTCCCCCTGCCCCCTCCCTGTAAAATGGGGAAGTGGTATGGGACTTACCATAGGTTTGGGTTGGAAGGGAGCTTAAAGATCATCCAGTACCACCCCCATCATGGGCAGGGACATTTTCCACTCGATCAAGTTGCTCCAAGCCCTGTCCAACCTGGCCTTGGACACTTGCAGGGATCCAGGGGCAGCCACAGCTGCTGTGGGCTTCACAAGCCCACAGGGAAGGATTCCTTCCTGACATCCCATCCATCCCTGGCCTCTGTCAGTGGGAAGCCACAGGGCCTTGTCCTGTCACTCTGCTCACGTAAAAAGTTACTCTCTCTCTTTTTTATAAGCCCCCTTTTAACCCAGCATGTTCCTGGGTATAATAAAAACATTTGAGTGCAACCTTCTAAATGCCCTCTGGTTTCTGTGGGATTAAGTGAATAATTGAGAAAGTAAAGGTCTCTCGTGTGTTGCTGGATGCTTTCAGGAAAAGGAGCATTTGGGAGAAACTGAGCGCATGGTTAGCCAGGGAGGTGAGAAATTGTAATTCGCTGCTGACACATCTTCCGTGCCAATTTTCACTGGGTTTTTAATATCCTCCTAAATGGATCAACCTCATCCTTCAACCTCATCTAAGTGTGAAATGAGTGAAGAAGGAAAGTGAGAAACACAGAGAAAACTTTACCTGGTCAAAGTGTAACACTTTTGGATTCATTTCAGATTGGGGATTTTTAAAGAAAAATAAAAGGGAAGAAACTCTTCAATGTCTTAAAATGAACATAATGAAAATCTTCTCTTATTTGTTCAAAACTTGGATATACCATTGAGTTCCCATATATCAGTGCTCAGGGGTTTCAGTGACAACAAAATGTGCAGAGAGCCGGAACCTTCTGTCCAGAGCTTTCTCCAAGCGTGAGGTCAATCTCTCGCCAGATTTCTTTATTTTGACTTAGGCATTGACTGCAGTGACTTCTGTCAAGAAGGTCACGTTCCATTTTGATTCAGGGCTTACAGTGTCCTCCATCTTCAGGAAAGAAAAAAAGCACAGCCCACTTTATATTTGATGCTGCAGCATTTTCTTGCCGGGAGTTGAGAACAGCTATGGAGACACCAGCCCATTAGTGGCTCCATTTCCATCCTTTAAGTGCAGTTCCAAAACAGAATGATATCCTGGCATTTCATCCTGGGCAAAGGACCAAAGTCATTGTTGCCTGTTAAACGCTCATTTCCAGGGATTTGCCGGTGAAGATTGTGCAAACTCGCTGAAACTTAAATACCACTCTGGTTAGCTGGAAAAGATACCTTCTTCCCTTAAATTCTGGGGTTCAGTCGGCTTTGTGGCGAGTGGCTTGGAGGACGGGGCCTTCATTAGCTGGGACATTGCCTAACTGCAGCTGTTTGTGTGGCCGCCTTGTTTTGGAGGCTGCAGGGGCTCTGATGTATTTTTAAATTGCCCTTTGCCAAGTGAATAGGTGCTAATTTGCCTTCTCAGAGCTGAGTGCTGCCTGCTTTTGCCGAATTCAGTCCTTGTCCCTTCGGCCCCTGCTGCGACATGGGTGAAAACCCTCCTCTGCTAAGGGTAAACGCTGTTAATTCTGCTAGAACTTAGGTTTGGGTTGCTTAAATACTTTCAAACTCTGCCATGTTATGTGCATTTTACTGCTTTTCCAGTGTAGTGAGTATTCGTTAGTGTATCAGTGTTGCTTTTTGGTAAGGAGAGTTGCCTTCCTCCTTTGATTATTTGGAAAAACTTGGCTGTTTTTGCAGACTGTTAGTATCCTCTCCAGCTGTATTGGAATGACGCCTTACCCCCCTAAAGGCAAGTTAATTAAATGCTTCTTCTGTTGTTGGCTTGAGCCAGAAGTGAGACCTGTGAAGGGTCCTGAGAAGCAAAGTTTTAGCAGTTTTTAATTTAGTGGTTTATTGAAAAACCGCTCTATTCCCACCCGAAGTCCAACAGCAAGGAATCAAGGATTTATTCCTTCCAAGGTTTAGTTACAGATCTTTTAAAAAGGTACACGTATTTTCTTTCCCTGTTGTTTGAAGGATGAAGTTCTCAAGTGCTGGAGACCTCCCCAGTAAAACAGGGCTGGTCAAAAGGGAAGAGGAATTTAAAAGAGGGCTCCCTTCTTGCTTATTCTTCTTCTCTCTAGAAACCTTTTCCCAGAGAATGGGATGGAAGACCCTTGTTTAGGGGGAAATGTCCTTTTTCTCCTGTGCACATCCAGTTTTCCTCGCCCTGTTCTGACGCTCTGGTTTGATGGTATTGATTAGGAACATGGGCTGTTTCCCGACAGTAATTCCTGCCTTGACATTGTAATTGTGCTTGCATCACCATTTTCTGGGGTTATTTTGGCGGCAGCAGCGTTTTCCTCTCCCATCCCCCCTTGGTGTGGAACGTGCTAATTAGATCTTTAAATTAAGGACTCGCTGAGTGCTTCCATCTTCATTGAAAATCCAGCCCGAAGTACTTAATAGGCCTGTTTTGGTGGTACCTTTGCTCATCACCTGAGAATTCCTTGGAAAAAAAAAATATTATTCACACAGTTCCTTCTCTTGGGCAGTGGTAATAGCTGGTGGTGGTTCTTGGGATTGTGCAGAGAACCTGACATTGCTCATCTGCTCTTGGTGCTTCTCTCTCAGTATTTGAAGTCTCTCAAGGCAATTTTTTATCTGTTTGTGTTTTTATCTGTGACTCCTGAGTGGAAGTGAATAAAAACTATCTCCTACCTGTTGTATTTGTAGGAATTCAGGAAAACATGGGGTCTGCATAGCAGAAAGCACCTTTTTAATCAACAGTCGGCCTTTTTGATGCCCTGCTCGTTTTCATTTGCGCTTTCCTCAATTTCCTCCTGCTTTTCCTTTGCACAGGAGGCCCTCATTCCCTACAAGGAAATCCTCCAGATGTACTGGGAGAAAGTGACAGGCTTTGTGAACGCCAGGTGTGATGGACTTGAGCCCTGGCAGCTCATTGGGCTGACCTTTTCTTCCACGCTTGCAAGTGTGTGGCTGCATGGCTTCCTCTGCCAGCCTGAGAGTAAGTATTTGACGTGGGGCATTTTTGTGCCTTTGGAGGGAGGGGAGGTGGCCCTGAGGTGTTCCCGGGCAGTGGAAGGAAAGAGGGTGGAACAAGGCCAAACACTTGTTAAAACAGGCCGTCTGCTGTCACCTAATATTTACCAAACTCTCTTCTGAATTAAAGTCACAGCCTGTCGGGTAAATGAAGCTCCCCTGTTCTGTCAGAGGCTGCGTGGAATGTGCTTCTGTATCCTTTCCTTTCCCTTGTCTCCCTTTTTCCCTGTGGCTAAACCATTTGCTTGTCACAACAGACTCTTCTTGCCCAGACCCTGGGGAGATTTATGGAGAGCTGGGTTCCTGTGACCTTAGTCACTGCTGCAGTGTCTGGATAACTCGGTTGTTTCTCCTCCTGCTGGGGGAGGAGGTGCAGTCTTGATTCCATGCTGGGGGCATGTTTCATCCTCAGAATGTTCAAGATAATGGCATGTGATAGTGTGAGGATATTTTCTTCCTGTGATATTTTTTTTCTATTTCCGGAGCATCTTCCTGTTTTGAGTGGTTTCTGATGCTGGCAGCTCTTCAGTGGAGCTGAACTCTGCAGATCCTGCAGTTTTCTCTGGTCACTGCCATGCCCTCAGAGCTGCATTTCAGTTCCCACAAGCCCCTTAGGGTTACACTGCAGTGGCAGCTTTTTAAAAATTGCCAAATTTTTAACTTGATGCCTCCTCCTGTGTGTCTGTTTCTCAAGCAGCCCTTTCTCCTTGTAGAGATGGGGGCAGCTGAACAGTGGGGAATGTCTGTAAAGAACAAATTGGTATGAAACTTTTGTTCAGGACAGTTCTCTTCCTAGCTAGTATTTGTACTGTTGCACAATGTATTTTGTTGAAGTGTGGAGTAGCTCCTAGAAGATGTAATTAGATTGTCAGAGTTTTTCATGACTTTGCAGCCTTTTGTCACAAAATTATTAAGGAAACAGTGTGCACACGGAGATTTGCAACAGAAATGTTACCACCAGGGCACTAACAAGTATTTACTACAGAATGTGCCCATTAGTGTCTTTGGTAGCTTTTCAAATGGTATATGTGAAGTGAAATGTATATGAAGTGTAGATAAAATTGCAAAGTCTTAAAATGATTGATTTTTAACCTTGTTTAGTTATTTTTTGGTTTGTCCTGCAACTGCTGCCGTGCAGGTAGGACTGGGAAGGTATTTTTGGTGGCTGTAAAGCATCTGTGTCATCCTGATTTCATTCCTTTAGAGCTATCAGGAAGTTTTCCAGTGCTTGTCATCAGTGGCTTCTTTCATTCGAGTCTTTGTGCTGTGGTGGAATTTCTGCTCTTCCCTCTGTCCATCCCCTGTCCCTGAGTCACCTCCCAGGGCATCAAACAGGGCAAATCCACGTCATGTTGTGGCTGACACTGTCACAAATGTCTCTGTTCCCTCCTTTGGTCTGGGAGCCTATTTCACACTGCTCAGTGGTTTTGTTTTCAAGTAACTATTCTGGTTTGAAGGGGCAGGAAATGATAGTTATTCCTTTTCTTTGGCAAACCCTGAAATCCCTCTTTTTCCTGTAAAATTCCGCACGTGAGTGTGAATTCCCACGTAAGTAAGAAACAAATAACTGATCCCTGTAGATGGCTGCTGTTCTGGGGTCCAGATGTTTCCATGGCACGATCCATCCCTGAAAACCTTGCTCTTGGATTCACTGATCTGTCTCACCAGGTCCCCTGGGTCACTGTTGTTTCAGCTTGGATCAGGAATGCTGAGCCTGGGTCATGTGCTGCATCAGAAGTTTCTCTTTTTTTTGTTTCTTAGGTTCCTTTCTGCCTTTTGTCTTTCAGGTTTGACATCGCGAACTAAAAAACAGTTCTTTAAGATGCTGAGAAAAATGCCATTTGTTGGGGCTATAGTAAGTATTTGAACAAGTACTTACAGGATTATTCCAGGTCCTTGTTTCAGCTCTCTTGGAGAAGATACGCTTCTGTGCATCTTGGTTGTCATGTCACTGTGATCCTAATGACGCAGGATATAGATCTGGAATGTCTTCTGCTGCCTCCTGGTTTAATGACAGATGTGATTTCTACCCAATCTTTTTGTCATAGTATCACTCCCCTAAGAAGGGGCTTCCACCCCTTTTTACCTTTTGAGCTGTTTATATTAACCAAGAGTGAGCGAGTTCTCCAGTAGCATTTCCTCATTGTTAGATTTTTTAAGAAAATGATTTTAATTCTGGAAGAAGGGACAGGATTGAACTGGAGTTGTTCCTCTGAAGCAGTGTGAAGTGTGAGACAGCCATGGGTTTGTTGTGCAACAAACAGGGTGTTTATTGTAATCAAGCAACTGGCCATGATTAGTTCAGGGCTCAGATAACTTAGCAAAAGTTAGCAGAAAGATATCAGCACTTTGTGTAATCATTAAAATTACACACGAGCTGTAATGTTTGAGAGCTGGTGGTTTTTTTTAGTCTTTTTTTTTTAATAAAAACTTGAAACCACAACTGTCAGCATGTTTTAGCACGTTGAGGACTCAGGATGAAGAAATGCACAGCTGGGTTTATTTTACCTCATAAACTATGGTATCACACTTGATTGCACTTCCTGCTGTTTGCTGTGCTGCTGTATTTGCACGTTGATTCCAGGGGTCAAAGCTGTTCCAGGCAATTTTATCCAAAGAGAGTAGCACAGAGGAATTTTTTTCCTTTTGCTTTGGAGATGGAAGGAGTTCTCCAGTTTTTCCCACATCCCTCTGGAAGGGATTAAATCCCCTCCCTGGCCTGTTAAGTGCCCCAGCTTTCAGCTCCTAACCTGAGTAGCCCTTGATCAGGCAAATTCTCTTCTGTTTCTTGCCTGCCTGTTATAACAGGACACTTTGTACAATACCTGATGTGTCCAGCCTTCCCTTCTCAGGGCTAACACTGCTCCCCTGTGCCCAGGCACTCTGCTCTGTGTCCTCTTTCTGCTCTTTGGTAGGTTGAGACCTGATAACTTATCAGCTGCTCACAAGAGGCCTTGGCTTCGAGGCATTCCAATGTCCAAAAGTCAATATCCCAACACCTGTGTTGCCTGGAAGAGGAATCTTCACTTTGGAATGTGTTGTGAGAAGAAGTCTGGGGTTTCCTGAGTGCAGGATGTGGGTGGGAAGAAAGAAATCTCTGAACTGTGCCTGTGGTGGAGATTCCTTTATTGTGTGTCTGTTTTCATGAGTTTCCACCCTGTGTGTGGTGATAGAGGAGGCAAGGACAAACCAATGCATCTGAAGACCTTTACAGATTAAAAACTGTGGCTTGAAAAGGTTTACTGGATAAAAATGCAGGTTTTTTCCTTGAGTTTTATTTTCTCAAGCACTAAGGAAAGGGGTCAAAGCTTCCAGTGGGGCAGTTCCTGTCTGTTCCATCTACAGCACAGATGTAGGCAGCAGGTCCTGTCCTGCACACACTCAGCAATTACTGAGAATTTGACCAGTGCTGTTGTTTGATAGGCTTTTTTCTTTCTTTTTAGATTCAAAAGAAGATTGATGAAGCCTTGAATGATGTCACTTCCAGTTTATCCTTCCTGAAAGATGAAAAGGATTATATCAAAGCACTGCCAGAACAAGGCATGAGCCAGCTCGAAGTGTTGCAGAAGATGAAAGAGTACAGCTCAAAAGGTGAGTCTGTACTGCAGCAGACACCAAACACGACACTTCCTCTCTTAAATGAGTCCCAGTGACTCCTGCTCATGGGTTCAGCTTTAAAATATTTTGTCCCCTTGCAAATTTTTGTCTGTTTTTCTTCTGGACGTGACTTAAGATTTGTGAGTTCTAATGCTGTGTTCAGGTATTTACATTGAAATTCTGTTCCTTCCACAAGAATTCTAGGCTGATGGAGAGATGGGAGAGCTGAGGAGAGGAGAAATATGGAGGAAGTTCACTTTTTGGATTGCATTTCTGAGCAGTTGCCTTGATGTTCGACTTTTACCAGAAATGTGAAACCCCAGAAAATACTCACGATCAAAAAGTGCATCTTCCAAGTAGGATTGTTAGGGAATTTCCAAGCCTATGACCTGAATTAAGAGAGACAATGGTCTGTGCCTTGAAAAAGCCTTTTAAGGAAGAGTGATGATGATATTTTGCTGGCTTGAGTCCATACAAGCAGTGTCTGACTTGAGTTGCCTGTCCTGTAAACATGTTCCCCCTGATTTGTGTACCTGTTACAAATTTGGGTGACTTGCTGTCCAGAGGAGAAGATACCACTGCCCTGCTCCTATCCCAAATTTGAGAAATGCCTTGAATTGTCTGCTAGAACAGTGCATCTGCTCCAATTTCAGAAACAAACAGTTTCATAATTGAGTGTCCTGGAACAACTTGCTTCTTTTCTACTGCTGTGTATTGCTAATGTAGCTTCTGTCTGTGTTTTCTCTTAAATCATCGCTTCCTTCCTTCACTGGGTTCTTTTTTCTTTTCTAAAGTCCCCTCTGTTTTTCCTTCCCGCCTCCCCACTCCCCTTTGGAAGTTGCCTGGAGGTACCAGTTCAGGTGAAATTGAGTCGAGGTGCCAGCAGTGTGGATTTTAGCAGGGCAAACTTGGCTTTTCCATCTCTTCTCAGCTTACAGTGGTGGCGGGTGCTCTTTGCAAGTGGCTTTAATTTAGTGCCCGGTTGGTTGAACAGCAGTTTGGGGAGACTGCTGGGGCTTAAGTGGATTATTTATTAATATAACTGCTTGCTGCAGCTGCATGTTGGTTATGTGCTGACTCTTTAGTCGTCGTTGACTCGCTGTTTGCTGTGTTCACATGGTGCCAGGGGCTCAGCTTCACGCACGGCTGTCCCTGGGCCACAGAACTCAGGGAAATCTCGAAAGCTGAGTCCTCCTCTGTGGAACTGAGGGGATTTTCTGGGTGCTTTTCCACCCTGGCTGGGAATGGCTGTTTGTGAGCAGTGTGCTGTTCCCTCTCTTCCAGGAGACGTACGCTGGCAGGATGGGAAAGTCTCTGGGACTGTGTACAGTGGTGAAGAGAAACTCACCCACCTGCTGGTGAAGGTAAAGTGCAAGCAGGCCAACTTTGCATCTTCAGGGGGACCAGATACCCCTCAGAGCTGTTCCAGCATCCCAAAGTTAATGGGGAAGATATAAAACTTAAGTCTGGGAAGGGGAATTAGTGGCAATTTGGGCACCATAACTCTGGCCACGTAACTGTCCCTGTGAAAACACCTCGTAGAGATAACTGGGATCTGATCAGATGAGGTGCTGTTTTGAGTGAGAAAGTTATTTGTAGTTACAAGTGAACTGGAGACTGGTACTGGAACAACTTTCACTGAGCAAAAAAACAAATTCCTCTTGGTTTGAGCAAAAGAGAAGCTTTGGGAAATGTTTTTTGGCGTGGCTGTGTGGTCCAAATCTTAGACAATGGAGCACTGGCACGGTTCAGTGGTGTCTTTGTGAGGTCTGTTTACCTGCTCAGGAACTTCTCCCTTTGAGAAGGCTGCAAAATAACCTGAACAGCCTAAAGGCTTGTTTTCAAGTACATCTCCTTCCAAAGTTGTTTTGCTAGAAAGGGAAGCCTGGCCCTCTTGCTCCTGGGAACAGCTTTTGTAGCAGCTGTAATAAGCTCTTGTTTGGTGGTTGCTCTTGCTGTTCTCTTCCTCATGTTGACATTTTCTGTGCCACTTTTGGGGAAACAAAGCTCAGAGCAGCCTTTCTGGAGAGGCTTTGGCTTGGATCACTTTGTGGAAACATTCCCTTTGTTTGTGCTGATTATTCACTGGTTTGTTTTGCTTATTTTATTTAACATCCCTGCAGTTGCTTTTTGATCTGGACTGCAGGAGGTTGGGACTGGCCTGTTCCAGCCTTGTATCCTGTGACTCCAGAGTTGTGGAATGAGCAGAAATACTGGTTTCCACCGACAGTTTTCTTGTGGTGTGGGTGGGCATTTGTACTTTATTGCCTGCTTCAGAGGCCCCTCTTAACAGTAAACTTAAGAACAAGTTCTGCAAAGTCACTTTTTTTGCCTGCTTTGTGTAAAGCAATTTCAGGATGTATCTTGTGTTTTTCTTTAAGAACAGCAAAATTATTATATCTTGCTTTACAACAGGAGATACTGCTGTGCTGTAGAATCACTTCAGAGGTGTGAATGGAAAAACATTTACTTTTTCTTTATTTTATTCCTAACCTTCCCAGCTTGTGGCATTTACTTGCAGGGGCAGTTAAGTCTTGTAATATTCTTTCAGTAAAATGCAGCTAATTTGCTTTCTGCAGTGCACATGGGGAGTTCTCAAAGCCTCATCTGCAAGTTTAACTTTCTCTCTTTGTTTTGTGAAGGTGTATGAAGAGTTTGCCTGGAGTAATCCTCTCCATCCAGATATATTCCCTGGTCTGAGGAAGATGGAAGCAGAAGTAGTGAGGATTGCCTGTACGCTCTTCCATGGGGGCCCCAACTCTTGTGGTGCTGTAAGTAGCCTGTCTTCGCCTGCCTCCTGAACATTTTGGGTGTTTTTGACTTTGATAAGTGCAAATGCACCTTGTGCTCTCCAGGTGAGCATGAGGGTAAGCTCATTCTGGTGTATTCCATGCCAGCTGTGTGGAGGTTGCTTAATTCCTCTTCTTGGTGAAGCTTTATGAGAGACAATTTCACTCAGAAAAACAGCTCTCTAGACAAGACCATTTACTTCAGCTTTTTTCCCCCACTCTTAAGTGACACAGGCTTGATGACAGTTGGAAAAGAGAACTGGTGTAATGCAGCCTGGCTGGATGTCAGTGGGGAATTGTGAACAGAGAAGTGTCACTCTGAGAGGCTCCCCTCAGTTTTAGTCTCTGAGCTGGAAATCTGTGAGCCTGCCAGATTGCTGAGCTCGAGGGCAGGGCCAGCTGGCTGGCTGGCTACTCACCAACAGGCAGGCATGGCATGGATTGTCAGCTGTCCAGCTGGAAAGCTGTGCTCCCAGGCTCCTGTGGCCTTCCAGGGCAAACCAGTTTTACAGCCTTGATAAAATTCCCAGCAGGAGTCCAAGTGTGTGTTCTTAAACTGATGCTTTCAGTGTTGGAAGGCAGTGTTGACACGAGAGCTTAGGACCTGAGCTGGCCCTGAGTGGGCTTTTCCTGTCAGGTGGGGGCTTGCTTGTGTTAGGGAGTTGAGTGCTGGAGTAGCTTTGTAGAAGGTGTAATTGGGATCAGACTCCCAGTGGGATTGAAGATAAACTCAACTGTGTGGGAGTGCAAGATGTGATTGCCTTTGAGAGGAGGAGCTGACACCCTCTGAGCCGACTTTTCTTCTCAGGACTATTCCTTGCACCACCTTCAAGTACAGAGGAGGAACTCTTTGCTTATAAAAACCATTTCACCTTACCTCAGCTCCTTCCTGGCTTGCAGTGCTGAGAACACCGGGGAGATTATCCCTGGAGTGGGGCAGGGGCTGGGCACGAAGCTGTTGGAACTCGTTTCTCTCAGCAGTTGGGACATCAGCTGATCCAGCCGTGTGCCTCTGATGGGTGCTTGGGGAGCTTTGCTTGCTGAAGCCTGCACCGGGGTTCTTCGAGTTTTGTTACGTAAAACACGATGTAAAAGTGTCAGCCTTGGCCCTGGGTGCTCTCCCGCTGAAATGGAGAAGTGGAATTGCCCAAGAGAAGGTCAGAAGAGGTAAAAAACTGCCACAGCCAAAGTGAGACCTGCACCAATATGCTCTGGGGAATCCTGCTTTTCCTTCTGTCCTCCTCTCACTCCCGAGTGCCACAAAGCAAAGGGGAAGGGCACAACCTGCTCTGGGATTCTGTCCTGGCTGCTTGGACACAGCCCCATTTGCAGGGAGAAGGGGAGGGCTGGGAAGTTGACTGGCCGGAAATGGAAGATTAATTGCACCCCTGTAATTATCGTGTCTGAATGAGTGTTTCCAGTGGACTCCTTGTCTTCCTCCCACTGCTCTTCCTGACTGTGAAGTGTCCAGGGTTGCTGATGACTGGTGGAGAGATGTGGGTTGGTATATGGAGCTCACATGTTCTTTAAGTAGTTGGGCTCAAAGACTCCTCTTATTTTCTTTTCTTCTCCTCAGAACTGAATTAACATTTCAGAATAATTTCTGGAGGCTTGGACAGTTACAAACTCAATTAAAAAGAGCATTTTTTCAAACTGACAATTTGCTCTCTGTCTTGGGAAGGCCCTGCTGCAACTGGTGGCTCAGTGCTGCAGTTGTACTTCTGTAACTGGTGAGAGTGTGAAGCAGAGAGGTTTTAATGCCAAACCAGGGGAGGTGCAATGCTCTGAGTTACCTTTAATCTGTTCAAGAGGGTCTGCTGGCTCATTCTACTGAGAAGGCCTCTGGTTTACTCGATTCAGCTTTTGCGGTGTTGAGATTTACAACAACTGCTTTTTTACCCCCCTGAACTTCCTCACTGCCACCTCTGACAGGCAGAGTGTCACAGTGCCAGGCTTGTTCACAGGATTTGCTAACCTGATTTTAGCAGCAAGGACTGCTTGGCCAGTTTGGTGGTGGTGGTTCCTGAAGGCAGATGAACTCATTGGTGTTTCTGGAGAGGCTGTCTGCATCTGTGCTGTCTGGAAAGCACCAAAAAGTTTCTGTCTGGACTTCTCAGTGAGGCAGTTTCACTTCCTTTGTGCTCTGATTTCCACAGCACTTTGTGACAGTAATACTCTGCTGCTCAGTCTGGGAAAAGCAGCCCAGTGACACATCCATGCTGTTCCCAAGGTTTTCAGCAGCCTGGGATCTCTGTGTGGTCCTGCCCTGTGTCATGTGAACATCTCCCTCAGCAAGATCTCTGGGGAGCTTCCTCTCTGAAGGTTTTTGGGTCTGTTTCCTAAATGCCAAAATGAAACCCGTCTTTTTTACATTTCTGAGTGTTAAATCAGATGAGCAGCTTGCATTATTTACAAGAGTTGCCTTTAGCTGAGCCATGTGGGCTGTAACTCTCCTTTGTTGACATGGGCATAAAAGCTCTAACAATGCCCTGGTGATTAGGGGGGGTTCAGACATAGCTTTGCCTTAAATTGCTCTGAGGGATGTTTCAAGTTTTTAAGCAGTTTTAAAGTCATCATTTTCAGCAGTGAATGGATGCTTCTTATTTCTCACTAATTACTACTACTGTTCTTACTTTAATTGTTTTATGAAAGAGCAAAGAGACAGGAATTCCTGCAAAGATTTGGAAGGACTAATTAAGCTCATAGGAAAGGAACAGGGGCGTTTGTTCTTGTCTGATGTGTTCACGTTCACAAGGTGTTTTGATTTGCAGTGTTGGCTGTGTGGATTCCCGCTGTAACCTGGGGAGAAATCACCACGTTTATGCAAGCTGCAGTATTTTTTGATTAAGTAGCTTTTCGAACTTTAAAAGGAAAGGGCAGATTTGAAGTGTAGGGACAAATTCTGTGTGCGAGTGACATGTGAGTGCTTGATGTGGATCTCTCTGTGTATTCTTCTTCCACTTAGTCTGCAGCTGGGGACAAGAGAGAGAAGGCAAAATCACCAGATGCAAGCCTAAGCTTCCTGTAGAAACCCATTTTGTTTCTTCTCCCCAAATTCTGTGGCTTTGAAAATTTGGCTGCACATTTGAAGCAGGGAGATGTGAGTGATGTGTCTTGAGGGGGGCTTAAACTGTGCAGATCTGTCAGATTTTATTTGTAGCGATGAGCAGGTCACCTTGAGAGACACGAGTTGTGGGATTTACAACCAGCAGGTTTCCAGGGGGTTTATGGGAGGCTGCCACAACATTATGACCATGCAGTGGGTTGTGGTGTGTTTTTTTTACCCTGTTACCCTAGAAATAAAGTGTGGTTTGTTTTTTTTTAATTCATGGGGTGGTTCAACTCAGTGGAACTTTTGGTCAGTTTTGTCTCCGGGGTGTGAATGGACTTGTTTCTTCAGGTGAAAACGGAAGCAAAACTATAGAGACCACGAACCAAAGTGGTTCTTTAATGTCTGACAATTTGACAGTGACATGGCCAAAGGAATCCTGGAATAGGGACCGTATCTCTTATTGCTGTTGTAATGTTGAGGTTCCAGAGCACTGGGATCTGGAGGGAGGGAGCAGTGGAAGTGAGTTTGGAAAACAGGAGGGGTATTTATTCCCTGTGCTCTCTCCCCTCCCATTTGCAAGACAACAAATAAATCAAGAACACAAAATGTCTGTTTACTTTCCTTTTTCCCCCACACTTTGCCTGGCCTTTGAAGATAGTGGAGGGTTGCAGAGCTGCTTAAAACAATGCCTGTTTCCAGCCCGTTTTCCCCTTGGCATGGCTGAGCCTGTGGATTTTCACTGAGGGGAGAGAAGAATGTGTGTGAGCCCTCGGCGGGTGCTGAATCACCGTGCTGGCCGGGTGCCGGCGCCGCAGGCACTGGGGAAGTTGGATCCTGTGACAGTGATTCAGGCTCTGGCTACAGCAGGACGAGTTTGCTGTCAGTGGCTAAGCTGACAGAGCCTCCTGTAAAGGAGCAGGCTCCATCCACAGGTATAATCCATGTGGACCACGAGGATTTTGCGCTGGGATAAAGGTGCTGCTCCAGGCTCGGGCACTTTTCTGTGGTGGAGACTCATGATGCTGACTATGGGCCAATTTAGGAAGCTGAGCTGGCTGAAATTCAGCTTTTTGGGTGGATTTTCAGCTGTCTGAACAAGCTTTCTGTGTGGTCGTCTGCACGCCAGTCTGGGTGCCAGGGAGAAGGATCCATCCTGGATGCTCTTCCTTACCCTGCATGTGACTGATTGCTGACAAGTGTTGGCTCTGACCTACCAAAAACTCTGTGTGGCTCAGCATTTCCACGCAGGGGATAAAGCCAGACTTCGAGGAAAGGCTTGTTACATATGAAGGCGAGATGTTGGTGTTTTAATGTTAGGATTGAAATGGGAACAAGACTGTATAGAGGCTGCTTTTTTCAAGAGCAGATTATCTAGGTGAGCGTAGGGAATGCTGCCCAACAAGGAGCAGGCCTGGCTCAGTAACACAAATCCCAAGATCCTCATGTCTTTCCTAGCAGAGTTTTCACAATCGTTATCCTGAGCAGTGTTGCAAGGACAGGTATAAGTATGCAATAATCCCACTCCTCTTATCCCACTCAGTGGGAAGGCAGTCTATCCCCACCTGGGTTTTTGTTTTTGTTTTTTTTTGTTCCCAAAGGCAATCACAACCTGACAGATCTTTTCATAAAAGGCATTGAGAAGTGAGTGGCACAGCCCATAAAACCCTTAAAACATTGTGCTCCTGCTGCCATCCATTTGCTTCACAACTAATGCAGTGACATCTTTATCCAGTGTGAGGCTCTGTTAGGTTTTATCTCTCACAGCTGTTGCATTTATACTTCCCCCAAAAAGCAGGAATTGTCTGTGGTGTGACAGTTACTTCCACACTGCCTGTGGCAGCAGCTGCTCCTGGCTTGGATTGTGTTGGGAACAAATCCTGGCAGGCTGTGAACTTTGTTCCTTATCTCTGTACTTCATGTTTAGTCACCGCCACACAGTCACACTTTTTGGCATTTTTGGTGTTTGCAGCTGTGTCAGTGGGGAAAAACCAAAGGAAAACCCAAATTTCCAGATATCATAAGGCATACAAATGTGATGGGTTTCCTTTTATGTTTGTTTTTGAGGGGGAAGAGGTTAAAAGGGGAAGTTGCAGTTGGTTCAGCAGGTCTGAGGAGCAAAATTAGTTCCCCATAAGCAGTGTAAGTAAATTTTGATTCCTCATTTACCTGAACAGTAACAGTATAAATGTCCCATCTACCCCATATCCTCGGGTTATGGCTCACCCAGTAAGTCAGTCCTCCTGCAGGCTGCTTGAAAAACCAACCTCACATTTTCCCCGGTTAAAATTTTACTGGGGAAGGTTGTGCCCAGTGTCCCCTGTGTGCCAGAACTCATAAAAGCCGACCCACAAGAGACAGTCCTCCCACTTGAGGAATCCCTTCCTGTAAAGAGTTTAATTTATGTATTTGCACCAGTTCTTGAGTTCAAGTATGCAATAATAAACTTGTGTGTGCCTTCCTGTCTTTCACCTCCTGATGCAAACCCTGTGGTCAGGGTGAAGAGGCTGGGACAGCAGAGTTAGTGGGTGGTGTGGATATTGAGGGACTGGCTGGGGAGAGGAATGCACAAATTTCTCCTGGTGTAAAGTTTCTTGTGTCCCTGAGGGCTCAGAAGCTCTGGTTTTGATCTAGGCTGGCCTCTGCAGAGAGGAGGTGGGAAAGAGCTCCAAGTCCTGCAGCATTCCAGGTTCTGGGAAAGGTTTTGTAGCTCAGGGGTGGTGCCAACCCTGAGATGACTCTGTGCCTCACCGTGGCACTGCTCCAGACTTAATAAACCCTGTTGGACTTCAGCTGACTTAACACAGAATCAACTTTGTTATTTCTGTATACGTGGCATAATTAATCTGTAATGCAGATAAACAATCCCCAGGTAATCAAGAGCTTAAGTACAAGTAGTTTTGTGAGGTGAGGTGACTGTGCAATGTGGTCCCCTCTTGTTGGTGGGCTCTGGAATTCTGTACTTTTTGTTTGTTTTCTCTTTCCCCCATTCCATTTAAATAGAGGATTCAACATTTAAATGTGCATTTTCAAGCTGAGTGTCAGAAAGCTGCCTCGTGCTGCTCAGTGGCTTCTGCTGCCCTTTAAACCCTGAGCTGTCCCGTGCACCTCCGAAGCAGAGGCCAGAGATGCTGTGCCTACCTCCCCTTTCTGTCTTTCCTTCCTGCAACACCCATGGTTGTTTTTCCTTGTTTGCTTCTCTTCTGGTGGCAGATGACATCTGGGGGGACTGAGAGCATCCTGATGGCCTGCAAGGCGTACAGAGACCTGGCTTATGAGAGGGGCATCAAACAGCCAGAAATGTGAGTGGTGCCACCACGGCTTCTTCCTTTGGGGGCTTGTGGGATTTACTGTGTCCTTGAGCTGAGATGGTGCTGGACCTCAATAATCCTTCACTTTGTAGCTCATTACCACCTATTCCTTGTCCATCTCTGTCTGGAGGAGAGAAACCTGTGTGGAAAGAAAAGTTCAAAACCACAGGAAGTTTTAGAGCAGCCTGGGGGGCACAGATGTTGGTGGGGGCTGTGCTGAGCAGCTGTATTTTGGCAATACCTATCTGCTGCTGTAGACAGCATGCTCGGATCAGCTCTGCTCTCAAGCAGAGATTGTCAGGCCCTTTGAAGTATCCAAGGGTTTTGATTTATTCAGATCAAAGAGGGCTTAGCCTGAAAACTCTGAGGCTGGAGTTGGGCTGGTAAGAGCTCCTATGAGGAATTGTACTAATCACTGCACTGCTAATAGAGGATTTGCTGTCTCTAACGTGCTGCCTCTTTTCTAGATGGTGCATGGAAAATATTTCTCTGGTTAATTGCTTTGAGGGGAAAATGTAAAAAGAAACGAAACACGGGTGGTTCTTTTCTTCCCTCTAACATTTAAGGCCCTGATAATGATCTTAGGCCTCAGCAGACAGGGTTCATTAAGGCTGTTCAGCCACTGCCACTCAAGATGGGGGACAGCACATGTTCTGTTCATTTGATCTGCTCCTTTTCCAGGCTGGTCCCGGTGAGCGCCCACGCCGCCTTCGACAAGGCTGCACATTACTTTGGGATGAAGCTGATCCAAATACCACTCACCAAGGCTATGGAAGTGGATGTTCAGGTATCACTTTAGTCTCTCTCTGTGAGGAAATTCACATTGCACAGCAACTAGGCAAGAAATCTACCTGTTCAGGTAGCGAGTCAGTGGATAAAAAGGGAGGAATGCTCTCTGGAAACAATGAAAAACAGCTCGAGTAACTGCCATTGCAGATGAAGTTGTATCTGGAATAATTGGATGCTATCCCTTTGTCCCATGGGATTCATTTAGACTCAGGTAATTTATGCATTTCATAAATAGCCCCAGATTTCAGAGGAGAGTGAACAAAAATATTATGGTATTTCCAAGTGAATGAGTGGTTATAGCTCGTTGCTTCCTTCCCTGTACACTTTTTTGCATTGGTTTTTAAGACCAGACTCTGCATGTTCTCACCCTTTATCTTTTTTGGCAGGGTGGCACTTGGTAAATGGAATGTGAGCATCTTCTCTCTTTAAATCTTCAGGCAATGAGGAGAGCTATCTCGAGGAACACAGCCATGCTGGTCTGTTCTGCCCCCCAGTTCCCACATGGAATTATGGACCCCATTGAAGAGGTGGCAGAGGTAGGATAACCCTTAACCTGTAGGAACTTGTGTGTTGTAGCAATAAAACCAGCATAAGAAGAGTAGAGGAGTTCCAGGGTGCTGAGCAGTGAATTTGGTGGGGGGATCCCACTGGCTGGAAGGGTATTACTGTCCTCAAACAAGCTGTTGACCAACAGCAGGGTATGTAGGATGCAGTTTGGGAGTCGGGGAATGTGTGACTGTGAGACCAACCAGAAATGCTTGTTCTTTGCTACCTTAATGAAGAACACCTTAATGGCTCACCTGGTGAAAAGGCTTTGATTTAGGACCTGCTGGTCGTAGCAAAATTGATGTGGAAGTCTGAGGAACGTGTGGAGGGAGTGGAGTAGGAGTCAAAGGGTTGGGATCTTATTTTCTGAACACGCCTCTTGATTTCTTTCCTCTCTGTGCTCCAGTTATTTATTTTTTATGTGACCAGCCAGGGCCTCTGACCTTCTGTTCATTTGGCTCACGCCCTTTTACTTTATTGTGGATACTCCTTTCAGACAATGTTGTCACATTCCTTTGGCAAACACAGCAAACCACCAAAATGCCACATTGTTTTTCCTGTGTGTGGAAGGCAGGAAAAGGCATCCCACAAACAGCCAGCCCTTCCACATCATCTGTTCCTCCATTGGCTCGAGAGTGGTGCGATGCTCTCAAAGGGTTCAGTGAACATTGAACTGTGAAATGCCAAATAGGTTTTGGTGACTGGAGTTTGGGTGCTGCAGCCACATCATTTTGTCCCCTGATCTCTTGTTCACACACAGCTTGCAGTGAAGTACAAAATCCCCTTCCATGTGGATGCCTGCCTGGGTGGATTCCTTATTGCTTTCATGGACAAGGCAGGGTTCCCCCTAAAGCGTCCCTTTGACTTCCGTGTGGAAGGCGTGACCAGCATTTCTGCTGACACCCACAAGGTAAGGACAGGGGAGAAGGGGCTTCTGTGCTTTTGTTTTTGGGGTGTGATTCCTGTTGCCATCCTGGCCTTCAGGCATTCCTTCCCTACTGTGTGGAGGAGCACTGCAGGGGTAGGGGCTGCTCCGTTCACGTGCTTTGTGCAACGTGCCAAAGTGCAGAACCCCTCGGGCTGGAAAAGACCTTCAGGATTGAGTCCAAGCAGTGACCAGTCCCCACCTTATCAACCAGAACAGAGCACTGAGTGCCACATCCAGTTATTCCATGAACACCTCCAGGCATGGAGACTCCACCACCTTCCTAAGCAGCCTCTTCAACCCTGACAGCCCCTTTTTCCCCTTCCACAAAGAGACTTCTGATTTCCAACCTTAACCTCCCCTGGCACAACTTGAAGCTGTTTCCTCTTGTCCTGTCACTTGCTTCCTCTGAGGAGAACCTGACTCCACCTGGCTCCACCTGTCAGGAAGTTGTAGAGAGTGAGAAGGCCTCCCTGAGCCTCCTTTTCTCCAGGCTGAGCACTCCCAGCTCCCTCAGCTGCTCCTGGAGCTCCAGCCCCTTTCCCCTTCCCTGGACACACTCCTGCCCCTCCAGGGCTCTCTGGCTGTGAGGGCCCAGAACTGGACACAGCACTCAGGGGCCCCCAGCACAGAGGGACAATCACTGCCCTGGTCCTGCTGGTCACACTAGTCCTGATCCAGGCCAGGTGCTATTGCCACATGGGCACATGGTGGCTCGTGGCCACTGTCACCAGCACCCCAAGGCCCTTTCCAGCCCCTCTGCTCCAGCCTGGAGCTGCAGGGGTCGCTGTGACCCAAGGGCAGGACCTGGCACTTACGCCTTGCTGCACCTCTGCCCGTGGATCCAGCCTGTCCCAAGCCCTCTGCAGTGCCTTTTGCTCTCCAGCAGATCCACAGATGGGATCTTGGTGAGGACTTGGATGTATTCCTGTGCCCCCTTGCTGCTTTCTGACCCTTTCTGTGCCCCTTGCAGTATGGCTACGCTCCCAAGGGCTCCTCCGTGGTGCTCTACAGTGACAAGGACTACAGGAAGTACCAGTTCTTCATAGCCCCTGACTGGCAAGGGGGAATTTATGCCTCGCCCTCCATAGCAGGCTCCAGGCCTGGTGGGATCATAGCTGCATGTTGGGCCACCCTGCTGCACATCGGAGAGTCGGGCTATGTTGAGGCGACGAAGAGGATCATTAAAACAGCCCGTTTCCTCGAATCCGAGTATGTGGGTGCCCCGGCATGTGGGTCCTGCTCTTCAGCCCTCCTCCCCAAACTGCTTTTGTTTTGTTTTTCCCTGGGGCCTGCTGGGTGGGACCTCCTGGGCAGAGAACATTGTTTGTGCCCAGATAGCTGAGGGACACAGATGGGAGGGGTGCAGGCACTTTTATTCAGCTTGGCTTTGAGAATTCCTTCTGCCTCAGCCTTGCCTGAGGGGGAATCTGGAGGGAGGACAAAAGAATACTCTTCCTTGGGGTGCTTGGGTGGCAGTGTAAGAGAAGCTGATGTTCTCTGCTTTTCTGTGTTCCCTTGCTTTTCCGTCTTCCCTCTTTTTCATTTCTTCCTGAGTTTACTTGACTTTAGGGTATGTAATAACCCAGGTCCTCTGGCCAGTCCCAATGGCCTGGGCTGGGTGGATGATTTTTGGATGGGAATGTGCTGCCTTCTCTTCCCTTCTGCAGCTTTTCCTTTAAGGCTCCAGCTGGGTGAACAAAATGTCTGAACACTGTAACCCTGATCCGTCATTTCTTTTCTCCTTCTTTTCAAGGTTGAGAAAAATCGACAGCATCTTCATTTTTGGGAAGCCAGAGGTGTCTGTCCTCTCCATTGGCTCGGACACTTTTGACATCTATCGATTATCTAATTTTTTAGCTGCAAAAGGATGGAACTTGAACGTCCTACAGTTCCCACCAAGGTGAGTGTGTGGAGACCAGGGGGTGATGTATTTCGCCAGGGTATGCAAGATGGTCAGCTTCACGCCATGTAGCTCTCGTGGTTTGCTGAGTGCTGTTGTCCATAGCTGATAAATTGTATGTAGAATTTTCCTCTGCAGAGCAGGAATCACTTTTGTAATTGCCATTATACAGCAGGGAACGTAAAGTAATAGTAATTTTAATGAGCCTGGCAGAGGACATACCATATTTCTATTCACTTCTATCTAATACAAGCAGAAAAATATAAATAACCAAGGCTCTATCTCATGTTTAGTTAACTGAAAGTTTGTAGATCGATTTATTTATTTTCACTGTCTTCCTCCTGCCCACTGAAGATGAAGGAAATTAAAACAACGGTGAAGAGTTGATCATTTTCAATCTAAAATTAATCTTTGTCAGAGACTTTTTTAAAGTGGGAAATTGGGCTTTTGTGGGCAAAAGGGACCAGTGCTCCCAGATGCAACTGCACTGCAAAAAATTTTGACTGGCCATGTGAAGCAAAGCCCAGAGAGCCTGAGGTGACAGTTCAGAGGTGGCTGCTTCCCTCTGGTGATGGCTTAGAAGCTGCAGAGGAAGGAGAGGGAAATGGTGACAGAGGTCACTGTGCTTGCAGGCAGCTGCATTTTTCTCACCAGAGGTACCTGGAATGAGGTGAGAAAGGAAGGAAGAAGGGGCTGGTTCTAGCGAGCATTTTGCAGGGATTACCCTTAGTGGGAATGCTGTTTTGAGGAGATACACAGCTATCCCTGGCCACAGAAGGGCTCAGCTGCTGTGGGGTGCTGAGAAGACGTGGAGCTGTGTGTACTGGAGGTGGTTAATGTGTGCCCTCTGCCCTGCCTGCCCAGCATCCATCTCTGCATCACGCAGCTGCACACGAAGGCCGGCGTTGCCGAGCGGTTCCTGAAGGACGTCAGGGACAGCATCCAGGACATCATGAAGGACCTCAACGCCAAGACCACCGGCATGGTGAGGAGGCCAGCAGACAGCGGGGGGGTGTCTGGGCTGAGGGTGTTTCTCCTGTGTAACAGCCTGCTCTTCTCTGCTCAGGGAGCCATCTATGGGATGGCACAGTCCATCCCAGACAGGAGCCTGGTGGCGGAGATTTCCCAGGCGTACCTGGACGGCCTCTACAGCACGGATGTTCTCAGCAGTGACAAGCACATGAACGGCTCTCCCGGCCACCACTGACTGTAGTGCAACAATCGGTGCCTTGCCAGCGAGCACTGGGGTGGTTCCAAAGGTTTCCTAGGGAAAGAAAGATTACAGTACCTTTGTTCCTACAATTGCAGGTCTGAGGGTGGCTTGATCTGGAAAAATTCCTTCCTTGTCTTAGTCTGTTCTGAAATCTGTACTGTTTTCATGCCCAATTTCTGTTTTAGGGCTTTTTCTCCCTTCCCTCTGCCTGTTTTCATCATGGCAATTGATGGTGAACTGAATGTCCATTCCACAACTCCGAATTCCTCAGGTATTCTGCAGGTCACTTCATTCCGTGTTGTTTCTCCTCCTCAGACCTGGTATTCAGCCAGTGTCCAGCCAAGTGTTAAATTTGAGTTCTCACGCTGTGTTCCACGTCTCCAATCTTTCCGGAAGTTCATGGCAGACAGTAAATTGGAAATTTGGTTTTCTCTTGAGTATTCCTGAGGGCTGCTGCATTTAACAGACCGTGCTGGAAGCCTTATATCTGTGTAATGCAGAGCTGATAAATTGGCAGAGGGAAGGTAGCCACGGCCTCCTTTTGAAATCCCCTCTGGAGATCTCAGTGAGACTGCAATCAATATCTGCTAAGGGGGAGAAAAACACAACACAAAATCCTTTTCTGGAATCTCTTGAACAGCAGCAGAAATAGAAACCAAGCGGGTGGTGTAGGGAGAGGAACTGGATGGTACTGAAAACGATGGTACATCGTGGCTGGTTTTGCTCCCCTGCCTCTTGTAGAAGACATGCATTGACCACCCAGGAGCGCTGTTTTCCCTTGCACAAATCTGGAGGGAGGTGCAAAGCTCATTTCACTGTTCAGAACTTGAAGGTTTTACACTGTCCCCTCGCGATGCTGTAGCAGAGCCAGCCAGGCCCTGGCCCGTGTCACAGCCAGGGGCGTCGTGCACAGACAGTTTTTTTAACCACAGTCTTTTAGTATCAAAAAGGTGACTTTTGTAATAGCAGCAATCTCAGCTCTTTGCACTGATTCTTTTAAGGCACATTCTCAAAAGGGCATTCACCATTGTGCCTTGATGCTTCTCTGGCCTTTTTTTTTTTGTGGCACGCCAGGGAGGGTTGGAGGGTTCAGCTGTTCGACCGTGACCTTGGTTGTGGTTGTTTCTTTATGGTACTAATTCTGAAAACAAACCTCAAAGGCAGGCTGGCCTCAGAGGAAGCACCCTTGCCTGTTAGGTAGGATAGTAGTTGCAATGAGCCAAGTCCCTTCACAGTATTACAAGGATGCTGGGAGAAGCAGAGGAAAGGATGCAGCAAGTCAGAGGTGTTCCGGCCTTGGGCACGTGGCTCAGCCTTCCTATTTTTCCCCACTGTTTTTAGGGTGAGAGAGTTTTCCCAGCACAGCCTTGTGAGGCAGTTGTGGCCTCAAGGAGAAGCCAGAATCTCTCAAGTAGCGTTGGAGGTACTCCTGCAGGGCTTTCCCATGTTTCCTCTCAGCTTTTTGCATGGAGCAGAGAGTTTCCCAGGCAGAATCCCACATGTGGGTGAAGACTTCATGCTGTCTCTGCAGAGTCCTGTGCAGGGCATCTGAAGGCATCTCTCTGCTGTAGCCTGTTAGCCTGAAGCTGATCCTGGCTGAAGCCCAGGAATTTTAAGGAATGAGGTCACTGACCAAACCAGTGAGCCTTGGGTCCAGCCAGTATGGGAAGGATCCTGCCTTTCCAGCAGCTTTATTCCCTGTGCTAAGAGACAGAAGCATTTTGGCCATCTGCCCTGAGCTTGATGACTTCATGCAAATCTCTGAGCCCTTTTGAAATCATTGAACTGCCCGAGAGTCTCTAATGGTGATATCAGCTCTGGCAGTTTGTATTGGACCTGTTTGTTCTCTCAAGGTCTTGCCAGTGTGACCATTGCTGTATCTCTGAGTTTGCAGTACTTTGGAGACAGTCTTCAGTGTCTGGCTACTGTGATGGTTCTCTTTGGAACCGAGATTTAACAGAACAAAAAAAAAAAAAAAANTTCTGCTTTAAAAGAAAGAAGGGGTGGATTGGGGTGGGCTGAAGGAGAGCGAAACTCCCTTCTCTTCCTTCCCTGGTTGCATTTTCCTCCCAGGAAGTAGGTGGATCTAACAGATCAGTGCTCCATTTCACATTTTTTGGATGTATTTGAAGATGTTATTTGTAAGTCAATGTATTCTATTCTGGGCTTTGCTTATTAATAATGTTTGTGAGTTTAATTGTTCCATGTGTATTTGTCCTATACTGTAAATGTAATCCTGTGGTCGGGAATAGGCCACTGTAATTCCCCCGTGTGTAATTTTTATTCATCCTTGTCACCAACATGTAATCTGCATCTACTTCATCATGCCAAATGGTCTTGGAAAAATGGATTTACAGGCTGTGTGATTGTTTCAAAGACAAAAAAAAAGAATAATGTGATGAACTGGATTATGATCTGAAACTGGACGGTACTTTTAGACCTGGAGGGATCCTCGCCACAGTTAATTCCTGTGGGATTTTCAGGTTTTCCGAGTGGGACACTCAATTTGTTGTTTGTACAAAGCACTCCCAAGGGATTCACCTGTTCCTAGGTACTAGAATGAAGAATATCCAATGGGATGGACCAAGAAGAGATGTGTGTCTTCATGCCATGGATTTCATCTGCACTTTTCTGATGACTTGGGGGAGAGGGGAGCGGAAAGGTTGTGTACAATGCAATAATACCTTGCCCAATAAATCCACAAGGACTTTTTAATGGACAAGTGGGATGAGTTGATCTGATGGCAGTTTTCTGCTTCGCTCTGATTTGTTGTAATTTGCCACTGTCGAACTGGAGGCTGAAATAGCTGAAAAGCTGGTGAAAATGGGCCTGGTTTGTATTAAAATGGTGCGTTTAGCTATCTAGGCTCACCGAGCTCTTTATTTTTCCTGTTTCAGTGTTTGTTTGAATGAATGGGTTCTGGGAATTTGCTCATGCACAGCCTGGTCTGTGGCAGGGAGGATGGTTTATGAATCTTATTAACTCTGCCTGAGGGCTGCTCTGTCCTTCTGTCAAAATGAAGGTGCCTGCATCTTGTGTGTGATGTTCAAGGATGCTGGAAGTTAAGAGCTATAGATTTTCTATTAATACTTTGTACAACTTTAACGGGTTAAAAAAAGAAGAAAAAAAGACCTGAACTGGGTGCTTGTGGTGTTTTTCCCCAGACTGCTGTGCTGAAAGCAAATGCTGTTGGTTTCACATGAGATTGTTCTGTTCATTGCATCAGTGAAGATCTTGTACCACCAAATCCACCCACAACCTCTTTTTGGGAAGCATTCCACCCTAAGCAGCCCCTGCCCTGCTGCTGCTTTTGTGCCTTTTGGTTGTACTTTGCCTGTGTTTGTGGCCTGGCTGTGGCACAGCTGTGGTTTTACACAAGCAGTTTTTACCTGCCCTGGCTTTAATCCTTGTCTTTCAGACCCCAGTCACTGTGAGGGGAAGGCAGCTGCCATTTCTGTGTGAAGTTTTTCAGTGGCAGAAGCAGCTTCTCGAGAGCAGTCAGGGCAGTACCTGCCCTTGGGAAAACCTGCTGGTGTCATTTGATCAGTGAGGCCTCTTTGCAAAAGCCACCAGGTTAAACGAGATGTTTATTGTAAACATTTTCAGTTGGTGTCCTACTGAAGGCTGGCTCCAGGCGGGGTGAGACCACGTGCCCGGTGTAATACTGCTAGAGGGGGGTTACAGAGGAGCCAAAGGGTTCACAAAACACGTTTTGGGCAGAAAGCACATTCCAGGAGGTAAGGAGCAACAACGGGGGCTGCACTGGGGGCCGGCTCTGGAGAGATTTATAGGTGCAGTGGTGTAACTTGACTCTGGAAGGACATCGACCTGTTGGAGCAAGTCCAGGGGAGGCACCAAGATGCTCAGAGGGGAGGGAGCACCTCTGTTATGAGGAAAGGCTGAGAGAATTGGGATTGTTCAGCCCAGAGAAGGAAGCTTTGGGGTGACCTAATTGCAGCCTTCCAGTACCTGAAGGAATGGACAAGAAACATGGAGAAAGATTTTTTTTTTTTTTTTTTACAAGAGCATGTAGTGACAGGACGAGGGGGAATAGCTTCACACAGAGCAGGTTTAGATGGGATATTGGTGAGAAATCCTTTCCTGTGACAGTGGTGAGGCCCTGGCACAGGCTGCCCAGAGGAGCTGTGGCTGTCCCATCTCTGGCAGTGTCCAAGGCCAGGGGCTGGGAGTGACCTGGGATAGTGGGAGGTGTCCCTGCCCATGGCAGGGGGTGGAACAAGGTGATCTTTAAGGTCTCTTCCAACCCAAACCATCCTGTGACTGTGATATGACTCCTGGTAAGAGGCTCAGCAGCTGGGGGTGTGGGATCACATGGCTAAGGAAGGGTTCAGGGGTGGAATTTGCAAGCTCGAGATGGGTCCACGCACCCTGAGAAGTGCCTCCATCCATCTGAGCTGCACTGGGGAGGTGCCGGGCTGTCTGGATGCAGGATCTAGCTTGGAAGTGGGAAAAGGCTCTGGGTGCAGCCATCCAGGCAGGGCACAGTGGCACAGAGGGGTTTTGGCCGCCTGTATCCCTGGTCAGGAGAGGGAAGCTGCCACCTGCTCGATGAAGCTGGCCAGGTTGATGTCTCGCTCCGACAAACCCCCGCAGTCGTGGGTGCTCAGGGTGATGTGAACCTAAGGCAGACAGACAGGCTGAGTGTTGGAGACAGAAACAGCAGGGCTGCTTTCCCCAGTGCTCCATCTGATGAGGCAGTAGCTCCAAACCTGTTGGCAAAATTCCCCGGGCAGGTCTGGAGCTCTGGCATTTTGCCTGGTTTTTCTCCTTCCTACAGCTCATCCTGGCCACAAGCTGTCACTGCCACCCCTGCCTTGGTCACAGCAGCCACCTGTGTCCATTTTCAACTCAACTCTTTCCCCAGAAGCTTTTTCCTGTGGCTGCTACTTGATACAGATTTAAAAAAGCAGCCCTGGTGCCAGCCTTCAGCAGCTACTGCTCAGCTGGATGGGGAAAAAGGAGGAGGGAAGGATCTGTGATAGCTGCAGGCTTGCTGTGACACAGGAGCAGCATCTGAGGGAAAAGGTCCTGCTGATGGGAACAGGACTTGCTGCTCCTGTTTTATCCCTCAAAAAAGGGAGCTGCTCCCTGAAGGGCTCTGGCTCTGCTTTGTCCCCACCATCCGTGTTTCTTACCTTATTGTACACATTGAACCATTCGGGATGGTGATCCAGTTTTTCTGCCTGTAGAGCCACCCTGGTCATGAAGCCAAAGGCCTGCAGAGTAAGAAGGAAAGTTAACTCTGAACCATCTACCCTGCAATATATTGGTTTTTACCCCATCACTATTAGTTTTTCCCTGCCTGTGTCTACATAACCCAACCAAATGCAAGGCCTGGGATATTCTGTGAGTTTTCAGTGGGTTTTCCTCTTCCTTAGGAGTGTTTTCCCAGACAAACTATGCTGGACCGAGCACTTTGGTGTCTTGGGTAGGTTCCTTTGTTCAGCCATTCCCTTTCAGGAGGGACACAGAGGGCTTTCTTTGGCTGAGCTCTGCAGAGGGGACTCCCTGCTCCTCAAACTGGGTGTCCCAGTCTGTAAAGCTCTGTGCCCCTGGTGCTCATACCCGGTTGAAGTCCTTGAAGTGGAACTCCTTGAAGATGGCGTCTCTGCCTTCCACCTCGTTCCACCCCACGGCTCGCAGGTTTGGCAGCAGCTGCTCCCTCTCCTCCGTGCTCAGCCTGTGGGCTTTTCCTGCCTGGGGAGGAAAGGAAAGGGAAGAGGAGCAGGCCAGCGTGGCAGAAGTGGGATGAAGCAGATGTTCAGAGGCATCCCATGGGTCGTGGAGTTATGGGAACGGGGAGCTGCAGAGTGGGTGGGAGGGTTGGAATATCAATGTCCTCAGCTCCCTGCCTGGAATACATCCCGCATGTCCCAAGGCAGTCCAGCTGGTCCCTTCTGTCCTCTCACCTCCAACACCTCCCACAGCGCCTGAGGTACTAAGAAATGACACCTGTGTGAAGTCAAACTCCAAAATACATTTTCTTTTACATACAGCCTTCTGGGAAAAAAAAAAAAAAGCTTAAAAAGCTGAAGCTCTTGTGATAATTTCTAGATCTGAGAGGTTGCTCTAGGGTTCCTGAAGCAGGAGGGCTTATTTTTTATTTATTTATTTAGTTATTCATTTACTGAGGAATTGCCTGCTTTTGAGGAGAAAGAAGTGGTGTGGATAAGAGATGAGTCACACTAAGCTGCAGTTCAGCTCGTTTCTTCTATCTCCTTTATATTACAATGGATTTTAAGAGGCTGTTTCTGCCTGTGAGGAACAAAGGGTGGAGGGAGGGATTGTGGTTGTATTTGTGTGCCCAAGGCAAAGCTGCTGGTACTTAGTTTTTAAGGGGTGGTAGTGGGAAAGCAGCAGTCCTTGGCTTTGAGGAGTGTTTATAGGCAGAAATAAAACTAAAACGAAGCTCTTGGAGATGGGGACTCTGCTCTGGCTCAGCAGGGAAGGCAGGAGCAAGTGCAGAGGGGCAGTGCTCTCTGAAATGTTATCTCCTGGCACTTAAAATTCTTTCACAGAATCCCAGATTGTTCTGAGTTGGAAGGGACCTGCTAAGGTCATCAAACTCCAACCCCTGGCCCTGCACACGACAGCCCCAAGAATCTCACTGTGCCTGAGCACATTGTCCAAACACTCCTTGAGCTCCGGCAGCTTTGGGTGAGTTGATCGTTCCAGCTGGTGATGATAAAACCTCTCTGCAATTTCTTTTCCTTTATGTGCTGTAGAGCCACGTGTGGCAAGGTGGGTATGAGTCTTGACAAATCTGGCCCATTTTTGTGGGTATTTGGTCAGCAGCCCCTTGAGATGCTCTGCTTGGGCATCAATGCTCAGAACTGGCACCTTAAACACCTGAGCAGCTGAGGCAAATCATCCTCTCCTGTGCTTTTCCTGCTCCCAGGCTGTACGAAACCAGAGAACCAGCTGTGAAAATGATGCTTTTATGGGTAGTTCTTGCATGTTTTGGAGAAGATTGGAGAGATGATACCCCATTTCCATGGCCGTGTGGTTTCCATACCTGTCTGTGCAGGCATGACCCTTAGACTGCAGGGAATGGAGGGTGCCAGGGTGCCACTGAACCCCAGCGTGGGCTGGCTGGGAGTGGCAGGCTTCCCGTCCCCCTGCCATTGCAGCTGCAGGATTTTTGGGGAAGGCCTTCCTTGGCTCTGCATGTCAAAATATGCCTCACTGCATTTTGGATGACCCCCTGGCAGCCCCGCCTCTGTTACCCCCTCCCTCCCCACCCCCCAAAAAGTCACCGGAGCTCGGGGCTGGGAGGGGAGGCAGTGAGTAAACATGACTGAGCTCAATAAACGCTCAGCCGTTGCCCTTCCCTGCCGATGGTGTGATAAGCCGGGCACAGGTAGCTTAGCAACTGGATAACGTGGGGACAGAGGATGGCTCTGCTGGCAGGGGGGGCACCCGAGGGGGCTCTGGTAGGAACAGGGCAGGATTTGGGACCAGGGGCTGAAACCTGCGCCTTTATGGGTGCTAAAGAGAGGAAAGAGAAAAGCTGGAGTTGATGCTTGGAGCAGAGGGGTATGGATGCAGGGGGCTGGGTTCCAAACCAGCCTTCCCTGGGCAGAGCAGCAGAGGGATATGGTGTGATTGTTGACTCTGTGGGAGGATGGCTCCCGGGGCTTTTTCCAGCCCAGCTCCTCCCCGTGCCAGCGGGAGGCATGGGCGGGCTGGGGTCTGGCCCACAGAGCCAACTTCTTCGGCTGTGTCAGAGGGCAAACCCCCTGCCTGGAGCACCCCCCTGCCCTCCATCCTGCTCCAGTCCATCCTTCTGCACCCCAGGACACTGGCCAGCCTGCTGCTTTTGTCAGGATGGCATGTTAATGCCTTCGTGTGCTCTCACTCCTTTAAAACACACTTTTCTCGTTAGGGAAATCAAATTATTTTGTTTTCTTCTGCTGGTTCTCAGCTGCCAAAAAGTTGGGGGGTTTAGTTTTGTTTTGGGTTTTTGGTTTTTTTTTTTGCCAGCAGGAAACCAAGTAGATGCATCGTGCAGCTGAGGGAAAGGAACCAGCAAGGGAGAGTGGGAGAATCTGAACCCCCTTTGCTCGAACTGAAATCTTCCCTTTTATAGAATCATGGAATGGTTTGAGTGGAAAGGGATCTTAAAGATCATCTGGTTCCACACCCTGCCATGGGCAGGGACACCTTCCACTGTCCCAGGCTGCTCCAAGCACCATCCAACCTGGCCTTGGACAATTCCAGAAATCCGGGGGCAGCCACAGCTCCTCTGGGCACCCTGTGCCAGGGCCCCACACCCTCACAGAGAAGATTTTTTTCCCTAATGAAAGGAAATTCCTACAATTTCCGCCTGGGAGAAGGTACAGTGGACAGCCCTGGGTGAGCGGGCAGGGCTGGAATGGTGTATTCCACAAGGCCCGCGGTCTTTTGCAGCCGTGGAAAAGCCGATTTCCAGCCGGCCCCGGGTGTGCTGCAGGGCTGTGCCGATGGAGCACACCCGGGGGTCGTCCTTGCCCTGCGGAATGTGAGGAGGGGTCGATGCTGGCGGACCCTTTCCCTCCCCCTGGCAGAGGAATGAGCCTGGAGAGCGCTGCCTCGGGAAACTCCGCGGCAGCCTCGGCGTTACTGATTAACCACAGCGCAGCGCTCCGCTCCTTTCTCCCTTCCCGCCTGCCCCTCCGCGGAGCCTCGGGCCGCCGCCGAAACATTCCTGCCTTCGAAAAGGCACCACAGACAGCCGGCTTTCCCAGCAGCCACTTACCATGGCCCGCGGCTCTCCGTGGCCTCCGTCCCCGGCGCGGCTCGGGGGGTGATGCTCGCCGTGCCGGATCCCGCCGGAGCCGCGGCTTGTCCGGGACGGCCGGAGGCGTGGCGAGGCCACCGGGTCCACCCACGGCCGGCCGAGCCTTCCCAGCGCTGGCCGCCTGCCTGTGCGGCCCCGCGGGCTCGGGAGATGCCCGGACAGGCTCTCTTGGAAGCCCCGCACGACCAAACCGCGGCGCGATTCCCCCCGTCCTGCGGGTCACTCCCCTAACGGGGGGCACAGGGGGAAACGGAGCGGGGCGGAGGGGGCAGCTGGGGGCGGCACCGCTGGAGGCAGCGCGTGTGGGGAGGGCGATCCAGGAGCGCCGAGCACCGACAGTCCCCGTCGGGATCGCCTGCAGCCCGGGTTATATCACAGCACAGGTTATATCGCAGCCCGGGTTATATCACGGCCCGGGCTATATCGCGGCCCGTGTAATATCGCAGCCCGGGTTATATCGCAGCCTGCACTATATCCCAGCCCGGGTTATATCGCAGCCCGGGTTATATCGCAGCCCGGGTTATATCCCAGCCTGGCCTATATCACAGCCCGGGCTATATCACAGCCCGGGTTATATCCCAGCCCGGGTTATATCCCAGCCCGAGTTATATCCCAGCCCGGGTTATATCCCAGCCCGGGTTATATCCCAGCCCGAGTTATATCCCAGCCCAGGTTATATCCCAGCCCGGGTTATATCCCAGCCCGGGTTATATCCCAGCCCGGGTTATATCCCAGCCCGGGCACTGAGGGCAGTGGAGCTGGGGTGGCAGGAGGCGAAGTGCCCCACACACTTCCGAGGGTTTGAAGGTGTTTTCTGCCGTTGCCGAGGGAATTGTGTGCCCATGGATGCTGAGTGCAGCTCCCTGGCATTTTCCCTCTCCAGGCCAGATGGATTTGTGCCCGTGTCCTGCAGCTTGTCGTCTGCTAACCCCACTCACATGATGGGCAGTTTTCCAGTGCTGACAACAATTTTTTACTGTGCTGGTGTGCGTGGCAGACAGAAATTCAGCCCCCTGCTATTCCCTCATGGCTTTCTTCACCTTTGAAGCAACTAATTCCAGATTTATTTTTCTTTTAATACAGTATGACATACATCCCTTGTATATACTCTTGTGCACATTTTGTTTTCTACTGTAAGGGATTGTGGGTACTGCAGACATGATTTGTTTTTCCAGCAGGCAAGTCAGAGGGAAGCAAATCCTTTCCTTTTTTCTTTTCTTTCTTTATTTTTTTTCTCCCTCTGTAGGTTTGTTTGCCAGGTGAACAAAAAGGAAAAATGAGCATCTTTTGTGTCCTGGGAGATCCTGAGTGTCTGTCCAGGGAGAAAAGACTTGGAGAGCAATGAAGGACCTCAAAAGAAAATAATCGTGTACATATGTGGGGCTGGAAGGTTTGCTGTGGATGGCAGGAGGAGGTGTGCTCCGAGGTTTCCAGCAATGAGATCAGGAGGTGGGGTTGCTCGTAGGGTTGGGAAAGGCCAGCAGAATATATTCTTGGCCTGAGCTGGAAGGGCAGGATTGGCAGTTTCATCACAGCACAGCAGAAGAGTCCCTGTAAATAACAGTTGGAGCAGGTAAACTGAGGGCAGCTGGGCTGGGTGACTGTGCCTCTCCTGGCCTCCCTGTTGATCTGGAGATGGGCAGGAAGCAAATCCCTCATGTTACCTGGCTTTCCCTTCACTGGAGTTTGCTCCAGCCTGCCTGGGATCTGACCCTATTTCCCTTGGCAACATGTGTGCTGCCGGTGCAGAGCAGCTGATGGCCACCTCAGCTCCCTAAAGGGGGGGAACATCCGGATCAAAAGGATTCCTTGCACTGTCTTCTGATTGCTCAGCTCCTTTGTCATGGCGTTTTCTCTCCTGGGTGACAAATCCAGCCCTGACAACCTTTCATGGGAGGGTCTCTTGCAGAGGGACGGACTGGTCCTGAAAAACAACAACAGGGCAGTTGAGGTTTTCCTCACTCTACAGTGTGGAATTGTGTCCAGGAGAATCCTTTGGCTGACTCCAACTCCTGAACCTCTAAGCTCCCCTTCTGCACAGTTTTAATTTCCCTCTGTGAAATGGGACCCTCTAGGTTTGTTTTTAATGATTAATTGAGGGGTGTTGGGCAAGGTGTTTGCTCAGAGCAGCTTGCACCCTGTGCAAGGGGTGAACCTGTTTACTGGGAACAGAGTCGTGCTCCTTTTTCCTCTCCTTTTTGTCTGGTTTACAGCTGTGCTGCTTTTGGGGCAGCTAAACCCACATGTGTACAGGATTCTGCATGTTTGGAGGGAGATTTCATTCTGCTCACTACTGATATTCTTATTTTGTCAATAATTCTTTAAAAATATATATCTGACCCTGAAAGCTGTTTTGCTTGGGAGCAGTGTTCTGTCTCCCATCTCAAAATTTGTTTTTGCAGGGATAGATGGGATATGGGGCAGAAATTCTTCCCTGTGGGCGTGGGGAGGCCTTGGCACAGGTTGCCCAGGGAAGCTGTGACCCAAAGGGTGTTTTAAACCAGGGTGGGCCGAACTCTTTCATCATCTGCAATCTGAAACATTGCTCTCATGGCACCATACATTTAATTAAAGAGTTTGTTTAGCACTGGAGGGGATTTATGGCAGGCGTGACAACTTTAAGTTGACAAAAGGGCCCAATATACAGAAATGAATCATTAATTAATTATGTGCAAGATTTCTTCTTGTACCAGCGTTTTGTCAAAATCAGTGAGGTCCTCAGAGCAATGAACAAAATAAATCGGAGGCTGGCAGAAACTGGAGCTTTGTTCTGCCCACACTGTGTGTCAGGTTAAGGTCTTTTGTCTCAGGCAGAGTGTTCTGCATGGAAAATAAGATGGAAAAAAGGGCAATAAAGTGGTATAACCCCTTCTAATATGTTGAACACACGGATCCCAAAGTGGGAGGGGACTGCTTTCAGGAATATCAGAGCGTATAGGAGTGAGCAGTGTTTCATTGAAGGGAGGTTTCCCACAGGAGGAGGATGATGAAAACCTGAGTCCAAGGTATCCAAGAGCACTTGGCCATGGATCCCTTCTCCTGTGTCAGGGGTGCTGGAAGACACCTCCCACTCCAAGCCAATTTGTGGAGAAAGCTGGCATGGTTTAGAATAGGAAACTCAGAGTTGGGACAGAATAATGCTGTTTGGCTTCAGTGTTTGCCCTTGAAACCAAACACAGGGGCCCTGGGTCCTGGCAGCTGATGTACCCCCCCGACACAGGGCTGGTTCCCAGGAGTTTGCTCCACGGTCCGTGGACAGCGGTGAGATCATGGAGTTTGTGGCCTTGCCAAGGTCACCCAGGTCCCCACAACAGGATGCATTTGTCCCGGGGGAAGGCAATCCATCAGAGCTGCCTCCTCCCCACGCCTTGTTCTGTCTGGTTTGCTGATGGATCAGCCCCGTCCCTCGGCTTCCCTGGGCACCGCTGGCACCAGGGAAGCTTCTTGTGTTCGTTCAGCTTGTTCCCTGACTTTCAGTCCAGATTTGAGTCTCTTTGTTAAACAGGTTGGATTTGCTGGCAAATTTGCAGGGGTTGCGGAGGGTGACAGATCTTGACAGATCTGGAAACCGTTTTTCCATGTTAAAGAGTTTTCTTCCGTGTTTATCCAGGGAGAGTTCAGCGCTGCATGTTAAGCGCGGCTGCACAGCCCCGTCTTGTCACTAGGGGTCAGGAAAACGCTGGAAAACCGGGAATGTTCCCGAAACGAGAGGCCCTGGCAGGAGGGCGCAGGATGAGGGCTCAGAAACCCACCTGGTCCCGAAAACCAGGAGTGGTTCCTATCCCTGCCAGCCCTGCGGGGCTGCCCTCTGTGGAGCAGCTCTTCAGCTGCACCTTCGGGATCAAGGTGTTTCCCATGAGAAGCATTTCCAGATCCTCCGCTTGTATTCCAAAGCCGTTGGAACATAGGTGCCATCCCTGGGACATTGTTGTATTGAGGGTGTGTCTGCAGTCGGATTGCTGGAGATCATGGAATGTTTGGGTTGGAAGAGACCTTAAAACCCATCCAAGCCCACCCCCTTCCGTGGGCAGGGACACCTTCCACTATCCCAGGCTGCTCCATGCCCTGTCCAGCCTGGACTGGGACTCTTCCAGTAATGGATCAGCCACAGCTTCTCTGGGCAACCTGTTCTAGTCCCTCTCCACCCTCACAAAGAAGAATTTCTTCCCAATATCCCCTCTAAATCTCTCCTCTCTCAGTTCAGAATCATTCCCCTTTGTCCTGTCACTCCAATTCTGGGTGAAGAGACCCTGCTCAGCTCGTAGGTCCCCATTGCAACAGGCTCTGCTAAAAGCTTGTTCCCAGATAATTTGACTGCCACTTCTGTTTTCAAATCCTGGATGTCCTAGGATTTTATTTCCGACTTTGCAATTGCAGGAAAAAAGCAGTAAGGAGACAGGAGACAGGACACATCCTGGGTGTGGATGTAAAGGTGAGGTCTGTCTGTACCAATGTTTTATGAGGCAGGATTAGAGAAAGTAGGGAAGCTTTTGGACAAACAAGCCCTCGGGTCAGAAGCAGAAAGATCCGGCTACAAAGCCTGGTGAGAAGAGTTGCTCAGAGATTAGCGAGGTATTTAACACCTGGGGATGCTTTAGAAGGAAGGAGTGACTAACTCACGGGAGATGGTGAGAGGAGAAAAGATATGCCAGGGCAGCGATTTCCTTGGAGACAGAGAAGCAGTTTATGGGCCATGGCACATGATGAGGGTGCTAGAGGGGACAGGGGCCAACTCCAGGAGCTTTGCTACACGGTAGAGTTGCAGATTTTATTTCCTAAATCTGCCTTTGGGTGGTTTTCATAGTAATATTTTTTTTTCTCTGATCGGGGCTGAGAGAGCAGAGAGAGTGGGGTGGTTTTTTTGGGGATAAATCATCTCCCGGTAGCTGGAGGATGTGCCTGTCTCTCACAGATTGTCTATGGGAGTGTGCTCGGGTGCTCAGCTCCCTCTGCAGCCCTCCCAGGAGGGCGGCAGGTGAGCCGGGGAGGTGTGGAAGCACACTGCTGGAAGCACCGGGTACTATCCAGGCATGGAGCTGCTGCATTGTCCAATTTTGTATTTTTCTTAACGCAGAAGCTGCTACTGGAAACTCATGATATTCATGTCAGGTGCAGCACTGATTTTTTATTTTTTTTTCCTTGTTAGCATTAAACATACTCTTTTGATGAGGTTACTCTCTTATTTACATTACCACCTCTCTTCCTCCCCAGCCTAATGAGCTTTGTGCTGCCTCTCACAAACTGAACTCGTGTGCTCTGCTTGTTCTTGCTGTTACGGGGAAGGACCACTGGACCATGCTGTCTGCAGTGTTTGTTCAAAGCAGGATCAAAATTAATGGGAAAACTGTGTACGTGGCAATCTTAAGAACCCAAAATGCCACCGTGCCTCACCCGCTGGGGGAAGCAAATTAGATAACAGAGCAGCTCTCTTCCAAGTCGGGGGATAAAGAATTTCTGAGGCAGGCATGGCGAGGAGGGGAGAGATGAAATACCACGAGTGTCGTTGATTCGCAGCCTGGGCTGGGCGCTCTGTGGGTGTGCTCCAGCGAAATGGAGCTGTGTGTGAGTCCAGCCAGCCCTGCTGCCCCTGTGACAGCTGGGTCTCGCTTTGGAGCGGGTTTGGGCTCAGAAGGAGGGACCTGTCACTCGTGGTGGTTTGTTTCAGCTCTTAGACTTCTGCTGACATCCCTCTGAAGTGCTGCTGAAGGTTATCTGAGCAGCGCCTTGGACTCGTCTTGGAAATGACTCCTCAGTGTTCACGGCCTTGCAAAGCCGGAGTGTTGGAGCTGGAGGGGAGGAAGGAGAAAGGGAGGCGGTTGTTTGTGACCCAGAGGAGAAAATCGCTGGTGCTGTGAGCTCCTGGGGGACATGTGGCACCAGCTGTCCTGTGTAATCATCTCAGAGCTAATGTCCTGTGGCAAGAGAGCTTTCACTGGGAACTGCTGCTGCTGCCCACTCCAGGCACCATGGGCAGTGAAGATGCTGGTGACAGGGTAGTGGTGCTGGGAAGGAGACCTGACTGTTTTCTGGGAGGGTGTAGATTTAGATTAGATGTTAGGAAGATTTAGATGGGATATTAGGAAGAAATTGTTCTCTGTGAGGGTGGTGAGGCCCTGGCACAGGGTGCCCAGAGAAGCTCTGGCTGTCCCATCCCTAGAATTGTCCAAAGAAGGTGTCCAAAGCCAGATTGGAGAGGACTTGGAGCAACCTGGGCTAGTGGAAGGTGTCCCTGCCCATGGCAGGGGGTGGAACTGAGTGATCTTTAAAGTCCTTTCCAGCCCAGCCCATCCTGGGGCTCTGTGTCTTGTAGGATTTCTCTCAGCCATGAGCCCCTCAGAGGGTCCTTGTCCTTGGAGAGGTTGGTCCTCGTGCTGGTCACACAAAGAGAAGGAGAGGAGCAGGAGTGTGTCCACAGGGACAGACAGTGTTTGTTAATGGGATGGGAGGATTTCCACTGTGAGGGCGTATCAGGGAATCCACCTCTAATATATCATCAGGCTCAGGAGAGCTCATCCATGGCTTTGGACAAACTGCCTGCAAAGAAAAGAAGGAACAGACCCAGTGGCCAAGGGCAGAAGAGGGAGAACCCAACCAGGAACTTTTCTCCCCAAACTCCTATTTCCGTTGTGATAACGAAAAGGATGAACAGCTCCAGTGGGTGATGTGATATTGCCCACCATGGCAGCTAAAGCCAGCAAGATCAAAAAGCAACCTCTGGGCAGTAGCAGCAGCATCACTCAGCAAAGGGAAGGTTTTCCTCCGGGTATTGATCAGCAGTTAACATCAAATGGCCAGCACGGAAATAAATACAGGTTGTGTGGTGGGGCTGGAGACCTGAGCCTGAGGCCACAGGGAGCTCTGCAATAACTCAGCTGTCTCTTCTGATGCACAGTGGAGCAGGTGAGGCTGATTCACTCAGGCCTGGTGACTGCAGTGCTCTGCCTTCTTAAGCAGGGAACTGAGGGTTTATGTGACTGGCAGGTGCCTTAAATCAGCTGGAGGGTTTGAGTGTCTCACCCCAATAGCTCCTTGGAAATTCAGCCTTGCTTTTGTGGGCAAATTCACCTTAGGGCAGGAGGCAGAACTGTGATATTTAGAAGCACTTGCACTTTGAGGGTGCACAGTTTTGGGCACCCTCCTGGTGCCATTGTAGTTCTCCTTTGCACAGATGTGGCTGTTGTGAGGGGGAAGGAGTGATGATGCCTTAAGTTTTAGCTTTCATATTTTCCAGATTCTGTACTGCATTAGTAGAGAATTCTGAACTTCATATAAAGTGTTAGCAAGTTCTCATCACAGTTTAAAACAATCCTTTTCCAGCCCCAGAACCCAGGACACCATTGCAGCTTCAGGCCCAAAAGGTATAAACAGCAGTGAATTGAGGAGACCAAACTGTGAGGATGGGACTTCATAACCTGAAGCTGTAACTGGACAATTAACCCCAATATCTAAATGCACCAAATCTTATAAAAGTGTAAAAACTCGTGACCAGTCATCCATCACGTGTGTAGCCCCAGCCAGGCTCTTGTACTGCCCAAGGTGGATCCTTTCCAGGCCTTTTTAATAATTACCTACTTTGTTCCTTTAACACTGTCTAGCCCCTGTTCTAGGTAGCCTCTCAAGGCATCAGTTTCTGGCAACTCTGCCTGGACAGGAAGGCTTCTGGAAAACCCCTGGACCACAGGAACACCCAGCTCCTGCACCCCCAGGGGCCCTGGCTGTGGTCCAGATGGTACCAGAGCCCAAGAATCCTCAGATCTGGCTGGAAAAGGATTGTTTTGTCTGACTAAACTGTGAAGAGAACTTGCTAACGCTTTATATGAAGTTCAGAGTTACACACTAATGCAGCACAGAATCTGGAAAATATGAAAGCTAAAACGTAAGGCATCAGTGAGGTGTCTCTTATCCACCTCATCAGCACAGCAAAATTTGGGATCTGAATTGTTGTGTCTGGAGCTCAAGTGTGGACTGCAGCATCAGGCTCCCATTTTGATTAGTGGTGCATAGCTCTCGTTATTTAATGCTGTAAATTACCTGCTACAAACCTGCTGATTTCTGGGCTGCAAACCAGACAAATCTGACTGTAGGTGCCGTGGTTCTGGGCCACGTTTTGGGTGTTCATTGCCAGAAGTCACCAGCCAGGAGGGAGGACTTGGGGAGAAGGTTTTTTGCCGTCTTTGTGGTACCACCTTCTGATAAAATTTGAGGGACAACCTGAGATACACTCCAGGTTTAGTTTAAGGGATACTAGATTGGCTTTTATTTCGCTTACTTCCATTTGCACTGCTGGCAGATTTATCTGCACTTTAGTGCGTGGAATTGTGGTTATTCCTCACAGAGCTTCAGAAAGGGTATTTTAGAGCTTGTGGGAAACCAGCCAAGTGGGGAACAGGCCAGGATCTTTCCCCTCTTTGCCCTGTGCCTGTCTTCACTGTCAGCAAGCATGGTGCAAAACCCACCCGTCTTACTTTCCAAACCTCTGTAGCGAGCTATCAAGTCTGCCATGTCAACAGAAAACATGAAGACCTCTGCTTTCTGCTGAGGCAGAAACATAATTTGTGGCTCAGGCATGACTGAGATGTTAGGTGCCAAAATTATGACCACTCTGTCAGATTGGCTGGATAATTTTTACTCCTAAGCCTTCCGCCAAGATGATTTTCAGTGCTTAGAAATTAGTCTTACTCTGCAGAGCTGTCAGTGTCTCCCAGCTGTGTCAGTGTGTGCTCTAACAAATGTGTGCCTATGTGATAGAGCTATTTCCTCATCATTCCCTGCACTCCTCCAGACACCTGGGAAGCTTATCTTAAGTGCAGCTCTCCTCTCCCAGGGGTCACTTTTGTTAATTCGTTTTTTGGTTTGTTTTCCAGTCGTGTACAAAACTTCTGTAACAAGCCGCTTGTTGTGGGGTTATTGTTTGTTTTTTTCCTAGGCTGGGTAACCACACAGGGAGAAAGATTTCATGTTTTGAGTAGATTATGCTTGAAATGGATGTGTGTGGGGGGGTTTATTTGTAGAGGTAGAGAACAGAGAATTGAGTTTAAGACTCAATTCTGAGAAAAAGTTTGTATCCTCAAAAGGTAGAAAGTTGTAAAGAGGGGCTGTGCTGAGGTCTCTTGTCAGGTCTGGAAAGGGTGTAGAGTCCCTTGCAGAAAAGGAACAGCAGATCCTTTGGGAAAGGAGTATCCATTTGCTGACCTCTCCCCGCAGTGACCCACAGCCACGATCATGGATCGGTCACCTCCACCCCCAGTGGTGCTCCCTGAGGACACCTGGCCCTGGAACAGCACAGCCCTTCCTAGCAGGAGGTGGGAGGTGCAAAAAATCCATCTGGAGGAGTTTTTGCCTTTGTTTCTTGTGGTGAAGGTGAGCTCAGCCTGCAGTTGCCTCATCCTTTTGGCTCTGCTTCCCGGCTGATTTGGGTTCTATTATTAGTAGCTGATGTGCTGGTGGAGTCACTCTCCTCCTAACTCTGCTAATTAATCAATGCACCCCGTGACAGCTCTTGACCATTAAATAATATTCATTAGTATCCAGACCCCAACTGTATGGATGAACCCATCTATCTTCATTAGCTCTTGGATTTCAACGTCAGGAGCAGGAGCCAAAAGGGAACAGTGAAAGGGCACTTTTCTTCCTCATCCCAGGGAAAACTGACCTTGATGATATTTTTCTTTCTTCCCCTCCCTGTCCCTTGTGTGTTTGGTTAAAGGGGAAGATGGGTAGGAGCTTCAGCTGCTCTCCTTATCCCAAGTGACCGTCCCTGGGGAAAAAGGAGACAGGATGCTCTTTAAAGGTGGTAAATAACATATGATTATCCTCGTTTTCTAAGGAATCTGGGAATGTCTCTTGAGCCATGAAGGAAAGAAGGTGAAGATGAATATTTATGGATGTCCTAATTACCTTCCTCCTCCTAACTATTAACTTGGCCAGTGGTGGAGCCACATCTGCACACAGGTAACCCGAAATTGTCCAAAGCTGTCTGCACAACCTCAAAGCCCGGAAGGAGGAGTTACACTTTTTGGAAGTGTTTCCTGACCCAGGCAAACATCTGGTGTTTTCCTGGGAAGCCACGGCTGCGTGCTCACCCTTGCACCCCAAAATAAGAGGGTATTGCTCTCCCTGCTCATCTGTGGGGTTGTTTCCTGAATGTTCCTGCAACACAGCAAACACTCGGTCATGTTGGGAAGTGTAATTTCCTTCCTGCCAGGTGAATCTGCCCCGAAACAATTCCTCCTTTCGTCAGATTAAAATTATTTAAATTGAACAGCTAAAAGGACTCAGTGAGGCCTCCTGAAGTTTGTCCTCTGCTCTTGGGCTATCCAGTGTGATCCTCCAATCCCCCGTGAATGTCCTGGGGCGGTGGATTTGTCTCCAATTAACAATCCCAGGGATGACCCAGGGAGGGATTTTGCAGTGGATAATTTCCCTGTGTCTCTCAGCCCTTTTGGGCCTTGCTTTCTGTCACACTGTGGGTGTTGGAGGTGAACAACAAATGATGTTTTTGCCCCTTGCAGGTTGCTGTACTCAGGCTTGCTCTCTGGGTTTCCAATAGCGTTCCTGGAATTAGGGTTTTTTTTTTCCCATTCTCCTGCAGATCTTAATTTGAATCCATCTCTGTTGATGCAGGTCTGCTGAGAAGATGAAAATCAGTCGTTTGCCCGGAGCCACCACTGTAAGTTATTTATACAGTGATTAGTTAAAGCTTCAGATATTTAATGCAATCTTTAAATCACACATCCACCAACAGCAATTGGTCACATAAAACTTCATTGAGTGGTATCTATCACTTACTGTTTTTCTCACTATGTGCATATATTTAATTTTCCACAGAACTCTCGCTGATATTTTCTGCTGAGGAACCAGTAAATCGAGGGGCTTCATAAAGTGTTTTGTTGCATGGCTCTGAGTGAATTACTTGTAAAGGGAGCACGGAATATAAAAATTCATCTTGCAAGGAAGTTGCCCTGTTGGATGAATCCCATCTCTATGTTAAAACAGGCTCAGACCTTAAAATGAAATGTATTTTCACAAGACGAGTAGTTAGTAAAGGCTCTTCCACCCAGCCAGCTTTGAATATTCAGCCTGGTTGGTTTTGCTTCTCTTTTTCTCCTCTTCTGCCTCAGCTTGTGGGACAACAGCCGCTTTGTGCCAGGGGTTCCAAACTGTACCTGCAAACACTTGAATTCAAAGGTATGGTCAAAAATTAATGGTTTAAAGTCAGCTCAGAAAGCCAAGGCCTTAAGCTTAGCAGAGGAAATGGAACTTGAAAGCAGCACAGGTAGAAAATGTAAAGCTGAAGTCTAATGAACTTCATTTTTGTAAGAAATGGGAATTTAAATAAATGAGACAAGGTTGTGCCTGTATCAAGTAGCAGGAGAATATTCCAGCTGGGGGAGCTGGGCTGAGCCCAAACCAGCACAGCCCCTGGATGTGTGAAGCATTTGGGCACCTTGTCTCACACCCCGGGTGTGGGCAGCTGCTCCACCAGGGTCTGTCCATGGCCTCAGCTGGACCTGACAGTGCCTGGGAGAATCCCAAGGAACCTGGGATTGGGTAGGTTGAGAGCCAACCTACAGACTCAAGTGCTTCTGTGCATGTCTCATCTTTCACTCAGATTTGGGAGTTCTCTCATCCTGGAGGCAAATTTGCCTCCAAATTTGTATATTTCTGTGGCAAATAGACGTCAGGCAGGGTTAGCTGCTGCTGTTGCTACAGCAAAGGCCTCTGTCTTGGCCTGTGCTGTAATTAGGTCATTAATTAATTACTCTCTAAATATTTCTTCCTCCCCTTTTTTGAAGCAGGGATGGAGCCACAGTCCCTTTGGCTGAGCTGTGCTTGGTGGGCTGAGTAAAAAGGACTCACCAGTGGCAGATAAAGGTGGTGGGGAGTCCTTCCTGTGCCTTCCCACACCGCTGTGAGTAGTTCTCTGCAAGCCTCATCATAAACAGGGGCTTGACCCCTTTTTAACTGCAGCTAAAAGCAGTGTAGCCCCTTCCCAGCACTGCTCTGGCACAAGGGAAGGGGAAAAAATTGTCCATAGACTTCAGAGGACCTTTTCCAGGTGTGAGCGAGCTCCTGCCGTATCTGGAGTTCAGAGCCAAAGATTATCTCAATGCGTTGTATTTAACTTTGTCCAATTCCCTTCCCATTTTCTGCAGTGATAAAACCCCTATTGCTCTTTCATCTGTCCCCGTTTTTTCCCAAGCAGGTTCAGTGCCAGCGGTGTTTGGGGGCAGTAAATCACAAAGTGGAAGCCGGCGTTCATAAAATGCTTTATGCCTCCCTCCATCAATATTTCAACGCGCAACACAGACACCAACATTTCATTTTAATTGCGCCGCAAATTTCCTGGCCAAGGGAGAAAGCTGAACTCTGCAAGGCAGCCCATCCCCATCCCCATCCCCATCCCCATCCCATCCCCATCCCATCCTCCCTCTTTTGGCTTTTCCAAGCTGGNAGGAAGACTTCCAGCTGGGCTGAGTCTGGCCTGGCTCCTTCTTTCCTTGCCCTGGGGTGAGAGGAGGTCTTGGATGTGTCTGTGGGAGCTGACACGTTGCCTGCAGCCCTCCAGCAGGCAGGAAGGGCCATCCAGCACAAACAGAAGGCTTGGGAAGATAGGCTCTGGCAGCGATTACAGCCAAGGGAAGGCTTCCCTGCTACGGCAAGCACCACACTTTTTAAATTGTCCTTCCTGGGGTTGCTCTACTTGCAAGGACTGTTCCCGTCTGCAGAAGAGACGGAACAATAACTGAGGTGTTCAAGTCACTGAATGACACTGGCAGGTCACCCCGTGCCCTTGTGTGGGAAGCCCTTTTTGGGAGGTTTCAGTGATGGTCACCTGCAGCTGAGGGGCAATACAGCAATCAATAGCTGCTCACACAGGTAATGTGCCAAACTGCAAAACTCCTTGCCAGCATCACAGAACAGTTTGGGTTGAAAGGGACATTAAAGACCATCTTGTTCCACCCTCCTGCCATGGGCAGGGGTCTTCCACTGTCCCAGGCTGCTCCAATCCCTGTCCAACCTGGCCTCAGACACTTCCAGGGATCCAGGGGCAGCCACAGCTTCTATGGGCACCCTGTGCCAGGGCCTGCCCACCTTCATGAGAAACAATTTCTTTCTAAAATCCCATCTAAACCTCCCTCTGTCAGTTTAAAACCATTGCCCCTCGTCCTGTCACTATCAACCCATGGAAAAAGTCACTCTCCCTCCTTTTGATACAACCCCATTTAGGCACAGGAAGGGGCTCTTGGGTCTCCCTGGAGTCTTCTCCAGGCTGAACAACCCCAGGTCTTCGTGGCAGAGGTTCTCCATCCCATAGCACATCTTCATGGTTGACATTGCCATGACCCTTCCAAAGACCCACAGCAGATGTTCCCAACGTACAGCATTGCCAGGTAAGTGAGGCAGGGTGAAAATCCCCGTGACAAAGCGTGGAAGGAAAGGAGGGGGGCCCCCAGTGCAAAGGAAATGTGTCCCTGGTGGTGGTGCTGTTCCATCATTGTCAATTAGCAGGAGAGTTAAATCCGCAGCAGCTGGTGTGGGGTGTGACTGGAGAGAGGGCGACAAATTGGATGGCTGATGAGTGTAATTCGATGTGACAATTTCTGTGGCGGTATCCTGAAGACAGTGGGAAAGGTGGGGAGAGGGAGCAGTGCCTGTGACACACACAAATGCTAACTGGAAGGGAAAGAGGCATTCATTCCTTGTTAGCACGCACAGGCCTGAATGTGCTGATTTATGTAACTTCCCAAAGCCTGGCTGCTGCTGCCCTTCTTAAAACACACATCCAAATTAAGATGCCACGCAGCAGACAAATTGCTCCGTGTGGAAACTTTGTTTGCGAAGTCAACGTTTTTGCAACAGCTTGTTTAAAGCCCTAAAAACACCCAAAACAAGCTGTGTGGAGAAACAAATATCCCTGCATTGCTGGTACCAAGGCCCAGGAGATGGTTTTGAGGCAACAGTCTTGGGGAAAACAGAATGTCACAACAGTTCGGGCTTTTAGGGACAAGGGTTGGCATCTTTGGATATGGATTCACTAAAATTAATTCCAGTCCTGGCAGCACCAAAGAAATGATTGAATTAATGAATCACCTGCCCGAGCACAGCAATTTAGGATTCTGGAACAGTGGGCTACACGTTTGGAGCTGAGAGGGGGAGTGTGGGATGTGTTATCCTCCACCCAACATCTTAATGCAGCATTTCCTCTGCAAAGGAAAGTGTGAAAAGTGAAATTAAAGCTGTGATCCCTGGTTTTTTCCTCTCTCTGGGGCTGGTGACTCCCTTTTACTCGGAGCTGCAGCAGACTCGCAGGGGAGCTCTCAGGTGGTGTTGTCCATAGGGTAATGGGAATTTTCCTTCTCCATATGTGTGCACAACGCTCAATTCATGTTTGGGCAAGAATAGAGTTGTTTTGGAGAACCTTTCCTAGGATCTCCTTGAAATTCCTCTGAAAGAGTTTTCCAGGCGTCTTGTTATAGAAAAATGAATCTGTTTGTAATGACAGAAGATGGGGAGGTAAGGGGAAGGCAGAGGGCCCTGAAAGAAGGTTGATTTACAGAAAAGCTGTAATAGCTCAGAAGACAAGTCTTCATCTGCAAGCCTGGGGAGTCACGAGGGCTGGGAGCTGTTAGAAGGATGTGCCGTGGGATCAGAGGTGGGGACAGCATCAAAAAGCATTTCTGGAGAGGTGGGAATGGCAGTCCTGGTTGACAGCAAGGAATGTTCCCTTGCTGGCCTTAAGGTGACACAGACCATCCTAAAGACCAGTGGCCTTGAACAGGAGGATTTAAAAGGAGCTGAGGTTTATCTGTCCTCACAGGAAATGAGTGCTGGCAGGGTCGGGTTGATGTGGAGGAGAAAAGAGGTCTCTGGATGGTTTTCCAGGAGGATTTGCCTCCCTGCATGGTGCAACAGTTGCTGTAAGTCAGTCTTAAGGAGCCTGTGGCTGATGAAGTTATTTATACAGTGATTAGTTAAAGCTTCAGATATTTAATGCAATCTTTAAATCACGTCAACCAACAGCAACTGGTCACGTCATGGCCTGTACCTGTGTAGTCAGCAAGGATTTTTGGGGTGAGACCTTTTTATCTGGCCCCTGAACAGCAGGACTGGGAGCAGAACAGGGAGGAGAAAGGGAGAATGTTTTCTGAGTGCCTGCTCCCCAGACACTCTAAGGCCCATCCTGGCACAGCACAGAAATAGACAGAAGGGATCTACTTACGAGGTTAGGGGTTTGCTATCCTTGGATCCTGCTCGAATACCCTCTGTCCCGGAGTTGTTTTGCATTCCACCAGGGAGTCTTTTGTCTAAAGGGCATCGCTGCTACAGCAGAGTGGAGCTGTCCCTGCCCCGGCTTTCTCCAGTGGATATCACATTTCATTACCCTGATGAGCCTGAGCGGATTCTCCCGGTTGTGTTAATGTGCCCACAAGCCAGCCTGTGTCCCGTCCTCAAGAACTCTGTGACATTTTCCAACCTCCCCCATCCCTCCCGGTTCCAAAACCTCAAATAATAATCTCAGCCTTGTCCCTTTTTTCTACTTCTTGCTTCTGAAACGGAGGGGCTGAGACACCCCCTTCCCTCAGCGTGTGGGCAGTGCCAGCCCCGGGCTGGGTGAGTGTTATAAATACATATTATAAAGTTGGCTTTATGCTATATGTATAATGTTAAAATAACTCTGCTGTAAAGATATCTTTTTTTTTTCTTAGCCATAGTAGTGAGATAGCTAATATATAGTTATGCTTGTAATTGAACTGTCTGTTTAGTTAGGATAACATCCATTGAGCACATCATAAGGACCCTACTACTCAATATACCGACTATCAGCACCTGCTGTCTAAAAAAAAATATAGACCAAGGCCCAAGCTGGAGGTGATAAAAAAGTGAGATTAAAGCCACAGCCAAGAAACACGCATGCTCTAAAAAAGCAGACCCAAAGAAGGTCTAAACAGTTCTTTAAAAAGTATAAATATGCATAATAGTCTATGAATATGCAACAAGCTAATGCAATAAATAAAGTATTTAAAGAATGTCTCCGAAGATTGTAAGTGTACTCTTGGCTAAATGCCAAGCACCCGGCCATTAACCCTTTATCTTTATTTCCTGTGGTATTTAATTAAACCTTTTGAAGTTTTACCAAAAAAGTAAACCTTGTTTTCCCCAGTGGGTGTGGGAGGCATCCCCCTCCCAGGGCTCTGTGTTCGTGCCCTGGGGGGCTGCCAGGGCTCACGGCAGGGCAGCAGAGCAGGGGGATTTGCACAGCCTCAGTTTTGGTACTTTGGAGCTCCCCAGGGGAAGGAAGGGCAGTGGCTGGTTCAGCATCGTCCTGAGCTTTGGGCTGGTGTGTGTGTGTGGAGCAGTAGAGTGGTGCTGTGCACTTAACACCTTCATACCTTTTTTGCCCCTCCCCAAAGCATGGGTGCATCCCTAAGGAAAGAGCCACATCTCATTGGACAGCAAATGTTTTAAACCCAGGATCTGAATGTTTCCTCCACACCTCGGCTGCAGGGCCCTTGTAAGGATTTAAATGGAGATGCATGGGAGCAGGTGAAAATCAAATTACTGTGTGTTTCTATGGTGCTGCTCCTTTGCCACAGCTGCAGCTTGATCCGTATTTTGGATTACATTGATAGTACAGAAGAGTTCAGGCTGTTTTCCAATATGTTTTTATCCAAAAATGTGAATTGAGGTGGTCAGAGACTGAACAGGAAGCTCAGGGAATGGTCATGGCCCCAAACCTGCCGGAGTTCAAGGAGCATTTGGACAATGTTCTCAGGCACACGGTGGGGTTGTTGGGGTGTCCTGTTCAGGGCCAGGAGCTGGACTTGATAATCCCTGTGGGCCCCTTCCAGCTCTGGATATTTTATGATTCTCTCAGATGTGCTCCTGCATTTATAAGAGAGAATATTAATGCATGTTCTTTTTGCTTTAAATAATGAAACTTCTGCTTTAGCTAATGATACGTGATGATAATTTTGCTGTTCTAAATGCCTGAAGCTGAGCCATTGAAAAATCATCAGTGCTTGTATCATCCTAACCTTAAGGACAGGTATTAATTTCTCAAGAAATCAAACAAGCTCTAACAGGACAGAAAATTAGCTCCTGATTATTGGTGGTTTTGAGAGAGATGAAGGAGCACTCTTTCAAAATACTTCTGTGCTGATTTCCCTCATCCCAGCATCCCAAGAAGGCAGTTCAGCACTCTGCAAGGGCTGCAGCTGTTCCACTGGTTATCAGGCCTTTGGGATAACCTCGGTTCTCCATATTCAGGTTTTTTAGAGGAAAGGTTAGTGCACATTGGTCCGTAAGCCCCACTCTGGAGGTGCTGAGAGGCTTTGTAGGGAGCACACAAGAGCCTGGAGCACGTGTGGACAAGAGCACTTCCACGAGGAGAGCTGATTGAAAGAGAGCTTCAGCAGAAGTGTGTAAAGGGGCCTTTGGCTGAAACACAAAGCTGCTCTTGGAGAGCTCTTGGGCAGAAGGAAAGAGGCTCTCACGAAGAATTAGTTGTGTTGCATCAAAAGATGTGGGGTCGGGGATTGGAGTAAGTGGATCTTATTGTAAATGAGTCAAAGAGGTCCGGATACAGAAACTAGAGCAGAAGATAATGACAGGGAAGAGTCACCACTAATGAAACGTGAAGCTCTGAGCACTTAAAACGTGGTGAAGAAGGTCCAGGAGCTTCTCTCAGCCCTGAACAACCAGGACAGTGAGGTGGCAGCAGCAGTGGTGCCTGAGGTACATCCACTCAGACGGGACTGTTGGAACCCTGGGCGCTGAGAATTCCAGACTTTCTGTGCTCACAGGTACTGACTCCCAAGAAAACACTGCATTGGACCTGAGGTAGTGGAAAAGGCTTCCAAAGTTGCGTGACAGCACTGGGATTGTGGGTGTGGAGTTTGAATAGAAGTGTGTGATATCCCAAGGTGGAAAACTTAGAGTTTACGGTTTTAGGATATACTAATATAGATATAAAGCAAGATGAGGTTTTAGGGCAGAGGCTGAGTCCTTCTTTTTCACCTTCTTCTTCATGGGTCTGGGTGGTATTTTGTAATTGGGTAGAAAAGTCCACATTGCGGGTCATGGGTGGTTGGTCATTTGGTTAAAAATAAAAATAATTTAGGCATAATTTCTTAATTGGACAGTTTATCCTTAAAAGGCCTTGCAAAGAGAGAGACAGGGCTCCATTTTTAGTTTGTTAGCTATAAGTGCTGTAGCACTCACAGTCTGTGAGACTGTAATATAGATAAGAATTAATAAACATCTGAGTCTGAACAAGATACACCGTCTCGTGCATTTAATCCCGACCCTGGCAGAAGCTGGCAAGGAAGGGGAGGTCAGTAGAGGTGGGAGCGTGCAGAGGATACACGGATACTCCTGGAGAAAAAGCTGGGCTCTGTACAATGTGTGGACAGGTGGACCTGTGGTGGGAGGTGGCCAAATTACAAGGCACAGGGAATAGGCTGTGAAATGTTACAGGGACTGGGACAGAGATGGGGCTTTGGAGCCACCCACCATCAGTGGGTCCCACTGACACTTTGGATGCTGCTGACCCACAAAGCAGGGCTCCAGCCACGCTGTGAAAAGCCAGTGTCCACAGAGGAGACACAGGAGTTCTGCAGCTTTATTCAAATAAGGGGAGAGAGTCCACTGGGGCACATCCCTGTGAACTCTCCCAGTTTCACAGGACTCAACCTCTTATCCCAAATTCCCGGCCACATGTTGCCTTCTTTCTTTCCCTGTTGGCTGAGATAGAAGGAAGGTGCAGCCTTCCCAAACTGCCCACCACACATTCCCTCCCTTGAACAGGCTAATTTCCTCCAGAATTAGAAGCCCAGGCTGCTGGGTTCTATGGATCCACCAGACAGATGTTCAGACCGTCTGGACTCTGCAGTTGGCTTATGTGGACACATTTCTCCTACCACCCTAAAGTTCAGGGGGCAGACTGGGTTCTGCAACAAACATAGAACCCATTTCAAAGGCACTAACACCCATTTCCCCCAAAGACCCTCACCCATGGATTGTTTGTAAGGACATCAGCACCCATCTTTCAAATTCAACCTCCACCCTCCAGCCTCCAGGCCAAAACCACCTGCGATTCTTTAAAGGCTTTGGACATCCTCCAGCAAAGCCAACAAGCAGGGAGCTGTAACTGAGGAGGATTTTTAGGGTGTCCTGAGCTCAGCCACCTTCTGAGGTGTTTGCTTCTCCCTCCAGGAGCCTGCAATCCCAACCTCCACCCCTCACCAGCTGCTTAACCTCTGGGGACATCAGCATTCCATCCTGGGACAAGCTAGGACCTACCTCAGCCTAAGCAAAGACAGATGATCTCCAAGTGCTCTGCACCTGGCCAGAAGCTGCCGTGGTGAGTGATTTCCATTCCAAGGAGAATTTTTTCCTCCCAGCATCCCTCAGAGACATTTTCCTTTGCCCCGAAATGCTTCCTCGCTGTGCTGAGCCGTGCTTGAAGCGGTGCTTGTTAAATAAGTGCCACTGAGCTCTGCTTTAAACAAATGAAGTTGATTTAACAGGGCTGTAGGATGGCCAGGTATCTGTGTTATTTAAGAGTATTGGCGGTTTGAAGGCCGAGCGCTAAAAGCAGTTCATTTTTATTTCAGCTCTTAATTGAAAATCAGCTGGTTTGTCTTGTTCTCCCCGGTGCTGCTCCTTCCCTGCTCACGATGGGACAAGGGCTGTGAATGCCACACAATGTGTTTGTCAAAAAGTGGCGCCAACCCAGGCTTTCACTTGTGGTTTATTAGTTTAATTAACCAGGGTCTTGCAAATACTTCTTGGTGAGGCAGAAATGAGAGAATCTAATGTTTCTTGGGCCGGATCCTTACATCATGTTAAGCCACCTGGTTGAAGGCACCAAGGTAAAAAATGTGGCTCCTGTGATTAACCTTGACTGAATTCAATAATACCTCGGAGTCGCATTATTGCTGACCTCGTGCTTTGCTACCTTCTCATCTTTCTAATTTGTCTTTTCTTCCTGCCTTTGCAATAACAGTCAGAAGTGTTAAAAAATAAAAACCTCCTGCTGCCTCGTGGGGGAGAGCTCCTCCACTCGCAATGATCTTTAAATTTTTTCTTTTTACTCTCAGTATATTTCTTGCTGTTTGTGTTTTCCTGGCATTTGTGCACACAAACTCTTCCATGAGAACAGCTACCTAAGAGCTGTTTGGAGGCGACCTTGCCATTTTTAAAAATGAATTTGTGTGTGATGATGCGCTGAAAACTGTCAGTCACCAAGATAATTCTGCATTTGTTCACACCAAAAGAAGTTCTTCCTATGTGCCATTTTAGGAGATGGTCCTGATGTTTTTTGTAGGAAAGGCAGGGGTGAAGCTGGGATGTCCACAAAGAAAATTCCAGGTGCTGCCTGGGCTTCTTTCCAGCGATTTGCTGTTTGCTTGTGGGTGTTTTGGATTTGCAGGTTTTTTTGTGGTGCTTTGTTTTTGTTTGTGGGCCGGTTCTTTTTTTTTTTTTTCTTTTTTTTTTNTGGTTTTCATTTGTTTTTTTTCTGTTTGGTTGGTTTTTGTTTTTTGGGTTGCTCGATTTATTTCATGAACCAGACCGGGGCACCGAGTGCCACAAACCCTTTGTTGAACACCTCTACCACCTGGCTGAGCAGCCCCTCCCATTGATTAACAACCCTTTCTGTGAAGAAATTCTTCCTGATGTCCAGCCTGAACCTCCCCTGGCACAGTTTGAGGCCAGATACCTCTTCTTTACCAGAAATTCTGAAGCAGAAGTGTGAACTCCAGGACCCAAACCATTGAAATGCTTGGAAAACACCTTGCTCGTCCCAACATCCAGCATCAGGAGCGACCTCTCTTCATGACACTTTCACCCAGAAGCACCAGCAAGTGTAAAATTTGGTAAACACATCCCTCTGGCTTTGTTTTTTTGGTTTCATCTGGAGCATGTTGAAGTGCCAGCTGTCCTGTTTATTCCATGGTGTAATTTAAGATGCTGATTGGAGGTGCAGCATCCTTAGGTGAGAGTTGCTGCCTACCCAAAACATTTTATCTTGGTGAAATTCGTAGTCTGGTGGATTTATTGAGGATTATCTCCTCCAGGAGGAGATTTAATTTCCCAGCTAACACTCAGCTGACCTGGGTGGTGCATCCCAGATTCCAGCCATTTCTCTGGGACTTTGGGCAAAAGATGTTTACCAGATGGGATGTTTATCTTTCATTCGGAGTGGGTTTACCCAAAAATGTATCAATACAGATTTTTCTCTCTGCAGATCAAGAGGAAATCTACATGTATTATTAGAAACACAGACAGTGAAACCATTAAATTAATTTGTCTTTGCTTTAATAAAAGCGCTCCTTGCCTTCAGAGAATGATAATGGCACTAGATTAGTGCACCAGGAGTACCATTGTGAGTGGCAGCTGGAGAATGAGAGCTTGATGGGTTCTAAAATGAAAGAAAAATGTTTGCAATCAGTTTTGTGTTTCATTCTCCTCTTACCCCGGCTACCTGAGATGTTCAACACATTATTCTACAATTATGTGGTGTATTTTTTTTTTTTTAAGGCAAGGTATTGTAAGTCTTCTGTAAGAAACTCTCAAGATGCTATTTTCATGCAAATAGCTTCGTGTGCTAAATTGAGGAACCTAAGAACCACAGAAAATACAGGAAATGTGGGCAGAATGCATTCGAAATGTAAAAGTTTCCTGGGAGTTGTCAACAGCTCTTTAAGAAGTCTATTGCCTGCACCTTTCAGCAGCTTTTCTTTGTGATTGCTGAGGGGAAGAAAGCCCCAACAATTACCGAGCTGAAAAGATTGTAAGTAGCTTGTTACACCGAGGAGCAGCTCTGGAGAGCGATAAAGGAACCGCGTTCCGCAGTTCGCCTTTCTGGCTTGGGCGAAAATCGAGACGACAACAAAGCCCCACTTCTTTTTCTAGTTCCCGCATTGAAAATATGAGGATGCCCAGGTTTCCTGGTGGCTTTTCCTTGAGGTTTCTTTGGCACCTTGTAGGACGCGTCCTTGTGTCTGCGCCTTTCCTGCAGCAGCGACCGCAGCGCAAGAAACCCGAATTTCCCGGTGGAAGGATCGTTATCGCTCGTACAGAAGACGAGTGTATAAAGCCGTGATTCCCGAGGGCCGAGCCAGCCTGGAAAGCATCCTCTTGAAATTGAGTGGGGTGTGAATAAAGCGAGTGACTTTTCCCCACCGCAAAGATGAGCGCTTTCTACTTCACTGCCGCGGATGATGAAGGAAAACAATTGCACTCTGGCAACGCGCATTGACATTTCCAAATGAAAAAGGAATGAGGAGCAGATTCTGGGAGTCTCGCCATTGATGAGAATGGATTTCCCTGGATGGCAGCCTTTTTCAAAGTCCGATT